>CAXAMN010022406.1:565985-612771 GCA_963970005.1 Durusdinium trenchii | reverse complement strand
CTCAAGAAACTCTCAAAGCAACCAAAAACTAAACTCTCAAGAAACTCGGTGTCAAAACCCTCGTAACTCGATGTCAAAACTCTCAGGCACATGTAAACATCTCAAATCTCTGAAGAACACTCGATCTTAGTTAGTGGCTGTTTCTCATCAGCGCTGCATTTGCGAAGTTTGCTCAGGGTAATCCGAATCACCTCGCCAACCTTGTCAGCATCATCCTTGCTGAAGGTGGCTAACTTGCTCACCTCACCGCCATCTATATGGCACTGATAGATTGCCTGCGCAATCTTGGTCTTGTTTACCGCAGTGTTAGGGCACAGGATCAGCAATTCCTGGAACACAGCAGTGTACTTGGAAAGTATTCCCAACGCGGTCTTCGGCGTGCTGGTCCAGTTGCATTGCCCTTCTCTGGCCATCTGAAGCATATGGTGTAGGTTCCTTCCTGTCTCTGCCATGCCCTTTTCTAATGCTTCTTGAAGGTTGACCATGGAAACATTCCCATCAGCTGACAACCGTGAGCGCTTGGTTTTCAAAGCCATGGCATACGGAGACGTTTTCTTCGCGTCTCTCTAAATCAAAAAGTGGTGCTCAACGCGTTCAAGGGTTTCTGGTTCTTGAAATCTTTGGATTGTGTCGTGCTTTGGTCTCTCTAAACCGCTCAACGCTTTCAATCAACCACTGTTGGGCCAATGTGGTCCAGATACTGCGACGAACCAAATTGCGAGTTTGAAGCCCTAGTTGCTGCGTCTGGGTCAAGCAAACCTACTGAACATCAAGCCTGCCGACTCTGTGGAAGCTCTCCAAACTCTCCAAGCAAATTCCCTCAAAACTCTCCCAAAGCAAAGCTCTCAAAACAGTAGCCATTCCATGAAGTTGGTCCCTTTTGCTTCCCCTGCAGCTTTGGTATCGTTCGATTGTGTTCAGCTGAATGAAAACACTCAAACTGGATTGGCTGCGTTCAATATTGGATTGGCAGCACAGCACCACAGATCACAATAAGGCACCTGTACGCATGCATCATTGAACCCTGAACGCACCACCACCACCACCACCACCACCACCTTCACCACTCTCAGTAACTCTCAGAACACTCAGTAACTATCCAGCACCACCACCACCACGACCTGCACCACCACCACCAACAACAACAACATAGATACACTCTCAAGATTCGTTTGTTTCCAATTAATATTTTTTATCTATTTTTTGGGAAATTGAATTTTGTAATATTGGAAACAAAAGTTTTATTATTTGATAATAAATCTTTTTTATCAAAAACATATTTTTAAAAATAGAATTTTATAAAAATAGTAAAACCATTTTTTTTATCATTTTCAAGTGATTTTATCTTAAAGGATTCTTATGGATGTAAACAGGCAGTCGTGCCCTGTTGCCCTTTGGGATAGCACTTTGCTGTGTACTCCAAGGGGAAGCCAAGGATACATTCACGTTCTCTGACATTGGGAACACGCTTCACAACCCCATTCGTGACACAATTGACTGCTTTGTATTGGTAAGGTGGGAAACGATGATCATCTTCCTTCCAACGGGTCAGATCCTCTGCTGTGCACAAGTCTACCCCCGCTGGCTTTCGGCCGGGCTTGACAGATGGTCGAGCGGTGGTAAAGGTCGGAAAAACCTGGGTAGCCTCAACTCTGTGCCAACCTGGCTCCAGGAAGTCCTTCTCCTCTACCTCTGCCTGCAACTGCAACCTAACAGCCAGGGGCAAGCGCTGACGCTCATCAACAACCTTGAAGGCACCTTTGCATTCCAGTGGCTCCCAGTTAAACCAGTACAGCCTAGGCCTGCGGGCTAAGCTGATGCCACCTGCGTCTACTAGCCATGGGCGACCTTCGTACGCCTCATTCATAACCTCGCAGTCGCTGACATCCATCGAGGCCACGTTTTCAGCAAGTCGAAAAACCGGACACCACACCTGAAGAACCGACGCAGCAGCTGCTCCACCCTTGGGACATGGGAAAACAAGCTCGACCTAGCGTCACGCAACGCCCCTTTCGGTCACTGTTTAACCCCGATACGCCCTGGCATGGGGGTCCCGCACCCAGGATGACCGCGCTCACCCCGGGGTACAGGAGGCTCCAACTGCTGACCTCATTTTCATCAATGTCCTTGACGTCCACGATGATGTGCTTAACCTCCGGGAACCAACTCTCAACAACTCTTCGAGCGTCTTCCGAGATCTCAGCCGATACATAACCGGCTACGGGGACACGGAGAGCATCAATAGCTACACGCAAGGCGCCAATGCCATCAAACAACGACACCACCAAAATAGGTTCAACATCATCTTGGGAGAGGATGTCTCCCCTCGTCTGCGCCTGGGCTGCTGCGGCCCCATAGGGAGACAACTCTTTGCTTGCGCACAAGCCACCTCCACTGGTCGATGCGTCGCTGGCCGTGACACACTCCGAGATCTTGGTGCGAAAGTCCATGAAAGCTAATGGGGTCAGTGTGCAATGAATCTCAGCAATTCCAACTCAACATGTTCGCCTAGGGCTTCACGCCTCCGACCAAAGCTCCCCAACTCTATGATGCGCCTCGGCAGAGCATTCAACCCAGCGAGAAGAGGTCGTCGGAACATAGCAATGTAGACAAATCCACCTCCCACTGTCTGCAGCTCCTTGGCTGGTTCTCCTCGGGGGCGTCAACCAATGCTTTGGGCTCGGCCTTCTTCTTCGCGTAGAGCCCCTTGCTGGGTGATCTGCCTCGGGAGACTCCTCTTGGTGGTTGGCTGGGTCGAGGAACGGCACGGCTCTGGGAGGTCACACGATCTCCTCCCCTCTCACTGGATGCTGGCAGGCAGGGCGGTGCCTTTGGCGGGGGTGGTACTGCTCGGTGAGGCTTTTCTTCAGGCTGCTGGGCGTTCTTTTCTCTGGACTCTTCCTTTCTCTTGAGCGGGCTCCTGTCGCGTGCACTCGAAGCACGTGGGTTGGGACTGTCCTCCTTCTCTTCAAGCTCCTTGACCTTCCCGGCCCGCTCCCCCAGTAGTGTCTGGCACTCCTGGAGAAAGATCACGGCAGTCTCGTCTCGATCTGCCGCAACCAAGCTTCGAAGCGACTGCCACCCTCTTCGGCACGGTTCACAGATCGTCAAACCTGTCTCTCGTACCAAAAAGTGCTGGCAGCGCTCGCACGTTGGGAGGGGGGTTTTAGGTCCCCCTCCCATCCACACCCTTTCTGAGCCCGATGCTACGGTGAAAAAGAACTGACTCTGTGCTTAAATATGGGGACATTAAGCCATTCGCTCATGATGCTACATTCATTGTGGGCAAAGAGAGATTTACCTGATAATATTTATCATTGGTGTTGCACATTGATAGTGGGCAAACGAAGAGCTGTTATTTGTTGTCATTGACAATCAAACAAATTGCGTTTTGCCTAGTTCTCAGAGCAGTTTTTGAAATGTTGCACGGTAGTTACAGTGTTTTCTAAGGGTTTTGAGCCAGTGTGTGCTCTCCCAAGCGCACCCACCCTCTATATATATATATATATATATATAGCTTTGTGGTTGCAAAAGAACTGATCTCAAATCTGGCTGCTCATTTGAACAAGCCACTGATAGATATGGGTGGGGCAAATGGAATACAAACAAAAGTTGTGCAATGTTTCCCCTTGACTTGAGCAAATGATGGTGGATAAATGGCCAAAAGAGGTTAGTCATGTATTTTGATGACATGCTAATTATGAGAGCTAGATCAGCATCATTCCTGGAGAATATATTATTATATATATTAATTTGTATGTGTATATATATATGGATAGAATCCGGATATGGTAGGGGAAAATGTGTTTGCAAACCTGGTGGCTTTTCACGGGAACATGCAATGGAACCCATTTGGCTTTGAGTCGCATGCTTTCAAGAAACATCAAATAAATAACATCATTTGCTTGTTGCAAATGGGGGCATGCCTACTCCAGGATGATTTTAGATGTGAATCACGACAAATCATGATCATTGGCTGGTGTCAAAAAACCAACTTACTTAAACAAACCATGCAAAACAAATGTCGCACACGTTAAACCATGGTGCACACACCTGAACAACATGTTAAACATCGCGGGCATTCTCTATGCACTTCGCAGAAGGGCCTCGAGTTAGCTTCCGCTCCGAAACAGCCCCTTGCCAGGCGAGGACATTCGGGTCAACAGGAGGACGGCCCGGATTCATCCCCCAAAACGCTGCGGAAAAAGACCAGGACCAAGTTTTCGGTCAACATCCGAGCTAAACTGTTTCTTTCTTCTCACTATTGCACACCACCTGTCTTGTTTGGGGACGGCCAGGTCGAGAGCTCGCGCTCGCACTGCGGTCGCGCCGCCCCGAAGGTGGTGCGGTCGACCCGGTTCCAAGGTGCGATCCAGTCTTGGCCTAGGAGGCCGCAGCCGATGGAGGCATAGGTCTTCAAGGCACCCGCACGGAAGTGTGCTTGACACTTCCTCAGGTTGCGTGTTTTCGGGGACGGCGGGTGGTGCAAAATGGTTTTCACACCCTGTGGCCTGAGCTAAATGATTTGACAAAAAGGACAACAATGGAAAGGCTATCAGGCCTTGTTGCAAGATGTTGCAAGAAAAGTCCTGCCAGTCGAATTGACCTTGATTTACCCTATATACCTGGATCCTCCTTTGGGCGGAAAAAAGTGCCGGACCTCAATCCGGCAAATTTTTCCGCCGGATTCCGAAAAAAACGCCGGAGACCTGAAAAAACATCCGGATCCAAGATTCTGAAAAGCAGAGATGATAAAAGGCTGGATCATACACAAGCAAACTGCCTTTGCGCCACAAGTAGTTTTTTCTGGAACACACTCATTCCACAACCCAGCACTGGAGCCTTCCCGTTCCCATTGCCCTCGCCCATCTTCCGAATGGCCTAAGAGCAGAACCATCACAAAATATAAGCAAACTTGTGCCCAAGCAAAGACTTCCAAGAAGAAACCAAGGAGTATGTGGCAAGGAACCCCTATTTCTCTGCACCCGTGTCTCTAATTGTTTTTTACAAAGTGGCTCTCCATGATTCTTATATGGCTTTAGATTGTTTTTTATTGCTTGCCTCAGGACGGCCCCGCCAATAAAGTAGCAGCACTCATGGTTCCTGTCGAAACTCTTGGTTGAAAAACTTTTCAAAATTCAAAAGACTGAGTCCAACAAAATACGCCGGAGTTACGGGAAATTACGCCGGAGTTACGGGAAATTACGCCGGAGTTACGGGAAAAAACGCCGGAGTTACGACGTGCAATTTTTCTTAGCAACTCTCTGCAAAACATTGAGATTCTGAACAACACATGTTTCCACAGCCCAAAACTTGTCCGGCAGGCTCTGCAAACCTGCGCAACTAGAACTAATTATATCCCAGCGCCCCGACATCCTGAAACAATGGGAGTACATCTTTGCCTATGTTCTTTCAGCTTAGGTACTCCCACTTGGGTCTTTCAACACGTGCATCGCACTGTACCAATTTCATCCGATTTCACTTAGAAGATCACCTAAACGGATCTGATTGATCCAGTGTGAACCATGCTGAAACCGGTGGAATGAGAAAACAGCGGAACAGGCAAATGAGCACACTTTGCAAGCAAATCATTACCTTCAAAGAAATGCAAGCCACAAAGAATGCAAAGCCTTGAGAATCCACATTTCAAGTGACTTGGAAAAACCGCCGGACCAAATCCAGAAAAACGCCGGAGTTGGAAGTTCGGCGCCGGACCCTGTAAAAGTGCCGGACTGAAGGTCTAGGTATACTGAGCTTATTGTACTTTACGGTCGTAAATTGTGGCTTTTCTGTTGCAACAAGCTCTAGCTGGCCGAAGCTGATGAAGTGTCGTCACGCTGCGACGTTCGTTCGCTGTCACCGTGCGAAGCCCGTTCGGTCCTGTCCGTTCGGTGGTGGACCATGGAACATGTGAATGGCATGCGTGCGTCTTTCACTTTTGAAGTCACAGAACGGTCTTCCCAAGTCTTCTATCGCATCCAAGACTATTGACCTGGACCAAGCGGCAGCAAAAGAACACCACAACTACATGTGTTCAGATATGTTTAAATCCATTTAGCTAGAGACCTCATAGTTGGATGGCTTTTGAACTTGTGTATTATCAATTATAAGCATGCATAAACACATACACACACATCTAGCACCCCCAAGCGTACGACGACGACGCTCCACCGCGATCTCTCCAAGGCTCTCAAGGATGGTCTGCTCGACCGCTTGACGGACCTCAGGCCTCTTCGGGCGATAGGTCGGGCAAGAGGGGTCACCACACTCGCCCAGCGCACACCTCAACGAGTGGAGACAAAACCAACAGTGAACACAGAGAGAGAGAGAGAGACAGAGGGTCGGCCGAAATTGAAGCTTTGGCCATGTGATGTGTGAAACGCATGCTGTTTCCAATGAGGTGGACGTTCAGAAGAAATGCTGGATGTCTTTGGAGAAGCCGAGAAAAAAATTGGTCCTGGATGAACCGCGTGTGATCTCACGACAAGTGACACAGGGTTGCGCTGGCCATTGGGCAGAGTCGCCGGAAAGTTCATCTGCCACATGGCGAAATTGTTCCTCCAAAGGGACATCCCGGTCGAGTGCTTCGGACAGAGTCTCCGAGTCCATCTCCAAGCGTTTCAACGGTTCGATGTTGGTAAGAGGTACCCTGCTGCAATGACTCGTAACGGATCACCTCGATCTCCGGCCAAAAGAGACATGAACGTTCACAGTGTTCCAATCGCTTTCTCCATCACCTTCAGCACCATGTGCAGCTGCCGACTGTGGAGGTTGAAAACTGATTGGCTGCCCTCACTATTGAACCTATATACCTAATATCCTTTCTTACATGCACTCGAAAGTCTCTCACAGGCCCCCCCGCACTGAGGCCATCGGTTCTTGTTCCTCCCAGTCACCTTCTCCATCCCCAGATCTGTCCTCTCCGGCTGCCGGCGGATCGCCGCCCGCACCTCGCGCCGCAGCTGGGCGCCCACGGGCGGGCGCTGGAAGTCGGGCCACCAGCGGCGGCAGGTGCGGGGCAAGTCCTGCGCGTCCTGCGCCGCGGTGACGGTGACGGTGGTCAGCTTTCAGCGCATTTCCCCATGGGAATCACAGACCCTCCACCAAAAAAGGGCATGTACAAAAGCTCTTGGAATCAGCGCCATGAAAAAAAGAAAAAAACCTTACATGATGAGAATCAAACTGTCCCCCAAAAACCTAGGCGGATTCCCAGCAATAGGTAGGGTTGTGTGTGTGTGTGTCTGTGTGCGTATGTGTTTTTTCTCATTGGCTGCCGCCCTTATGCCACTCCTGTACCTCCTCGGATGGCGCATCTCGCAGTCGCACGTGCGACTGCGCACGTGGCGCCATCGCCGGGGCAAGAGGCAAAGGTGATGTCAAAAATGGGATGTTGAGGGAGTGAAGCCCCGGTGCTCCGAACATCCGCAGATCTGGCTTCTGTGACGTGTGGCATTTTGGAACTAGAAGTGGCTCCGAAATGTGTCGGCTCAGCTCGCCCGAGCCGTGTCAAGCAGCTCAATGCAGCTCATGCTCACAGGAAGTCTGTGCCAGCTACCTGACACCACTTGGCAATGCCAGTCATGCGCATCAACCAACCAATTATGGATGAGCATTGGTGCTGTCCTGACCTGAAAACCTTGCTGAATTACAGTGCACGTGTTTGAGCCGAACAAAACGACAGGAGATCTGGACATCGAAGGGTCCCAAAGCAGATTGAACCGACCCAGGTCTGTCTGTAAGCTCAGTGTCCTCATGCGCAGGTCAATTGTTTTGAGTTCAATGTACGGGCGCTTTGTGGTGACCATAAGTCAAACATGGAGCTTGGCCTCATACTCGATCAGTTTTAGGACAGCAACTGCCTTTTCGATCCCAGGAGTCACGAAATCATCCCGTATACCATAGCAACTTGATGTTTTCAGTGGATCATTGATGGCATTCCGCATTCCTGGCTTGCACACAGTATCCTTCCCTTGCGGGTAACTTCTCCGACGGTCCATCCCGGGCTTGCCGCCTCCGACCCGCCCCGAAGCAACGACACACGCGGAGCCTGCCAGATTCAGCACCGTGACACCTACGACCTCTTCCTCTCCCACTGGGTGTGCCATGGCGCGAGGACAAAGCTCCAAAGCGAAGCCCGGTTCTTGTGCATTCAAGAACAGCAACGGTCGTAGAAATGGGATACTACGTCAAGACTTGGAAATAAACAACTAGATCCTCCCAGATTCGATGCATGGTAGGACTTTGCTACATATATATACTCCCATGTTGTCATGATCAAGAGTTTGAGGGCTTCAACATGCTGAGGGGAATGGCCCCAACAAAACAAACATGTGTTAAAGGTCAAGGTCCCGATTCAACAACCTTGTGAAGCAAGTTCGCCACAATCATTCCTGTCAGCTCAAACTGGCTACCACAAGTAATGCCTGTATCATCCTATATATATACTATACTATAATTTCAAACCAGGTTAAGAGAAAGGACTCCACCTATAAGCTTTGCACATGAGGGTGTTCCTTTAGCTTCTCTTGGTGGGCTGCACCAGCCTCATCACTCAAGCTACAGCAAGCTTCTTTAATTCGCTCTCAGCAACCTTCCAAAAACATCCAAAAACCTCCACATCACGTCTATGATGCCAGGAATTAAGGAAGGAAGTAGAGTATTCATGGCATACCAACCATCCGGATATGATCCAGATCTTTTGCATCCTCTGTCGTGGCCGGCTGTTTCTCTGTCGTATGGCTTCCGGGCAGAACATGGGACTCATAGGACCCGCCAGCACAAGCCAGTCTTTCATTAGATGTGGCAGGGGTTCCGACCAAAACCCAACATGCAACCAGCGTGGCCATGCAACACCCAAAGCTTGGGGGCTCGACCTGCTACACCCCTGCAGTGCCAGAAATCAGTCCCGCAAACCTCCCTCTTGCGCACCTTCACCATTTCCAAGGCATGACATAACTTCCCGTTAAGTTCCTTCCATCTGCTGAATGTAAAGAATTGGTTTACGTTTTCTCACATGTCCGTTTCGCAGGGTATGCCCTTCAAAATCCAAGCTGTTTCCAAAAGACTGACATAGCAGGGCATGTAGAAAGGACCGACCTGGGGTGCTTCGGTGGAAGCTCTCACCGCGCGTGCTATTAGCGCGGACTGGTCCCCAGCAGTCAGGTGTCACACCTCGGAAACACCTCGATCATCAATGAACCCAGTAACATCTGCGCGCTTGCGCAGCCGCCTGGGTGGAAGGCATGACAATAAATACCCAGTGCATCCCACGCAGTTACCACTATAGTCTTAAGGAACCAAGGATTCTAGGTCTTTTGGTCTTTGGAACTATCTGGTTACCAGCTATAGTGGTAACTGGATGCCCTGGGATAGGGTTCATTTATTGCATCCACGCGACTTAATGTGCAACCCATTGACCCACGCTTGCAATCTATGCGTTGGCACTAGCAACCTGGGACAAACACACCAGTTTAGCTTAGAAGTCCTGTTCTTGTTGATGGCCCTTCCAAGAAGCTCATCCCACCCCCTTCTGTCCAAATCCTGGGCATCCATGCAGGATCCTGCAAGCCTTTCATCGGCTGGAAGAACTTCCGCGTGCCCTGCCACCGCTCGCTCGTTTCATCGCGGTAGCGGTTTCACGCACTCGGCCGGGTCATGGCTGGATGGTCGGTCCCTTAGTCGGCCGCTCGCCCACTCATCAACCGCTCCGAAGGCCGGGCAGTCACTTGCGCACTGGGAATTTCGGTCACTTGCGCACTTTGGGTCACTTGCGCACTTGGCATCAAAAATTTAGGTCACTTGCGCACTTACCTGCTTCCTAGCAACGGGTGGTGCCTACTCCACATGCAACTAGTGAATGGGTTGGGGTGGGGGGTGGGGGGTGGGGTGGGGGGGGTGGGGGGGGGTTGCAGTTGCCAACCATACAAAGGGACTCAGAAGTGCTGAAAAAGTTGCCAAGTTGGACAAGGTCAACATCTTTACACACACACGCACGCACTCACGTTTTGATTGCCTTTCACTACTTCTGCCATACAAACTCAGTTGTGGGGTGGGGGGTGGGGTGGGGGGGGTTGCAGTTGCCAACCATACAAAGGGACTCAGAAGTGCTGAAAAAGTTGCCAAGTTGGACAAGGTCAACATCTTTACACACACACGCACGCAGGGTTCTATTCCGTAGTAAGCGTCGTAGTAGTAGTAGTAGTAGTAGTAGTAGCAGTAGTGGCAGTAGTAGTAGTGGCATGCACTACTAGTAGTGGCAGTACTATTGGTGGTAGTAGTAGTAGTAGTAGTAGTACTTATCCGATGTATGATACAGAGGCATCGGTCTCTCATCGGTTTTCAATGTATGCTCAATGGAAGACCTCGGTCTTGGGTTTTCCTCATCGGTTTTCAATGTATGTTCAGTGTAAGACCGACCAACCTAAAGCGTTTGGTGACGACATGTTCGGACAGTGCTCAAATGTCAAGTGTACAAGCGACCATAATTTCAAGTGCACAAGCGACCCAAATTTCAAGTGTACAAGCGACAGCTCGCCCGCTCCGAACCGCGTCCGAACCGCCTGGCTGGATCGGCCGAAGCGTTGCACCTGGGCAGGCTGGATCGGTACATCGGTACACAGTGCGGAGTGCGTGAAGGTGGAGTCGTGTGTCTTTTTCCGCCGCGAGGTTGGATTGCGGATAAGACATGATCTTATTGCGAGTTTTTCTTCAGTATTTCGGCCCTTTCGGCTGCTAGGTTTGGAATTATAAGATATTGTAAGACAGCGGGGGAACGTTCAACAATAATTGTTGTTGTTTGCAATGGAAACCTGTTTTGATCGATTCGGGCACAAGTATAGTATCAACATATAAAATATATCAACAAAAAGAGCTTACAACTGCGAGACAGGAGCCCGGAAGGCGACCGCGGGTTTGCTTTCTCCAGTGCTTTGGGGTTGCAAACCCTCTGGGTTTAATTCATCCCTTGTTCTGGAATTCCAGGGATAAAACACATAATTAGTGATGGTCTCACTCCCAAACATAGATTGTCATACATTAGTTTCAATTCGATCATCTGTGCATTGACCGAAACAAGAAGCTCCAATTCCCAGGCCCAACTGTTTCACAAAAGAACGGAGACAAACCCCAGCTTCCCCAATGCAATGATTTCTCCCATCCTTTGATGATAAATACGGTCCAGTATGTAATATATAAATCTATACAAGCGGTGTGACGGTATGACCCTTCAGCTGGCCCATGAAGTTCGAAGCCTTCCAAGCCCAAATTATCCGCGTTTTTTCGAAGTCCCTGCCTCGAGTGTGAGCCTTGCCAACAACAGTGGCTCTGCCTGGGTGCGACCGCGTGCAAGACCCACAAAAAGTCTACCACTGTCAACTTCCACTGGGTTTAAGGATGTAACATCAGAACAAATCTCAACATCAGAACCCGCCAATGTAACCTTCATGTTGATGTTTCTGATTCCTGATGCAGCTCATCTCTGAGCTGTACCAGCAGCCCTGATGAGATTCTTCATCTCGAGCCCCTTCTCTGGTTCAGAATTCCTCTCCACCAATACTGGATTCTTTCGCATCTTGGCAATTGAACATGGCCTCTTCAGCCTGTTCCATCGCCGATGCCGCCAACTCACGCGTTGGGGCCTGTTCCGACCACCTGCGAGCCACGCCTTCGAAGACTCTGTTTTGGGGCAGTTCGAGCGCCAGCTCGCGCGTTCCTTCCAATCGGCTCACCGTTCGCTGGCCGATCAGTCCTCTTGTAAGCAAGTGGATCGAGCCAATCCGTCAACACCCGAAAGGGCATGTATATATTAATTTTATAATATATGTATATATCTATATATGAATCGTAACAGTGTTGGATAGCGTTTGGCTTCCGGAGGACCCTCATGGTCCATGTTGTTTCAACGGTAGTTCTGCGACGGCTTGGCCCACGGGGAACCCGCGGAGAAACATCGACGAGGTCGACGAGGAACTCTCTGGAGGCCGAGTCCGGAGGTGTCCGGCATGCCTTCGTCAAGAATGTCGAGACGTGTAGACTACCAAGATAGCACTAAGAGTGACATGCTTAGATTTATAGAATTTATATAGTATAATCAATATATATGCTTGAAATTATGATCCATTTGCCAAATCTAATCCTATCCAGTGTAGACTACAGCGCGTGGACATGTGTCGATATGTGTTCCTTGCCCATGTTGAACATGTGTCATGTCGCGTCACCAACTCAGCAGCTCGAAGTAGATATCTCAGGCGAGTAGAGAGACATCTCAGTAGTATGTGGATTTGTGCCATGAAATCTCAAGAGAACTTCCCTCCAAACCACCTCCCAAAATCCGATCCGAGGGAGGCAGTCCTAAGATATCACAAATAATCTGGTGAGTCCACTGTCTGGCAAAACACGGGGGCCACGTCCACGGCGCCCTATGATTTTCAGTCTTGACGTCCTTTCAGGTCATCATCTTCCACAGTGCCGGGCCTATGATTTTATGGCCTCATTAGTCAAGAAAGGCGGTCAAACATTAGACTCATTAGACCTGCGGCCTCCAGGGTGACCACGGAAGACCAGGCCCTGACCATCACCATGAGTGGACTGGTGGTCTGCCCACCCACTCGGCCCGCGGAGCGGAGAGCTTCTACGTGGGCATCCGAAGGGAGCAAAACCCAATCATGAAGGTATCTCAGAAATTGTAAACATGTCTGGATTTCTCCATGTCAAAACTCACACTTCTTCATCAGGTACAAGCCTTTTTCATCAACACTGGGGGGGGTCACAACCATTTCGATTTTGGACTGGTTGGGCATTGATATTCACGCCTGATTGTGTGACTTCAGCCTGGAACTGTGCACCTCAGCCCTATCAATTGCTTACCTCGATGACTTTCAAGCTTGGAAACTGCGTTACACTTAAACGTGGCAGCGAACAACCCTTTTCATCCGCTCGAGCCCTGCAGCTTCGATCGAGGGACCGTCGGCGGGGCGGCTCGGTTCCACACAAACCCCCTACGGTCCCGACCGGTCCGCTCGAGTCTGCTGCACATAGCGCCTTTTGCGCTCCGCGGCCTCCTGCCGCAACCGCCTGGCTTCAGCTGTATCCACCAGGCTCCAAAGGCCCTCTCGGAGGACCTGCAAAAGCACTCCGTTGTCGCTCCACTTCGTGAGCCCGTCACTCACCATCTCCTTGCCGGGCATCCACCGGACGAAGTTCTCTGCACCCTCCTCGATCAAGGCCTCGCGGAGGACGGCCGCATCGATGAGGATCTTTCGGTCGCTGGTCATGCTCTCCGAGGCCAGGACGTCGTAGCCGGTCTTGGCATCAATCACCAAGTAATGCTTCCATCGGCTAGCGTACCATTTCCATCGCGGCAGGCTGAAGTCAGCATGGACGATCTCGGAGAGGACGGCCCTGACAAAGTCCCCATGCTCAAAGCTCTCCGCGGCCATCGACAGCTCCGCACTCATCGAACACCTCACCACCCGTTGGATCTTCATGCTCTGCGCCTCCACGATGCCCACCGGTGCCTTCTCTTCCAGCACATTGGGGTGTGCCAGCATGCACACAACTCCTCCCTGGGAGTGCCCTTTTGGCTGAGCCGCAAAGGCCGCATCGCTGGCGGAGATCACGATGAGGTCGTTCAGGTCGCATCCCAACTTTGGCAGCTTCACCACCACCTCCTTCTGAGCCCTCTGGATGAGCTTCGCCGTCCATTCCATCGCCTCTCTCTTCCCAGTGGCCACCAGCTGCTGGCAATGAGAGACCCCATAGCTCAGATCATATCTTCCTTGGCGAGCGGCCCAATTTACTTGTCCCAGGATGGAGCCGATCTTCACCCTCTCACGCTCTGTGAGATCACCTTTCTTTGGGTCCCACTCCTCCTTCAGGATCTCCGGGATCTTGGCGATGTAGTCGGCCATCGTGTAGTAGAACTCCAAGGTCTCGGGGTCTTGCCGCTCATAGCGTCCGCAAAACTTCTGCCATCCCTCTCGAGCACGTCGATGCTGACCAAACTTCAGCCGCTCGTGCAACTTGTCCCAAATCTCCTTGGCGCTCTCATCCCCCGCGTAACGGGTGTCATCCACATGGATGGTCACCACGGCCCTCAAACGGCCATCTGGGTGGTGTGCCACGAACATGCCGGGGATCAGCTTCAACTCATGAAGGTCGATGCTCTTGAGAGTGGCCTTGTACTCCAGGTACCATAGTCGGGGGGATTCACATAGGCCGAACCCACCCTTCAGCAATCTCAAGAGGTCTCCCCGGCACTGATTTCCCACCTTGCCGATGATGTGCTCGGTGACCGCCTGGGGGTAGCCCGTCGGAAGCCTGACATAGACCTCCCTCTCGGCTGGCAATGGTTGTCCCTGGAGGAAGGCGGCGGAGACGTCCTCATAGTGCACCTCCCACCCCATCTGCACCGCCACAAAGTTCAAGAGGTTGTGCCCCAGAAGGCTAGCCGTCGGAGCCAACGTGGGGTACTTTCCAGCCTCCGCATCTCGGTGTCCTCCAAGGATCCAACGAGCCTTGAGCTCTGCTTCTGCCAGGACCTCGCCACCCTTGTTGGTGAGCACAAACCTCGAGCTCAATATCTTCCTGGGGTCCACAATGGCGTCCTTGGCCACACCAGTGATGGCGTCATGGTCGAAGTAGACCTGCACAGCTTTGATCAACGGCTGCTCATAGGCCTTGCGCCAGCTATCATCCAGCTGTCGCCACTGGTATTCCACTCTGAGCTTCCCGGTCACCAGCTGGGCCTCAAAGACCGCCTTGCTCTCCTCGGCTGCCAAGCTCTCACCCCTCTCGATCACCTGCATGAGCTTTGGGTCCTCCGCCTCCTCAGCCTCCCATAGCAGGGCATGGGTCTCGATCTCCGACCATAGTACGCCATAGTCCACCTTCTCGCCCTCGATGACCTCCTCCACATAGTGAGTCTCCTTTGCCGATGACTTGGAGGGCGCCTTGCCTGGGGTTGATGGCGCCGCCCTCGATGGTGTCGCCGGAGCCGCCCGCGAGGCCTCTCGTCCCTTGTCTCGCTGCTCCTTCTTCAAATCCTTCCTCACCTTCTTGAGGTGCCCATAGGCATTCTCCAATCGGTTCCTCACCTCGGCCTCTTGCATGGCTGACGGGGCTCCCAAGTCCTTGGCGAGCTGCTCAAACAACTTCTGCTTCTTGTTGAAGGGAAGTAGATGTGGCTCCACCTCCTCTGGGGGCCTGAGGGCCTCCGGCACATCATGGGTCAGCTCTCTCTTCTTTTCAACCTCTTCTCGCAAGCCCTTGCCCTTGGGCTCCTCCGCCTTCTGCTCCTCCGTGTCGGTGTCCTTCTTCTCGTCATAGTCCATCACTGGCATCCGGCCCTGGGTGATCTCGGTCTCCACGTCCTTGAGGGCCCCGACGATGAAGTCGGCACTCATCATCTCGTCCGCGGTCGCCAGCCGGATCTTCTCCAAGGGGTAGACCTTGACCCTCGTTCGAATCCTCACCCAGACCTTCTTCGGAACCGTCCCATCCCTTTCCACACAGACGACCACGGCAGGTCCGCTCCAAGACACATTGTCCTGCAGTCTTCTAGCCAAGCCTCGACGATTTGCCGGAGGGTCGTACACGTACACCACGGCACCTTCTCTCAGCAACTCCAGCATGGGCGGCTTTGAACGTGCAGCCAAGGCGCGCCGCAGCCCCTCGTGCGAACCCAGCCAGTGACATGCCTCAATGGCGGCTGCGCGAATGCGCTCGCTCCTCCTCAAAGCCTCCTCTTGGGCCAGTTGCTCATTTGCTCGGAACTTGACCTTTCCGCTGGTGATCTGAGCCAGTAGGGATCCTGGGAGCGAGGTGTTTCGACCTGTCACCGCCTGGATCGGCGCCACTCCGTTCTTGCCCACGATGCGGTTCTTGGAGGCAAAACACGAGCAAGCTGCCGTCTGCATGTCCTTGAGCGAGTCGATCCGGAGCTCCTGAATCTTCATCAACATGACCTTAATGATCGAGCCATGCCTCTCGGCGTGCCCTAGGCGCCATTTGGCCTGATCGGGCACCACTTCATGCTGCACTGCGAAGATGTCGTTCAGGCGGGTGATGGAACCCAAGAATTCTGTTCCACCATCTGTAATCAGCAGATCTGGTGGCCCGAACACATCATACCACAGCCGACACAGAGTCTCCGCGGCCCAATCCGAGCTGGGCTCGAAAGCCAGTGCCCCCACGTGGTAATCGGTGAGCTCGTCGATGTAGTGCACCACCGCGTAGCGGACCCCCTTGATGTCCCACACGTAGAAAACATCGCCACTGATCCTCTGGTTGAAGTTCGTGGGCTTGGTGTAGGACACTTGAGGTTTACTCCCCGGCGGCTGCACCATGCTGCACACCTGACATCGCATGTTGCGGATGCCTTCCAGTAGATCAGAGCCGCCGCCTGCCAAGCTCACCATCCTCAGAAGCCGCTCATTGGAGAGATGCCCCAGCGCCACGTGCAAGTGTGCCAAAATGGCACGTGTCCGCCGTGGAAGAAGCCGGGCATTTCCTTCGAAAAGGACATAGTCATATCGCTCTCCTTCGGCCCCCATTTGTCTCATCTGCCGGCGAAGGATCTCCTCGGGTGTCACCACTCCCTCCTCAACCTCCACGGGATAGGCCCCCCACAGCTCCATGGGGTAACTTCCTTGTCGCGGCTGGCCATCGGTCGGTGTCTGATCTCCTTCTAACGGATCTTGTTCACGTAGTGCCTCCGCCGCCAAGCTCTTCTGGGCCGCCTGCAGGATGTAGGTGGCGAATTCCTTGGTCCATCGAGCAGCCACCGTCGACCGGCTCACCGTAGCCCCATCCAAATGGATAGACCCTCTGATCTGTTCATGCTCTCTTGGCTGATGACTGCACCTTGGGACGCCAGCCAACCCCACGGCAAAGGACTGCTTATTCACATCCAGGTCGGTCGTCTTGCGGTACAGCTTGTGCGACACCGGGTCCTTCAAGCCAAAGACGCACTGGTCCACCACCACCCTGTAGACCGTGGGCCGTTGGATCATGTACTTGGTCTCGAGGGCCTCGGAACCATCTGGCTGCTCGGTGAGGCACAGTCGACCCTCACTATCCTGGATGTCCCATACCTCCCGGCCCAGCTTCCAAAATGGGAGCTGCTTCCGCCTGACCTCATCCAAGGTGTCCCAGTCCTGCCGAATTCGCTGCCAAGCGCACCACGGACCACAGGGCGGCGTGATCACCACCAGGTCCGGCTTGAGGGTCATCACCATGTTCTTCACCCTGTCCCGGTTCTCCTTCACGGCCATGTCATTCTCGGCGCCCAGGATGACGTCCACCGGCTGATAGGCTCCCCAGCCCGGAAGTTCGGCTGCCACCTGGGTCAACATCGATGACCCCGAGAACAACTCCAGCACCATGAACTTAGTCTCGGTCCGGGCCCCCTTTTTCACACGCGCCATCAAATGGATCGCCTGCTGTAGTCCCTTCTTGAGCTTCTGGGTCAAACCTCTGGGAGGTCGTGTTTCCTTCCACATCATCTCTTTCTCTCGCTGAGCCTTGAAGGCGGCGCGATCTTCGGCATAGAGTGCACCCCACTCCCCTTCCTCTTCAGAGTCCATGACCGAGTCCTTGGTCGTGATCGTGGCGTCCTCCTCGTTCGCCTCATAGTCATCCTCGTTGATGGACTCGGTGGGCTCGCCGAAGTCATAGTCCGTGCCACCTTCATCCGCCCCCCAGTCAGGTTGCTCTACATCAGGGGCCACGCCACCGGGGCGTGCATCCTTTGCCTCAATGCCCCCAGATGCCCCCACCAGAAGGCCACTTCCTTGCCGAGGAGCATCGCCAACCAACGGGGGTTTCTCTTCCAGCGAGCCCCCTGCATGGTGCTCTCCACAGCCTTCTTCACCCTCAACTGCCACAGGAGCTTCTTCCACAAGAACGTCATCATCTTGCTCCTGAAACACCACACCATGTTCATGGCGACCTCCTCGCTGTAGGCATTGGAAAGAGTGGGATAATCCGCCCTCTGACCTGTCAATGCCTTGGTCTCTTCCCTCTTGGCCTTGGACTTGGCCGCCCGGGCCCTGGCCTTGGCGATCTTGGCCATCTCCTGTGGCGTGAGCTGATCGATCTGGATCTCCTCCATCTCGTCCTGGTCGATGCGGTACTGCTCCGCCTTGGATGGTGGCGTGATGATCTGGCCGCTCCCCATGGCTCGGGCCTGTGCCTTCGGCTGCCTCTTGGGCGTTGTGCGCTCGACCGGCAGGAAGCTGCGCATAGAGGCATTGCTCATCCGCCCCATGGGATCCTCCCAACTCCGTTGGCTCTCCGCGTCCATGTCCAGGGCGCTCTGCAGGTGCTGTAGCTGTTCGCCTTCGGACTCCAGATTGGGGCAGTCCCGGCTCCGGTGAGATTGATCTCCGCATACCCGACAGAAGCCCGTCGCGGAGCGCGACGTGCGAGTGAGGATCCGGAGCGTTCACGGCCGTCCCTGAGCCAAAAATCTCGCCCACAAGGACATTGTTGATCATGGCCAAACTGCAGGCCTCTTGGCCCGCCTCAAGACGAAAATCCTCCGGTACCTTCGAATTGGGGATTCCTTCGAACTCCGCAATGTCCATAATGTAGTGTCCACTAGAGGTTTGCTTCAGTCCGTATCCCTTCACACCCAACTTCTTGGAGGCTAGTAGATGATGTTCACAGTCAAATTGTATGCCAAGCTGGGTGCATGCATGACGGGATAGGAGGGGTGGACAGTCTCCCTTCACCACGGAGAACCCCAACACTACCAACTTCCCCGCGAAGGTCGCCTCGAACTGCACCCCATACTGACTAGCGAGGGTGTCCCCGCTTCCGAAACGAAAAGCCTCCTTCTCCTTGAAGACCCTAAACCATCGATGTTGGTGTTGCCACCGCTTGATGATCTGGTTGATCCACGCAGTCCCTGCAACCGACTTCAAACACCCAATGTCCAGAATGACGGAGGTTGCGAGTTCCTTCACGCACCACAACACTTCATGGTCAGCCGACCCACCACTCAGCCCAACCCCACACGGCAGCGTCATATATGCACACGCGGACGAGGATCTCGGTGAAGCCGCGTTGGGCGCGCGCAAGGACACCAAAAGATCCCACTCGTGGTCTCCCTCCCTGTCTTCGGGTAGCGAGGCCAACTTGAGTGATGAAGTGGTGGGGCTCTTCTTGGCCCTCATAGGCTTCCTTCCCAAAGTGGGCGTAGCCATCAAAACCTGCTGCGCTTTGGGATGGGGGCACTCTCTGCTCCAATGCCCTATCTCTCCGCAGTTGTGGCATGCGGTGTTCTTGATCTTGTCGGCGAGGGCCTTCTTGCGCTCTTCAACTTGGTCTCCCTTTTTGTAGTATTGGCGGAGTTTCTTGACCTCCGCCATGCGCTGTTTCGCTTTGTAGTGGAGGGCATAGGCTTCCCGTTCCACTTCCCTGAGCTCTGGGGGGGCGTCCTCATCAACACTCTCTTCACCTGGCTCGGTGTCCATCTGCGTGGTCTCCTCCTCGCCGAACTCACTCATGACCTCCGCCGCCAAGGCCTGACGAGCGCCTCCTCGACGTGCGGCATGTAGTCCACCTGTCGCCCCCCTTTGCACCTACCACTCATCGCCATTAGCCCCAGCAGAGTTTGGCTCGGATGCTCCGATGGGATATCCGTGTTCTCCTTCTAGTTCTGCAGCCAATTCCACAAGGGCGTTGGTGATTGAATCTTCGGTCTCATCACCAGCCCGGGCCCTGACCAAGACCTTGTCCCTTCGACTCAGACGGGCGTGATCCAACAAATGGCCAACGTAGAACCTCTCGCCCATCTCCAAGGTCGAGTCGAGGCCCAACAACTGCGTGCGGTAAATGCTGCCGCGTGTGATGTAACTTTCTAAGGACTCTCCTGCGAACCTGGTCAAGGCCATCAACTTCTTTCTCTGTTGGTCAATGCGGTGCTTGTCCAACTGCTTAACCAGGGGGCTGCGTTCAAGGACCTCGAAGATCTTCTGCATGCCCCCAGGGCGGTTCACGTCCTCATTGTTCAGGTGCTTCACCAATTGTGCTGCTCTGTCCCTCAGCTGCACCATGATTCGCGGGCCGATGTATTCCTCTGGAATCTGATGGCCTTCTCCTCCCAGCCAGAACTCCAAAGCTCGCCGCCAATCTCTATAGCTCTCACCCGCCTTAGCTCTGAAGATCGGCGGGTAGGAGCTGCTGACCTTCCCCTTGGCCGGATTGGCCTTCCCTTCATCTCCTGGCCCCTTCGGCGGAGGAGCATCCCCCACCGATGAGACCTCGCCGGAAGGCAGGTTGCCTTGGCGATCAAAGCCGGCCGCTGCCGGAGAGCCCGGGGACGCGGCCGAAGTCCACTGCCAGTGCCCATGCTCTTGTCCCTGATCGTCACGTGTGCTCGGTGCTCCCGAACGATGCCCTTGTCCCTGATCATGGCGTGCACGATCACCGCAGGCCCAGTTCTCTCGTCCCGAGTCCACGCTAATGACCTCCGAGCTTGGGGCACCCCATGAACGCTGCTCATCCCATGACCAGTTCTCAGCCCGTCCTCGGTCTCGCCATCCCTGCCTCCATGATGTCCAGGACGTCGATGTCCATGATGAGTCATCACCCGGTTGATACCAACCGTCGCTGCCACCCAACCCACTCACATCCAGCGGATTCCCCCATTCCGAATCACCTTCGGATGCATTGGGCTCAACCTGGACCTCAAAGACCTCGTAGTACGAAGTCATCCAAAAACCCCCAGCCGTAGGGCTCGAGCACCACCGCCCCAAAACCACCGTAGCCAGCTCCCTGCGCCGCCGCCCACAGCGCCTATGGCCCTGGATCGAAACCTGCTCCGCTGCCACTTAAACGTGGCAGCGAACAACCCTTTTCATCCGCTCGAGCCCTGCAGCTTCGATCGAGGGACCGTCGGCGGGGCGGCTCGGTTCCACAGTTACCTTCATATCAACCCCTAAGAATCATAACTGTTCGCCAGCAAATCAAAGATCTGTACACAGACACAATATCCTTTTTTTACTGGTCACTACTTTTATTGCCGGCGGTCGCTTCCCGTCTCAGTCTTTGAGGTCAGCCTTTGGCTTTGAACAATTTTGGGCTTGCAAAGCTTAAAACACTTGGCGTAAACATCCAGCGCAATCCCAATAGTTTTGTTTCCAATGGGTAAACTCGCAATGCCCTTGATTTGATGTTTGAGCCAACCATCGTGAGACAACTCGATTTCATCCATAGAGTATAGCACCTAGCACCTAGCCTAGTTATCCCCATCTCGTGTGTACTATGAATATATAACTGTGTAAGTGGGATTGCACAAACATGCCCATCGCCACGTCACCTGTGCCCCCCTTCGCTCGGCTTGGTTTCGGGTTTCTCCGACTCACTGGTCCCATCAATTGCGTGGCATCAACGGCATTCCCTCGCAACGCGCGTGGGACGTGCAGCGGATTCATCACACCATGAAGGGCATGGTTGACATAGGCAGAACTAAATGAATCAAGACTTCTGCCAGGTAGATCGGCTAAATCTGGACTTTGTGAATGGCACAGAAACGCCCTCACCCTCACCCGAAATGCCCCATCTTCTTCAGTTTCCCACCGTGTCTTGCAGTGGATCTTAGAGTCTTAGGCATTGAGCAGGTTCTGGGTCACTCTGTGCCCCGCACAAGTTCATTTGCACCTGTTGACCATAACCCGCTGCCGACCCCCTGACCCCCCGGAAACCCATTCCCATGGCGTTTCCATGCGGTTGTCCGGACGGCATCTACACCTCCCACGCGACGGCGCCGCCATTCAAAACAGCCGACATGGTTCGCTTGGTTCACGGACACCCGGTGAAGGGGACTCTCGGTCCCAGCTGGGCTGGGCGGCTCACTGCAAGTTTCGCGCCCCTTCAAATGGAATAGCAGGGTCTTTTGAGCAAAATGGTGTTGCAAAGCAGGGGTCCATTTTGTTCATGAGGATGTTGCTGGCTATGTTCCGATCAGTCGTCATGATGAGGTTGCAAACAGTTGCATCACATAGCATCACTAAGCTTGCAGGCAAGCCCGGGTCCCTCTCTCACCCAGCTTTCGAAGAGTTCAGAGTTCACTCCTCCGATCTGCAAAGAAAGGCTGCCTTGGGAGCCCCAAGGCATAGGGAGCCTTTCGGGGAAACACCTCCCAGCAAGCCTAAGCTGAGAGGAATCTGGGCACGGGAGTCTTTTGAGCCAGAGTCACCCAACATGGCCTTTGGAATCCGGTATGTCTGCCCTTGGAGCTCAGCTTTTTGAGCTGGGGAGGTGGGATGAAGACATGTCTTTGGCAGGTCTGTGACAGGCTTTCCTTCAAAGACTCTCACGTGGCTCTTTCCAGTCTTCCACCGAGAATCGCAACGTGCTTAAACGTCGTCGCTCCGAGCAGAAATTCATCAAGCAGCCAGCGCATGAAATAGTGGATTCCCAAAGAGTGATGATGTCAAACATGTCCTAGAGGTCAATGACCTCATTGTACTGGAGTGGTCATCTAAACGAAAACACCAGTCAAGCAAGGAAGCAACCGACCTTGTTTTACTGGGTCTTGGGACTTGTAGGGCCGTAGGGATGTCTTGTTTGCCTCATGAAGTCGTATATATTTCATGGATCTCTCTTCGTGTTCTATTGCAACCACTTGGTCAACTGAACACCTTTTAACATGTTGGGCCTTCATACGTAAAGGGTGATCCATTTTATATAAGATGTTGCTTGTCATCACATGCCTGTTTTACACGGGCATTCATAGGGCGAGCTTGATTCACATTGATTCACAAAATTGTGTTCCATTACAATGTGAAATGGAGAGTGATCTAACAAACATGGAGCGCAAGATAGCGACAACCTGACACCTTTGGAAGCCATCAATGCGATGACAAACAATGACTGTCCCGCAAGTTCCCCAACTCAGCTTTGACATGTCAACCCCCAAAACGATTTGCCGCCCCATTTCCTTCCAAAAGGGCTGAAACAGACTTCTGTAGTTCCCCCTGCCGCTTTGCTTTACTGAGCAACTTGCACCGGCCTTTCTCATGGCCGAGCCGGCATTTTCTCACCCTGGCGACTCGTCTTCAGCTCGTGGCGCGATCTGCGAGGCGCCCTGGCGAGGGGCCCTGGCACGGCCCTGGCCGTCTCCTGGCCCTGGCACGGCCTCTCCGGCTACTCGTCTCAGACTTGATTCTTCTTAAGCCTGGCCCTGGCACGGCTGGCCGTGCTTCCGAAGCCTGAGCGCGTGCGGAACGGAGGTGCACCACATCGAAGCCCCGAGGTCGGGTGAGTGGAAAACCACACTGTGTGTCGTGGAAAATGGTCTTCCAAGCGGCCATTCTCCACTTCCATGTTAGTTCCAAGGAGTTTAACAATTCAAATTCTTTGCTTTTGTTTGCCGTACGGCTTTTCCTGGCCCCAAATTGTTCACATGCGCCGAGCAAGTTCTGGGCTCCAAGATCTTGAAGGGTCTCAAGCAATATGTCATACACTAAGAGCTTTTGGATGCTTTTCGGCCCTCCATGGCGACGGTCACCGATTACTTGCGGGTCCGGACACCCTGCCCACTTCCACTTCCCATCCGTTCGGAGCTGGATTCTTAGGGCGTTTGTTCGGCCTCCATCACACTCATTTCGCTGATCAAAGACCATCCAAAAACGGACTTCATTGGTTTGGCTGGTCCTCTTGGTCATGTCCTTTCCACAAAGCTCCACTTTCCGTGATGTGGGCTGCCGGAGTCGAGTTCGTGCCGGCCCGGAACGCCAAAAGGTTCGGATTTTGGGGGTTTTCCACGTTGGTTTTTCTTCCCCCAAATCTCCGCATCTGTCATCCAATACATGTTTTAACATGTTTTCATGTGTGTCTTTTCTGCATTTGTCATCCATGCATCTTTTGTTCCAGGCGACTGGAGCTCAAGTGCTTGGTCGCTTTGAAGATGGCAGGCCCTGCAGAACTCCCAAAGAGACAGTCCACCTGGCTTCCAGGGACGATTTTCATCAAAACCTTCACTCGCGATTTCAACATCCCAAAGGACCATGATCAAATACAAGCCGCAAATCCATATATGAACTCTTCTACGCTTGGTGACCAAAGACCCAAGGAACCAATACCTCACAGCTTGGATTGAGGTCATCCACACAGTACACAGGGTGACTAAATGACTTGGGTGAACTATGTGACACTTATTGGCATTTCCGGAAGCTGATGTTTGGGTGGTGGGAAGAGGCATGCGCGCTCTCTCTTTCTCTGCCTCTCCCTCCTTCCCTCCCTCTCTCTCTCTGGCAAAGATTGAAGTAAACAGAACCTGTAGAGTAAACTGCCTCTGGAGGGGCCAATCCAGTTCTAGAAAGTATCAATCCTGAGCAACTCTTCTGTTTCACCACTATATTAAATGTTCAGGTTGCTTTCCTGTCCGTTTTCACCTAAGTGTGACAAGGGAAAACACTCTATTTATATATACTATATATATATATATTGAGAGCGGGTGGTCATGGGGCCTGGGTTTTGGTTTTCCCTAAAATTTTAGGTACATGCTTTAGTGGCAGCCCCTCTCCATATAAACACACATATCTATTCTTGCTCTCACTCTATATGAACAAATATATTATGTATTCCTGAGCCAGGATAATTTTATTGTTTTGGAAGCAGCAATCAATCATTCAGATGGTTTTGAACAAGATAATTAGAAAAGAAGCAGGCCATAAAAGTGGTCGTTTTAACAATTGTCCTCTAGATCTCTGCTTATAATTATGTTTAGACTTGGAAAGATTGTGTATAGACGCTTTTATGTTATAAAAGATTCTTTATAGATCTCTGCAGATAATCATGTTTAGATTTAAACAACCATATAGAAACCTTGTATGTTGAAAGCTTTCTTCTAGATTTCTGCGGGCAAGAGCTTGCATTTTCAAAGCTTTCCTCAGGATCTCTGGGAAAGTAGATATCCCTATATGTGTTTTCATGAAAGGAAAGCTCTTGAAAGAAAGACTTATTTATTGATATATATAGCATGTTTAAATTGCCATTTCCAGAGATCCAGAGGAAAGCTTTTGAAAGGAAAGCTTACATATAGTTTTATTGTAGAAATGATCATCCCCAGAGATCTAGAGGGAAGCTCTTGAATTAGAAGCTTGTACATAAAACATGTTTAATATGTATATATTATCTCCAGTGATTACTGACAATAAATAAATCTAACTATTTACTCCAAAAAAGAGTTTTAGTCTTGTTCCCAGCACTTCCAGGGCAAAAAATACTGTAAAACACGGGGTTTTGTAGCATGTGTTTTCTTAAACTAAATAGACTAGAGCTAGAATAGAATTAGGTAGAATTAAATTGGATTTGAGTTAGAGCTAATATAAAGCTGAAGTAAAACCGAATTGTAATAAACTTGTATTGAACTATAACTATAGCCTAATTGAAATTAGATGAGAGTTGAATTAGAAAGGAATTAGAATTAAAATTAGAAGTTCGCCAGAATAAGATGTAAACGCTTGAGCTATAAGCACAGAATTACGCTCGCAAAGATTTCCAACCGTTTCATGTAAAGGACAGAGTGTCCTCGCAACTGCATGTCAAGCTGTCTGGAAATGCAAGTGGCAACCGCATTGATACCAGTCAGCAGTTAATGCACTCAGACTTGTATATGGAGATTTGGACAAGGACGAAGGAAGTGTTGAGCTCAGACGGTTTCAGACGTATATAAGCAAAAAGAACAGATGCCTTGAGGTGAGAAGTAAGCTCAGATGCTAAACCAAAAAACCTTGAGAAAACACAAAAAAACACAAAAACAATTCTGAGAGACTCTTGCTTGGACCCCCCAAAATCAGAAGAATCAGAAAACCAAAAAAACCTTGGGAAAACAAAAAAAACAATTCTGGGGAAGTCTTGAGGAAAAGGGGGTCCAGCCAAGAGTCTCTGAGAATTGTTTTTTTTTTTTTTTCCCCAAGTTTTTTTTTAGTTTTTTGTTTTTTTCTGATTTTGGGGGGTCCAGCCAAGAGTCTCCCAGAATTGTTTTTTTAGTTTTTTGTTTTCCCATGGTTTTTAGTTCTTTTTGGTTTTTTCTTGTGTGTTTTTTATCATTTATGCATATTTATCAGTGTTTTTTGGTTTTGATTGTGGCACTGATGCATTTACCTAATATTTATGAAAATGTATGCAAAACCAAAACCCAGGCCCTATGGCCACCCCTTCTGTATATATTTATATAAATGCTCGGAATGGCCTCTCTCACAGAAATGTGGAAAAGTGGACTACTTGTGCTAAGTGGATTATGAACGGTTCATTGTCCACCTGCCAGAAAAGCAAATAACACACACTTTTCGCCCAATTACCGGGCCTACCGCAACTGGCTCCATGTGGAACTCCTTTCTTGGTGTTCGCCAAGCGGTCCAACTGAGCAGTCTACGGCTGACCGGTCCGGTCGCGGTCGGGACTCTCCCCGGCTCACCGGGCCCGCCTTGACGTGTAATTTGGCGACCTCGTGGACGGCGAACAGGGGAAACATGCAGTGAAAAATGGCTGAAGGTGACAATGGTGACTATGGTTACATCAAAATCATCAAAGAACCACCAAATGGCCAAAATGGTAACTGAGGAGTCCATGTTTGGACGGTTTCTTTTTGGAAGTATAGGTAGTAGGGACGCATTGTAGTTATGGGCAGGAGCTTCCCTGATTGCTATCTGCTCAAACGTTGTCCAACGCTCCAGTTACTTCATCGAATGGTCCAAGCCTTCGCAACGTGTGCATTCCTTCGGACCGAAACTTGGCTTGGACGGGGATCAACCTCCGACCCCTATCCGACCCCTTCAGCGATACAACGGCGATATGTTCCATATAGGTATTCATTCAATGTATTGGCCATAAGGCTAGAAACGCCTCAGCTGGGTCATGAAGGTCAGGTGCATCGGCTTGGTCTGACATGCTTGCTCTCCGCACAGTGCCCCTACACGAAGCACGACGTGGTGGCGCGCCTCGTGTTGCAACTTGTTCAGGTCCAAGCTTTTGGCCATTCCCTTCATCTTCTTCATCTCGGCAAAAAAGGACGGTGCACACACGCTCGCTCAAACCTACACAGCCAAGAAAAGTATTGTTTTTTAGACGGTAGGTTCACGTATTTTAGATGTCGATGTGTAGTTGGCAGGTTGTAAAACAATGTAAAAGCATGTGTTCCTTTCACACCATGTCGAAAGCAGTCACAGCTTGGCATTGGTTAATGCATGCTACAAATCTGTGCACCGAATTGCACCGAAAAATGCAACACAAAGTTGGGATGTGCCGCGTATCTTTGGTTTTTCACTGGCAGTCGTACGAATCTCTGCTTCACTCAAGTCAAGTATGTCATGATGTTCAATTGAATGGTTGCTTTTCAAACCCCAGCACTGCCGGTAGGCTATTGCCAATACACCCCAGCACTTATCCGCCGGCGACCAGCCCAGGCAAGACACTCCTTCCTGAAATTCTTCCTTAGTCGCAGCAATGAGAGGACAGCTTGATGTGATCACCAACCCATGATCAACAAACACACATGAAACTTCAAACTTAAACTTGACCAACGCCGATGGCACAGCTGCATGGCGCATGTGGAAAGCTTCCTCTGTCTGGGACGTTGTGAATTCCAAAGCAACTTTGCCGTGCCCCTTTGAGAACACAAGGTCGTTGGTCTGTTTACTGAGTGATGGTTTTGCAAAATAATTTCCTCTAAGTCGTCCGCTGAATTCAGTGTGCGTTAGCGCAGAAAGGAGGCGTTGCGCGGAGTTGCGCAACTGTGCAACGTGCAATCTGCTGGGTGTTGGGCATGGAGTAAAATTAAAGTCATAAGTCATAATTCTTGAACCATCCAGTGCGCTTGGCTGACTCCCAAGAAACCAAAGGATAAAGTAGCATTCTGGGTGCTGTTACCACGTGCGAATTGCTTTTCTTGCGTGCTGTTGGACAATAGTCACACTGGTTCCGCCGAAGTGTCCAATGAGATCTCTCCATCCCCATCATCCAACATCTTGAAGAGACCCAGCAAGTCCTCGGTCACCGGACCGGCAAGGCTTGGACTCGGCCGTGTTCGATCATCACATCAGTCGTGTTTGAGTCCAGGAGTTCGACGTCGTTCGTCAGTCTTGCTGGTCGGAAACCACCTTCCAAGCCTACAAAGAAAAGGACATCCTTTTGGGCAAGGAATCGTTCCCAGAATGAAATCCACGCACAAAAAACCATGAGTGGCTACATGGCACTGCGCACACTGGGAGGTGGGTCGTTTCAAGACCACCGGCGGACTGAGACCCTGCCAGCCCAGCTTCCGTGGTGTCCAACTCAATCATGTGCAGCCACACCTGGAAAACGCACGCTTACACATGGTGCCGAAGACCAGCTGGTAGTACATCTTCTGCACATCTACTTGGTTGGGGCATACTACGGTGGAGCTATACCCAAATGAAATCAAATCATTCCCAGACTAAGACCCCTGCAGGTTTGTGTATAGTATGTGTGCACTGGAGTCTACAAAACATGGCGGTCAGCGCCATGCTCGAGAATCCCAACGGCCAAACAGCAAGTATGAATCCGGAAAATGTCACATTCATTGAATAACATTCAAAACTACATTTACACCACTATGTACACCATATATATATAGATATATGACATATATATATATGCCATGTATATGTTGTTCATTGTTGTTCAATGTATTTAAGGTGCTATATACTTGCATCTCTTATTAAGTCTTTCAATCTCTTCCGGTTTCTCCAAGTCCGGAGCCTGCAGCTGGGGATTGTCGAGCAATCGGAGGAACTCTTCCAAGTCCAAGACCCCATCGCCTGCATGATACTGTAGCGTGCGGGCATGTGCGGGCGCGTTTTCGCAGCTTCGCGTTTTTCCACGTTGCGCCGGTTCGCAGCTTCGCCGAGTGTGGACGGATCTTTTTGTAGACGCGGTGGAGGTCTGGAATTGTCAGCCTCTAAGGTGTCTCAAGGATTGGGAGTTTCCAAGACCTGCAGGGTTAGAGCAACCTTCCAAACTAATCGTGCAACCAACGGAGAGAAGGAAAGTGCTCTTCCAAACCGACCGACGATTGCAAGCTTGGTGTGGGCATATGACCTGGAAACCTTGGAGCCCTGGAGAGGTTCAAGGACTTCCTGTTCATTTCAAGGTCACTATACATGATATTACTTTATTCATTACGTTCACCAAAGGACTTGACAGCTAGCGACTCAACCCGTCCCCGACTGATGACTCGTCTGCCCCAAGAGCGACGCTCGGCGCTCCTGAAGTGTCTGCTTGACTGAAGAGGGCGTTGACCTAGCAACAAGACGTGCAGGGAGGAGAAGTGCCAAACGATCGAGCACCTAGAGGGGTCCCTGTTGCGCAGGGGAGGACACTCCACTATTGTCGCTCTACGTTTGCCAACGCAAGCACGCTCCAACAAAAGTAACCGTCATTTCTATGGATATGGGGCGCTAGCCCTGGCCCCTACCCAAACCAGTCCTTTCTTGACAAGTCAGGTTCTCCAAGCAAGGGACTCCGACAAAACAAATGGTGAGGATGCGGAGCGCTGGTCCAGACCAAAAAAACATCTAAAATCATTGAAGAGACCCTCAAGCCAAGGATCTCTGCGTGTATAGGCCGCCTGAGCCCTAGCCTGTCAGGAACAATGAGGGAGTCAGCTGCGGAGTCGCGCAAAAACATAAGCCTAAAGGTGAACATAAAAGCTCCGCAGGAATGCTCAACAAGGCTATGGCCTGATCTCTTGAAACTGCAGTTTCGTTCAGAACCGATCAGTGCGTGTTCCCCGTTCCATTTTCAAAAGGCCTCTGACCCTCAAAGAACTTGCCAAAACTCCTGTCTTTTCTGTACTATGCACCGGTCATAGACAGTACTGGCTGCACAGTACTATGCCATCAGTTTCCTTTGATCTGGATGCTGAGCTGGTCATCATATAATCTGAAGCCTCGGCCGGACCTGTTCCCTGAGAAATCGCTCTAATGGGGGAGCTCCCTTCCAGAATGCTCTTGTTTGTGCTGGACATCAAGGTATCCTAGCAATAAAATGCAATAAACACAGCAAAAAAACACACGAGTGAAACTTGCCAACCGGGAAGGTTGGTCAAAACGGATTTGTGCAACCCTAACTGCCTTCAGCATCATGTTGATGTCACGAAAACTCGATCATGTTCAGTTTCAGCTCTGAAATGCTTCAGCCTTGGGGTTTCACGTAAGCTTAAACCTTGGAAATCCACCTCCGCTCCCTCCACTCGCACGGCTTTTCTTCCAAACCGCCACGCTGAGGGTCCAAAGAGCTGCTCTCACTATGGCTCACAGGCTGGTGCTAAGGGAAGGGTAGGAGGATCTCATAGCTTCTCCCATGGTTGCTGTCAAATCCAATGAACCTGATGAATGCTTCCTGACGCAACGAAGGTCTTAGTCTTCTGTCATCTTCTGTCTAACTGCTTGACCAGCTCACCCGACCCTGAACAAAAAAAAACTCCACAAGGTCCTGACCCTGGAACCATCAGCACCAGCCCGCAACGATCGAACCAGCCCGCTGGTTCGCACGAAAAATACATCGAGTCTGTCGTGCCATTCACGGTGGTGGGTTGATGCTATAGTCGCACGTTACATCGCCCATCTCCTGCAGGAGCTTCCTGAGACGGAGTCTGACAAAGGAAACATCATCTAACTAATAGTTTGGCTATGGTGGAAGGCTGTGGATGCATTGCATCTGACAAATATGATATGATTCAATCATATGAACCTATTGGGAATTGAGTGGCAGGAGGGAACCCCCTATGCTGCACGATGTATTGAAGCCTCGTGACGAGGCTTCACGGGGTTCCACAAATGCCACAACAGCTGAGGGGGGTCTCCATCAGCTCTACCAAATGGCTCTCCTTGTTTCTATTGCCCAAACACCTGCACACCAACTGAAAATCCTAGGGTGTTCCACTGAAGTCTTCTGGAATTGAAAAAGGACCATCCGCGCCATCAGCCCCGGGGAAAGCATGTTATCTTCCACCAGCAACGGGAATGAAGGTGTTCGTCGGAGTGGTTTCTCTGCCAGGTTGGCCAACCAACTCACTGCATCCCTCGCCATCCTCGCCGGGCATCTTGAGGCCATCCTCGCCGAGCGCCTGACCTGCCGAGGGGCCAAAGCGGAAATCGTAAAAACAGTTCACCTGCCGGCACAAGCCTGTTAGGCACTGCTTCCTTCTTGCTGCGGAATTCCCAAGGGAGTGAGGGTGAAAGGCCAACTGACATCAGTTGCTTTCACAGAATCTCAATTTGAGTTATCTGTCCTTACTATCCAAATCGTCATGGCGTCTACCATTTTGGCGCATTTCTAACTCTTCTTCCCGTGGGCTGGAAGCAAATCGATCCCCCAAGAAAACATGGGACGTGAGAAGCTACAGCTGCCTGGCAGCTGCCTCAACTGTCTTCACTGATTGGTCAGCCCTTCGACTCCGTCAACGCTGGCGTGCCTCCCTCCACAGAAGTCATGTCGAAGCTGCGGTCCTTGGCCAAATCGCACTCCTCAGCGCCCAAACGCCACAGCGACCCTGTGGAACAACTTCGATGTACGAAAAGCGAGGATGGCTACGCGGCTACAACAATGCCAAGGAAGGGATCTGTTACATCTTATTTTAATCTTCTGAGGGGCCTCAGGGACAAAAACGGCAGTGGTTCCAAGCATGAGGTGGTTTCAGAATGCTTTCAAAGACACCTTTAACCGATTTTAACCGGGAGAGTTGCCAGATATGAATTCAGCCCTCAATGATGGTTGCTTGCTAGGGGTACCAGCTCTCGCCTCCAACAATAAACCCGACGGGGTTGGTCCTGCAATGGCCTATGCTGGATGACCATGATGGACCTGCCAGCCCAAACCGTGGATCGCTATATAGGATCGATGCGAACCTCAGCGATGCGAACCTCAAGGAGTCTTCCCTGTCTGATCTGTGAAACATTGGCATCACGGCACTCAATCCTCTCATCCTGGGTGGGCAACCCACCTGAAGCATGCTGCACGACTCACGCCCAAACCCATCGGCTCACAGCTTGGGGGCCAGCGCTTGCACGCAGGCGCGGGCGATGTCTGCACGGGGGATCCGGAGGTTCTTCACCTCTCGCAGCTTGTCATCCACACCCAACTTCACCTCAGGATCCAACAGAAGTGGAGAGGACAGGGAAGTGATCCTCTCAGTGGTTTTGGCAAAGGGCAAATTGACCACCTATTATTCCAGCTCCTCAAGTTGGTCGCAGCTTGTGGTCTTCATCACGCTTTCGCTTTCGCTTTCGTTTCGTCTTCCTCGACCCACCGGGACCCACTCCACCAAGGTGCAGGTGCTTGGCCTCCTGGCTCATCGCTCAGGCCACCCGCATGGATGATCGTATACTTCATTCTGTTCTTCTTGCCTGAGTAATGGTCACCGCAAAGAAGTCGAACAAAATACACGACCGTAGACCCAAATGGCAAGTGCTTTTCAAAATCGGAACACTCTGCAACTAGAGCTTGCGACGTCCAGAGCTGGGAGACAAAGGATTGCAAGGCAAAGGCGGACACAGCAGTCCAAAGCTGGGAGACAAGTGTAAAGGATTGCAAGCGACATGCAGCCCAGAGCTGGGAGACAAATAAATAAAAGGATTGCAGGGCAGAGGCGGACACAGCAGTCAGAGCTGGGAGACAAATGTAAATAAATTTAAGGATTGCCAACCACTGCCTTGCAATCCTTTCCATGTGTCTCCCACCTCTGGGCTGCTGTGTCCGCCTCTGGCTTGCAGCTCTGGGCTGCTGTGCCCGCCTCAGACAAGAAGGGAAACAAAAGGAAACAGAAGGGAGACAAGGTGGACACAGTGACCAACAAGAAGGGAGACAAGACCGGAGACCAAGGGAGACAAGGCGAACACAATGACCAACAAGAAGAGACAAGAAGGTAGACAAGAAGGGAGACAAAAGGAAACAGAAGGGAGACAAGGTGGACACAGTGACCAGCAAGAAGGGAGACAAAGGGTGACAAGCCGGACGGAAGGCACAGCAAGGCGGACACCCTTAGAAAATCTTAGAATCCTAGAAAGCATTGAGAACCCCCAACAGTAACCTTTTTGGGGAAGTAAAGAAATCACCTGGGAGACAAATGAATACAAATGCTGCATGGCCAGCGGAAAAGGGTGGACACCAGCAGTGACAGAAAGGGCGGACACGTCTTAAGAAAGAATTGAGAACCCCTAACGGTAAACTGTTGGGGGGAAAGAAAGCACACCCATCACACAAGCATCAAACCCATCTGGCCATCCTATGTCAAATATACTCCTAAATGCCTCATAATGCACCTACCCCCTCGTTGGTTTAGAGGCCTTTCGGTCGACCCGGAGCACCTGTCGGTCGATCTCGTTCGTTGCCCAAGCGGCAAAGATCGATCAAAAATACCTCGGCTTTGCGCTTCCACATCACGATCTGATCGCCCTCCCCCTCACCGATGCTGTTCAAAAAGCTGTCCTTCCTGAGCGCGGGCAGCGGCGTTTCCACAACGACGCGGTTGCGCGAGCAAGCGGCTGCCGACATGGAGCTGCGTATGCAAGCCGACATGGCAACATGGTACTGCCATCTCGGTCAACACTTTGTTTTGCTGAGTCGGTCGGCCCAAACACGATCTGATCGTCCTCGTCAGCTTGGATCAAACGTAGTCACTATGGAAGCTACAGTCAAGTACCACAGGGGGCTAAGTTCAACAACTTGTTGCCGCGAAGCCATAGCTTTGCTCTACCTAACGTGACGCCATCAAAGGTACGGATTTGACATCCCTCCGGGAAAGACAAAGCAGCACTCACGCTCTTTGAAATGATCTTGCCCTATTCTTTAACAAGGTCCCGCCCGCCCTTCACCTCACAGGATTGCCGCAAACTTCACCATCTCATTTTCAAGTTTCTGTGTTCCAGTCATCGTGCCGACCAGCACCACTTGTTGCACACCTGACCCACCCCAGGCCCACCAACAAAGTGATGTCTTGCCATGCCGGGTGCCCGTCTTTCACCCACTGCCCAAACCATGCGGACTGCAGGATTCAGAACGCCTACTGTACTCTGCTCATTGGTGTTGCCAGCATGGAAAGTCATCTCCAGGTGGGGTCTATCTAGTGGATGATGATGGTTCAGTTGCACGCCTTCTTCAAAAATAGTAATACAGTAAGTGTTTACTGACTGTTACAGGTAAGAACAAACAGACCCAATCTATATAGGCAATGTTCATCCACCCAGGAAGCCCTACAATCACCCGCAACTCGAGCTGCAGCGACAGCGAGGTCCTTCTTGAATCTCCTCACGTGATGCAGTGACACTGTATGTGCCAGCAATACGTAGGAACCCTCACCGAGTTGGTAGAAGGGAAGTTTTCCCGAGTCTTTTCGCCAAACAGGCAACAAACACATCCCCAAATGCAAGTTCCAACCTCCACTCAGAACAACGGCCAACAACCAATCACCCACAAAGGAATTTTGCAGCAGCGGCAGCAGCACGAACGAACTGCAGGATCAGCATGGAAAAACAAAAGCCTTGGCAGCAAAAAACGACGAATAACATTAAAAGAACATCTGCGTTGTCTCCGCGCACAGTTTCCCTGCCTTCTTCGGAGGCCATCTCGAACTGATTCCGCTGGCCTTCCCAATCCTTAGGAAAAGTACTGCTCCCAGAGAGCGCTTTTTCTGGGATTTCTGTGCAGATGTTGCCGGGTTCAGCCATCACTCCATGGCGACCCTCCAAGAGACCACTTTCTCTGGCTTTCCGTCGCCTTTCCAGGAGAATCTCAGCTTTCCTTTCCTCAGCTAGTCACGCACCGCTCGGCCGAACGAACGAGAAGCCCACGCCACCGATCCGACGGCCAGAAGAGAAGCCCGAGTCGGCCTCCCATGTAAGGAGCGAAACGAGTCCCAGAGAGTTCGGTGAGTTCCAAGTGTAAACCCCAAACACTCCATGGGACTGCCATAGGACTGCCGATCAAGCCAGGGGTGGTGGTTTGCGGGGGTCTTTCTGGGGCGGCAGTCCTATTCCAGTCCCATGGGTCGTGTCTGGGAACTGGACATGGGGGAACACACTGCGAGACCTGCGATGTCTCACACCCAACCGAGGCCTCCAGGGGTGAGGACCGACCAAACGCAGTCTGGACATGTTTGGTTCCGAACTCTTCTTTCCACATGTCCAGACTGCGTCTGGTCGTGGTCACCCCTGGAGGCCTCGGTTGGGTGTGAGACATCGCAGGGTCTCGCAGTTGCTTGCTACGGCATGAAGAAAGACCAACCAGTTGTCATCCAAGCATCTTCCCAAAAAGCTTCTTCACCTGAAGCCATGGATTCCGCAAATCAAGCTTGATCGAAACCGCTGGGTGTTTGGAAGGGGGATCTGCAACTTGAGAGAACCGCCACTTTCACGAGTTTCGCAGAGTTTCGCAGCCTGAAACGGCGCTCTCGCTCGGTGAGAGCCGAGCAGTATCCTCAGGGAGGGTCGGACAAGAAGTAAGATGAGGCAGTCTTCGCAAAGAATCCCAGTGGCCACCACGGAAAAAGCACATCCAAAACCATACGCGTGTTGCAAACGTCGAATCGCCTTTATTGCACACCTGGCCCACTTCCAAAGGCCCACATCCAATCCAGTTGCCATGAAGAATCAAAGAACTATAACTAAAATTATTCAAGACTTCTGGAGTGGACTCCCACACAAAGTATTTTCACCCATCCTCCCCCATCCTCACATCCCAGTGGCCATGAAGGGCAGCAAGGACCACACCTTCAATTTGGGCACCGCAGAAGTGGCGACAATCGCCGCCGCACACCCCGCGAAGGCCTTCTGCAGGGAGGCCTTGTCCTGGATGTCAGCCACGTAGATGCGATCGGCCGGGAGCGCCTTGTACTTGCCTCGGTCCGGGCGGGGCCGGTTCGCTGGACTTCCGGACACGTTCTGTAAAGTGTAAAGTTTAAAGCAAGAAAGGTGCGACATCATCGCTGGGCAACTACGGCACTGGATGGTCTGGATGTGGAGTGAAAATCAGTGAAGACTATGACGTGGCTATCTTTGACTGGCTTTGAGGTCCCTTGTGTGATTCCCTTCCATAGACTTGTCGATCAATTCCCTCAGCTGGTTCATCTGCCTGACTGCCCCTTCCAAAAAGACTTCCTGCTCCTACTCTTCGGCAATTGCATTCGGGGCAATTGGACAGTCCTCAGTCTAGGATTATGTTTGAAAGAGAGCATCAGGGAGCTTAGACGGCGCTTTCCAAGGGATGTGGTGAAAAGGAAGTGGATTATATAAACATGCATTTGAGACACAATTACACATGATAGAACACCCGAAAGGGATTCTTGGCAAGAATGTTTTGACTGTTTTGGAGGATGCTGCTGTGGCAAATTCAGCCCAATCTTGGCTGTTGAAGAAAAATAAGGTCTCAATCCTTAGCAGCCTCAATCCTTAGCAGCCTTAGCAAAAGTCTCCTATCGTCGGAGGTTCAATTCACCAGCATCTTGAAACGCTCTTTCCTAGCAAACTTAGGCAGCAACGTAATGGCACGACTTGGTTTCTCTGCGGCTAACGCTGGATCCTTGTTTGATGCAATCCAGGTTGCTCAAAAGTGCCTCTTTGGACTTCTTACTGTGCACCTTGGTGTTCTTACGCGTGCAAACAAACCATCCTCGGCCGATTCATCCGCTCAAACCAACACATGCACCGAACGACTAATGTTGCAACGTCCCTACTTCCGCTGGTAGCAACGGCACAAGACCTCAAGTCATCCCACCATCAACTGATCAGTCCAAGGTCAACCCGGATGTTTTGTTCTCCCATTCATGGCCCAGTCACCACCCCCTGATGACCGTTGAAAAGCCTAAGGCCCGGCCCAAGACAGGTCTCCTCCAAGGCGCTAGCGCTCGCACCTCATATCCTTTGTCCAAAAGCTCTCCCACGACCTCAGGGCATTCAAGAACGGTATGTCGTGCAAGCTCTTGAAGGAGTGGGCATACTCTCTTCTAAACTGAGTCCCAACTAAAATAATACACAACTACATGAACTACAACTACACATGACAACATCATGAGAACTGACCAACACAGCTAGGGAAAAATCCGGTCGCAGATGGTCGTAGTAGCGACCTTGGTCCCTGAACCCATCCGTTTCAAAAGCCACCCACCCCGGCGGAGTCAGTCTCCAGGTTCCACTCACGACTCACCAGGTATGGCAGGATGTGAGGACTGGTTGCTTCGGACCGTGACGGCCGCGATTCTGGTCGCTTCAGAAGCAACCAAGGACTCCACACCATACTCGACGGCCGAGAAACAAAGCAACAACTCACCGCACTTACCCTGAACTCACTCGCCCCGCTGGCTGTAAGCACGCTCGGCCGAGCCGCTAAGATCCCCGTTCGTCCGCCTGCGCCGGTCACCACCACAGTCTTGGCGAAGCTCAGGGCCGATGGGCCAAGAAAAAGTGCCAGGAGCGTCAGAGCCAAGAGAGGCAAAGACCGGCGTGCCATGGCGGGTGCCATGGGAGGTGGGACGAGGGGTGTCAAGAAAGTAAGGGAGGTGGAGGACAGATGAGGAAAGCAAGGAGATGTTGATGCTGGATGATGTGTCAGTGCGGATGGTGTTTTTTGGGACTCTAGCTGGGGTACTGATGGTGGAAAAAAGTGAAATGATCCATGATATTATATGATTGTGTTTCTTGCCTGCTACGATTGAAACAACTTTCTCTGAGTCCTCTTTTTGGAGAATTATTGATTTGTGCCTCTCGCGGTATTGCTGCATGGTGCTCCATGCTGTGCCCAGCCGAAAGACTTGAATATGTCTGCAGAGCAGTCATGGCTGCCAACTTTCAACCATCTTCCTTCCAATCAAGGCACCAAACAAATAAAGATCTCCAAAACGTGCAACCAACAGCTGCAGGATCGAGTCCAAGTTCCTGTCAGCCGTTTCACAGGGTTGCACACAATGACATAAGCATGTAAAGGGTACACGTGATCTGCGTGCAACCCTGTTTCATTTCACTGGTGCCCCACCGATCGGCACCCAAATCACCCCTCCACTCCAGCGGCGCGTCCGCTTGAGCTTGGGCCTTCTCGTTGGCGACGATCTCGTCATCTGCCAAGGCGACCTTCATCGTGCTCTGCACAAAAACGGCCTCGGGTGCATCAGTGGTACCTGGTGGGTCCCTTGAGATGTCACGAGCTTTGAGACGTCCGGGGAGGCTGATCTCTGGCACAATATGATAGAAGTGAGGTTGAGAGAACATTTGCAGGAAAACACGGTGATGGTTAGGATGACCATCACAAATAAAAGAAATAACATAAAATTACAACGTGAATATTTTATGGATTACTATATGAAACATTGTACAGTAACTGTGAGGCTCCTAATCTGGATCCCCAACAAGTGCAGTGCAGAATTTCTTCATTCCTATCTCTCCTGAAAGCTCTGGAGGGCTGGAGACTTCCATGGACTGCGGTTTGTGCAGGCATGCTTTTGTGCTTGAGGCCCACCAATGCCGGCTTGTACCGACGTTCGGTTGGATTGATGAGCGTAAGTAGAAATGAGTGTGGCATTGTTTGCCCGACAATGCCCGAAACATCTCGCAAGCAATGCCATTGGTCCACTTGTGCCGTGAACACTCCGCGCAGATTCTGCGCTGATATTGGGGTGCCCAACATTGACCACGTTCAGCACGGCAAAGCCCACAAAGCATCCTGAGCTTTGTGAAGAAGAAAAAGACTTTGAGCATGCAGCAGCCCATATATAGCAGCTGCACACTTCATGGGAGCTACCAGCTGAGGTGATTCACACACACACACACACTTGGCGGTTAGGTACGGTATGGTACTGCCAGGGCAACACATGGCAACACGCCCAGCTAGCACAACTGTCGGCTGGTTTCGGATCTTTTAGTTGTTTCCCTTGGCCAACAAAATATCCCATGAGGTTCACACAAAGATCGGGACATTTGTCTTGCCTGTACCGCTCAGCAAGAACTCTTTGGCCTCAGCTCCTCTCTCAAACTACCCGTGACAGTCCGTGACTAGCCAACGTCGACAACGTCAACCGCCCAATCGACCGATGTCGATCGACATCGGACATCGAATCGACCGCCATTTCAGACCGGAAGACTCCCGGTGTCGGGAAGAACGGCGCCGTCGAGCGGTCGCGGTGTTGCGGTGTGGCACGCCCGAGCGTCGGTAGATGATGAAGGCCAGGGAGTATGCCTCGCTGACCTGTGGTGCCAGAGGTATAAAGCCCGGCGGGGCTGGCTGGTGAATTTGTTGGGACAACAGTTCAGACATGTTCAGACTCAGAATGGAAAAATAGGAACATGTTAGCCTCCAACCTACTAACGATGGCCTCCAACCTACTTGTTTGCTTGTGGGGACTCTTGTTCCACCAGACCAGTCGTTTCCCCTTCTGCGTGCCCGGTTTCGGGAAGACCTGCTCCACCGAAGCCTGCACTATACTTAGCCCGACCGGTCTTTACAACGCCAACATTCTGCAACGCAAACCAGGAAAAGGAAGATGCTCGATCGCGCATGGAAAAGGAATACCATGATGCAAGCAAACTCCCAAACAACCCTATAGAATATTTGCCTACCTTACGGTGGTTTCAGATGGGTTTTGCATAAGCTGTTTTTATCATATATGTCACATTGTCATATTAGTTTTCAGGGTCGCTTGTAAATATTCCAGTCCCTTCCAGTTCCATCGGCTTCATCGGCTTCATCGGTCTGACGGTCTCCGTCCAGCGGAGCGATCGCAGGAAATGTGCGTCGCAGAACGCACGGCCACTGCAGTCGCAGTGCTCGTCTATCTAAGGTGAGCCTATGTGAGCCTGCTTTGCCTGATTCTTTCCATAGAGATCCTCGAAAAATACTTCACCCAGCACTTGGTCATACTTTGGGGACCCAGAGTCGGATGAAGCGCTAAGACATCTCGGGAATGGTGAGCTGAGAAAAACAACCTGCGACAGTAGCTTCAAAAGACATTTCCCTTTACAGGCCCTATGCCTACGCCAATCTACCCAAGAAGATTTGAAGTTCACCTTCTCATAGTATTGGCAATGGCGTGTGCAATAGTCAACATACAAGCACCGGACCCCCCAAAGAAACGCGCATGACATCTCCAATCTCTGAAACATCTACCGCTGGGCACCCGTCACCCGTCCCTCCATTTCTGGATGTGTCGCATTCATCCGCAGACTCCGCGGTCTGGGTGCCCCGAGCGTTGTCAATGAGCACACGACATGCAGGAGCCCAGTTGGCAAATAAGACCTGCCAACCGCGAGCGAACCGCGAGCGAACTGCGAGCGAACAGCCGAGTTGTCCTGAGTGAAGGATTCCGGGGCCAAGGAAGGAGAGATCCAGGACGAAAGAGGGGATTTGGGCAAAGGGCCAGGGACTGGGATGTATGGACTTCCTCAGTTGTGATATCCAAATATGCACTGGTTCCCATCCACACCGCTCCAAGCGGCTCAACACCTCGCTTTAGAGGTAATCACATGCTCAAAATTCTAAGATCTTGCTCATTTAATGACTCACCATTGGCATCTAGCTTTCACCTAGGGAGTGCCAGTCAATGCCAGTCAATTATACAGCACATATCCAAAGCGGACATGCACGACTTGTCCAAACAAACCTTCAAAGGTTCTCGCAATCGTCGAAGAAATGGTGCAATCCGATGCTTTGTTTAAGTGCAATCCGGCTGGACACACACACACACACACACGCACACACACACACACACAGCTGGGACCTCTAGGGACCTGTGCTTCCACCCTGCCTCGAACATGGTAAGGATCGTCCTGGGTCACGGGTCGTGGGGTCCAGCTCCCGACTGGGGAGCCAAACCTGGGATAGTGTTATGTTGGTGAAGAGATCATGTACAAATCCTATAATCTGGATTCTACACATTACTTATACATTAATTATATATTATTGTAATATAGAGATCTCTATATATATATATATCTATCGGCTTATCTATCTATCTATCTATCAACCTAATCTTAGTATAATTAAAATCTGATCTAATCTAATCTATCTCTATCTATCTATCTATCTATCAACCTAAATCTAACCTAATCTAATCTGCGTAATCTGAGTATCTATCTTTCTATCTATCTATCTCTCTATCTATCTCTATCTATCCCTATCAATCAACCAATCAATCTATCTATCAATCTATCTATCTATCTCCTGAAATCATCAAGCCGCCCACAGTTGTTAAGCCAATCTAAGCCCAAATGAAGGGAGGAATCAACGTTCCCAGCTGAACATGCCAATGAAATTGACACCTTTATTGCGGTTTTGTGCGTGCCAGCTGGTGAAGCAGAACCATCATGTTTGTCAAGAAGCACCGCCCTCTTTGGACACATAGGACCGGCAGGACTAGCTACCTCCTCTCTCTCCCAATCCAACGCCCGCGTCACGGCAGCATCCGTGTCCAAGGCACTTCGAGAAGGTGCCATAGTAGCGGAAGACCTCATACCGTGCACTCTCATCAGCACCTGAAGTGAATGGTGCCCGATCGGAGACTCGTCTCTGGCGAGCTACCCTTTTTTCAGTCCATCCTACCAAACCACATACAGTAATGCTATAGGTGTGCGGTATGCCTTCGCGGCGCCAAGATCACGGATTCCGAACATGGAGAAATGGCGCACATGGCATGAAGAACATGAGAATGTGGTTCATGTTTGGATTAACTGTTCCGCCTTGAATGTGGCAGCTCGGAAGGTGAATCCCACCGGTTTGCGCGGGAAATGATGCACAAACCGATGAGAAAGCCCAAAGTAGAAAATCGTACACAACAGGGATGAAATCCTTCGGATGTCTGCCATCTGCTATGCCGTCTGGTGAGATGGGCAAGTAGAATGAATAGCTATGATAGCACCCAGACGCGACCCATGGGACTGCCATATATGCCGATCAATTGGGGTGGTTTGGGGGGTCAATGTAGGCATATGGCATACATGGAGTGTCTGGGGCATATGACATATGTTGATAGTTGCCGGACTGCCTGGTCAGCTCTGTTGATATAGAAAAGCGATATGAGGCATGTCGAAGGGCAAGAGTTCTGCATGGTATCGATTCTGAAACTCCAAACAGGAGGCTGAAGAGGAGAATGAATATGGATTAACTAACAAAACCATTCTATATATATATAATCTGAACAACAATTTTCATCACCTTTGTTGTACGTCCCCCACGGTTCCCACAGTTCCAACACACCCTCCATGCCATCTCGCGGCGTGCAGGGTCTGACATGTAATCGCTGAGCCTGGGGCGTCACCGGGCTCTGCGGTTTTTTGGCGAAGTCCGTTGTCTAACAAGGAAGACCGTTGCCTTTCTATATAGCATCCCTTAGAGGAGGCGATGTCTATGAAGTCAGCATATCACAACCTGAAACTGCACTCTCCATGCGACACTTCCAAAGCACTGAAATCTCCTTTGCTCCGATGCTCCGATCCAAGGGACATGTAGGAGATGGTCATTCCTGCACTGCATTGAATGATCATCAGCAAAACCAAGGACCAGAAGAGAATCCGCAGACTTGCCACGATGCATTTCCTGAAGATCCGAAGCCATGAAAAAGCTGTGCGTGTGCACATGTAGGCGAGGCGGCTGGTGAATGGGGCGTGGCTGGTCTCTGTGCTCCTGGAATGGTGGGGTGGTGGCAATGCATAGGGGCTGACTGGATGGAAGCAGCATGCTACTGTGCACACGGTCTACAAGCATGCTTTCTCTGGGGCTAGGTCACGGGCACTCAATTGGATTGGCGTCAATCCCAAACTTGGAGCGTGATTCTCTACTGTAGTGAAGAAGCCTCAGGTCCTCTTGTCACCCTGTAGATTTGTCAAATCTCATCTCACTCGCTCCACGCCATTGCCCACCGAGCTTCAGAAGCAATTGCAACGATTCCAAGACCTGTGGCGGCGGTCGGAATGCTCGCAAAGGGCTGCAGTTTTCGTTTCAGGCCCCTGGTCTCTATTGACAAATCTAAATTGTTATAAGTTATAAGTATATAGTTCTGGGGGGCCTAAGCATCGCCACGGTGCATGATTTTATCCGTGTTGCCGTGAGAGGATATGAAGAAAAACAATCTGCCCTCTCGCGACGGCAAGGGTTGTCCCGCAGAAAGCAAGAACGTTATCCCAACATGTGGAACCTTATCCAAACATGGGACCAACCTTTGTGAACATGAGATACCCATGAGATACCCTTCTTTCACCAAACCCTTGTTCAGATTTCACAGTGTTTTAGGAGGCACTTCCAGGGCCCAAAACACTTGGGGGCCTCAGAAACATCCAGAAACCGCTTGTTCTGGGGCATGTCACTTGGCTCCGGTCTCAACGTGGTCGGCTCCACGGTCGACTGGTCCGAGGGGCTTGGGAGAGACGGACGACGCGCAGGGCGCGCAAGAGCTTCCCCAGACGCATCATCCGCAAGAAGGTGGGGGAGATGGGCAAGGCTGCCTAAGCATGCAGGACTCAGGACAGGAGGGGAGGAACCGGAAAACACGGTGTGAGGCAAGGAACCACCTATGGCTGTCTTTTTTGATGTGCGTAGGAGGGGCCTTTGTTGGGTGTTTTGGGTGGTAGAATTGAATCTAGAATGGGCTTGAACGAGTTTGGTAAAAAGCTTTGAGCATTTTTGGGATGCTGTCGGCAAGTCTGAATCAGTTGCAGGACCTTGCAGGGATGCTCAAGCTATAGCTGGCATTGCTGGTTCGAAGTTTCAACTAGCAAGAGGCCTGATTTCCACTTAGCCGCTCTCCTCTCGGCGCTTGTATCAAGCTCCTTCAGACCCAACCCTCCTGGAATATCCTGGTCCAAATGAAAGGGGTGTTGCCATGGATCCGACATGGTACAGGAGTTCATTCCACAAGTCTCTTGAGTACCCCCCACCGGCCCATCTTTGAAATGGGTATTGAGACTGGACACATCAAGATCCTTGTGATGTGAATAGCTGTGCCAATGAACCTCTGTTCACTGACAAGCTCGTCAGAAGGTCACAGCATGGATTGCCTCTGGACAGGGCAAACGAAGCTCTTTCCCCAAGTCAAAAGAGCCATCCTTGAAGTGGCATTCGTAGGAAGGCTTCAAAGGATATTGCAGTAGCTCATGCCCCCCGAAGACTTACGTGAATCCTTGAACTGGTTGGTTGTAGAGCAAAACAGTCTTGCCCTGGTCCATGTTATTTTTTAGACTTTTTTGAGTGAGTGTCGTTTCAATTGGCCTAGGCAAAGATGGACCCACCCTGAGCGAAACCGACTCCTGTATCATTCTGCCCTGGTTGTATCTCAGCACTCTATGGAACTTCGATGTTCATCAGAACGAGGTGCGGCAAACAGCTCGACCCAGCTGCTGACGACCACCAGGAAATCGATCCTCAGCGGTGTTTTCAGGGTCAAACCGCTTGCGGCTGTCGGGTGTTCACGTCACCAAGAGAGACAACATACGCTGGGATGTTCTACCTTAGGGGTCATGGGATGTTGACAGAAAAGACTGACGGGTGAAGATTTGAGTAGAAAGCAAGTAAACCACCTATACTTCTCCGTGGACTACCTCCATCTCCTGAAGAACACCAGTTGTTGACAATTGTTAACCCCCTCTGAACTGATGCCCTTGAGCGCCTTGCGAGCCCGGTACAAGCGACATGAGACCACTCACTCGAAACACTCCCCCAATCCTGGTGTGCACAAAGATGTGCCCAACGCCGTAACAAAGCGTAACAAAGGGCATTGCTACCAGTAGCAAGGGCGCTACGAACGTGGCTCCTGGCCGTGTACAGCTAGGAGCAAGGAACGCTACTAGATCACATGAGCAGCCGAGGTGCCAATTCAGGCAGTGGCGCCAGAAGTCCCAGCGGATCACGAACCAACGAATCATCATCCTTGATGCGAGGCGTATCGTGACCCACCAGCAGGCCTAGTGCCTGCTGAAGTGACCGGGCCTTCAGAATTCCACCAACGATTTAACTCAATTTAAAAGCCAAATCCGGGAGGGATTCAACTCCAATTTGCACGAAAACTCTTGGCATCCACATCGACGACATTGGCATCTCCCACAGCATGTCTCGGCCTTCAAACAGCCCACAGCTTATAGTCGTTACCACCCTTTGTCACCCTGCCCAAAACATGGTCATCTCAATCGGCCCACCAGTCCAAATCTATGGCCGACATTGGCAATCACGAGCCGGCAAACTTTGTCAATGCTTTCCCGAGACCCTCCAAAGCTTCAAGTGCGGGCATTAGTCAATTTGATGTAAAGTTAGTTGCGTTCTTCTGAAGCAAAGATGGAAAACACCATCAACTCGGGCTGCTTGTGCCTTGCCAGACTCCGACCACTCACCTGTAGACGGGTCGACTAATGTCGACTACTCATGGCTGTGAAGGTGCTCCAAGGTGAAAATGATGGCGAAGATGAGGTCGGCATAGTAGAAAAAATCTTCAGCGAAAGGGTAGAGCTCCTGGGGGCCGTCATTCGGGCAAAAGCTTGTTGGACTTAAAAGTCAAACAAGACTATACATGCACGAAACCATAGAATGGTTCCTTGTATTATTAGTGTTTTTGTTGATCATTCTGCTCCTTGAAGGAAATGATGCTTGCTGCTATGATCTCCAAACGAGTTTCTCCAGATCTGATGTAATTGACAGAAACAAGGACTTGCATGGAAGCCAGCTTTTCTGAACTAAACAATATCGAGGGAGCTGGCAGGTATTGCTGGTGCACCTGGTCAGGCCTGGTCATGTGGCTTCTGCCAAAGACATTCAAAACACTTCAAAACAGGATGAACCGTGCTTCTAAGAAAAACATGAAAAAGCAATGATCATTGATATGGAGCCTCCTGGGCAAATGCATTCTCGCCCGAAAGGTTCCCTCCTCTCCCCCCACTTTGCCACACCAGACACCACAGCGGACGGGATGGGCACGAACCCTCTCCCTCTCGTGTCACGAACACCCGTTCTTCGCCTTCCTTTCCGTTCCCTTCGACCTTCGGTTGTGCCGTTCCGTCGTATGTCGTCGTCCTTTGGGTTCGCATCGAAGCGACTGTACCCGATGCTGTGCCCCACGCCCATGCCTAGGAGTGAAGTCAGGTGACCGGTCAGGTCGAGAGGTCAGGTCGAGAGGAGAGGAGAAGACAGAACAAATCTCGACTGGTGAATGCCCTGAGAACGAGTAGGAGTAATGGTCGGCAGCTTGGGCTTGCCAGTGTAGTCACTTTGAATGGGCCGGGTTCAAGGAGAAAATAGACTTTGGGTTGAGACAAAGCATTCTAATTGGATAGATTCAAGCGATTCTACAAGCCTGACACAAGGAACTCTTCGTATGGCGAGTGCATCAAACCCTGGCACATCAAATTCATTTGATCCTGGGCTCTCCTTCATGAGAAGCTCCCAGCACAGGGGGGTAGGACTTCACGTCTAGCATCCACGTGTCTAGAAAACTTGTGATTTGAGGTCTACCCTTGGGAGGGGGAATTCGTTGGACGGATTTGGGCGATCAACATTGATCGCCAAGTCGTGCATGTTCTCTCCGATGTCCCGCTGTAGCTGACTGGATTTGTCTTGCCACGTCGCTCGTGTTTTCTTTTTTCCCCACCTGCCAGGTGAGGGTTGTTAGATTTTATCACAGTTGTTCTTCCGCCTCCGCCTCCGCCGCCTCCTCGCCAATCTTCATCGCCAATCTGCTTCGCCGATCTTGTCTGGCCAGCTCCGGATCGCAGTGTGCACCCCTGGACTCTGGACCTCAACCGCAAGGATCCGATCGCAGTGTGCACCCCTGGACCTCAACCGCAAGGATCCGATCGCA
>CAXAMN010022406.1:491397-565975 GCA_963970005.1 Durusdinium trenchii | reverse complement strand
CTGGACCTCAACCGCAAGGATCCGATCGCAGTGTGCACCGCTGGACCTCAACCAGATAGTTTGCCCGATAAAATCCACAAACACACAACAAACACACAATCACAAACACACGACCACAAACGCGCAACCACAAACACACAACCACAAACACAACCACAAACACAATCACAAACACACAACTACAAACACAACTACAAAGACACAATCACAAACACATAACCACAAACACAAAACCACAAACACACAACCACAACCACACAACCACAAACACACAACCACAACCACACAACCACAAACGCACAACCACAAACACAACCACAAACCCACAATCACAAACACAATCACAAACACACAGCTACAAACACAACTACCAAGACACAATCACAAACACATAACCACACACACAAAACCACAAACACACAACCACAACCACACAACCACAAACACACAACCACAAACACACAACCACAAACACACAATCACAAACACAACCACAAACACACCCACCACACACCACAACCACAAGTACAAACACACAATCACAAAGACACAACCACAACCACAACTACAAACACATAATCACAAAGACACAACCACAACCACAACTACAAACACATAATCACAACCACTACCACTACCACAAACACAACCACAAACACATCCACAAACACACAACTACAAACACACAATCACAAAGACACAACCACAACCACAACTACAAACACACAAGCACAAAGACACAACCGCAACCACAACCACAACTACAAACACACAGTCACAACCACTACCACAACCACAAACACACAACCACAAACACAACCACAACCACAACACAGCACACAACCACAGCACACAACCCGAGGACCCACAAGCAACATCGAGAACTACAATACTAACGACTATGGCAACATGCTCCTCACTATGGCATCAAGACAAATGATTGAAATGTCATGGTGGGGATCACTCGAAGTAAAGTAATTGTGTTTTTTCAGGACTGGCCGCCTACGGATCTTTCCCCACTCCGTTCCGGATCATCGAGTTTCTGCATGGGAGCAGGAAAACAAAGAGCGACAAGGATGGTCAAATAAACAAGTCACTTTTGAGTTTCCTCTAGACTCGCCCGTGGTGTTCCTTTGGATTCTTCGGACTTCATGAGTCATCCACGGCCGAAGTCCAATCAGCTCAGGTTACGGCCTCCCCAGCCGTCTGACTTCGCAGCACCGAGTGCCGGAGCGAGCCGAGCCGACGGGCCCAGGTGCCGTGGAACTGCAGTTGCACCGCCATGAGGATCAAGTTCACCTCGGCGCGTCGGCGCCGCGGTCCCGAGGGATCGGGGCCGCGAGACGGTCCGCCTTCGGAAAGCGGAACAAAAAGAAACAGGGATATACAACATGGTACAACTACAAAGAAGTCACATAAATGATATGTATATGATTTATAGCCTATATTGAGCCATACTGGACCGCAGCTTGGAAAGGAGGATATTGGGCATCATGGGAGTGCATCGTGTTTGTAGGAGCTATGTATCTACTTCTCTATCGATATAATATACCTGTTACCTATCTATTTGGGGTGTGGAGCGGTGTTTCTTGGGCCCCACATGGAATCATGCCAGCAAAGGGAGCCGATGATTGAGGGTGGGGGTGTGACAAATGCTTCCAAAGCGGTTAGTGCGCAATGGAGCCTGAACGATATGTGAAAATGAAACAGCAACAACAACCACAACCACAACCACAACAACCACAACAACCACAACGACAACAACAACAACAACAACCAACCTTGTCCCAGCTCCAATGTCAAAGACGGGTTAGCCCCTACAAGCCCGCACTCAAAGAAAAGCCAATCCTGTGTTCACGCAGATGTATTAGAGCTCAGGTGTTGTGCAACATGTTCACTGGAATGCTTTCATTGAAAAGCATGGCTCTGTACCCCTTGTCACTCCAGGATGAGAAACGTGATGTGTCCTAATAAACAATCCACATACAAAAAAAACAGAAACCTACCCAAACCAAGTGTGATATGAATGCATGATATCCCCGAGGCACTCCCCGATCCACCTTGATATTCGCCGCATGACAATCACCCATGGAATCCCCATGGCCACCGTTCTCTCTCTCTCTCTCTCTCTTTTCGCTCCAGGCGGCCACCAGAAGCAAGCAAACAGAAAACTCAAACCTGGCGCCGAAAGGGGCACCAAGGGGCACTCTGACAAACGTGCCGCACCGGTGTGGTGTGTGTAGATAGACTCATACATGTGTGTGCATAACTGACTGATGTGTGCATGCTGAATATTATTGCTACTGTGCATATACACTTGTATATAAATCAAAACATCAAGCACAAGCATGGCTTCGTCTCCGCCGTTCTTAGCACAACCAATCCATGTGCAATACAAACCGTGCTGTCCAAACATCCACGCTCCGTGACCGCGCCTGGGTCCCATGAAGAGATGTCTCGTGCGCTCCAGCCATTTGGGGTCGTTCGGCAAGAGATCCTCGGCGGTGACGGTCTAAGATAGAGGCCAAAGAGAAAGAGTCCACCAAATCCTGGATCCTGGATTCAAATGGAAAGATAGATTCCCAACTTCACCAAAATTGAGCTTCACAATCCTGGAGCCGACATTTGGTAGATCACCTGTGAGCGTTGAAGGGTGGGTATGGGTAAGTATAGTTCTCCACCGATTTCATCCGCATTCACAAATTCCTCAGGGGGTAGCGGATGCCTGGGCTAGGGTTGCCTTTCTCCATTGTGCAAAAACGACAGCATCGGCCCTTGATGGACCAACAGCACGCCAGCTTCATCCAAAACAACAAGCGTCCCCAGACACATCCTCGTCGTCGATGGATTCTGGCATGAAGAATCGCGGGTGGGAAGATGTCCCGAGCTGAGGTTTGCAAAAAATAAGTTTCGATCTGATATAGGTTGATCACATGTGCCAACCATACCATATCTATCACCACTCTTCTACTTCTTACCGAGTTACAAGCAGGTTCCATCACTATTCGTCATTCGTCGCACTAGGCCTGATATAGGGTGTATTCAACCCAAAAATGTTCTATAGACTCTTGCACCTGTAAGTGGTGGTGAATGATCGGCTGCCGCCCACCACTGCGCCATGATTATTGAACTAGCTAGGGGACCTGGCATGAAATTCAATTGATCAAGGCTTCTAGGGGAGGTGATCCTAGAATGGGCACGGTCCACATGTTTCCAACATGAATCCAACTGCCGCATGGAGATCAAATTGCATGACCCCACCGTTCTCCGTTGCTGCCCGAATGAATTCATACATTAGGCCGGAAAAGCTATGTCATAGCATCAAAACTAGGACCACAGCAATGTATGCAAATCCCAAGCAGGGTAACCGATGCGGGGGGTGGTCAAAAGACACTCCGACTCCATCCCTTGAATTTGGTGATGATTTTTCAAGAAACACTCCACCATCCCAAAATTGGTGGTGAAATGAACCGAAAGAAGAGAGGGGAGCGCTGTGAGCGTGTGTGTATTTCAGTTAAAACCTAGCCATTTTTAGACAACAGCAAGGAAATGAACCAAACAAATACTGTACACAAAAGACGACCGAAATGAACACTCGACGTCCATCCCCAAAAGCCTAGGATGGACGACACCAGCGACTGAGCTGAAGCGGATCCATCCCTGTGAGCCGGATCCATTGGTGACGTGGGGAACGGTGGTGGATATCTACAAAGAACCTCAGAAGCCTTGAGGTACTACAAAGGTGTGGCTATATGAGGTGGCTATCTGAGGTATTCTTTGTAGAACCTCAAGAGTCTTCAAAGGTCTTCTTGAGGTCCAACATTCAATCTTTGAATACCTTTCTGTGAGCCCACCGGTTCCCCGGCGCAGCTTTTTTTGTGTGCAGCAAATGGGCACGGCGGGGGCACTCTGGGCTACTTGATGTGTGAGACAAGTTCTGCAGTGATGGCTGTTCAAATGCTATGAATTTTGAGGTTTGCTGTAAGTTTTCAGGACAAGGGACCAAGTGGGTGCCTTGCAGCTAGCATGTCGGCCTAGTAAAGTCGGTTCCTTCTCTGATCTCAGGTGGCCGACACTAGCTTAGATGGGTACCTTCCTTTACCGAGAAGGCTATCGAGAATCTGTGGGTCAGCCGGATCAGATCTGACCATTCCATTCCGCAGAAAAGCACATGTTACGTCTCCAAGGGGGGAGGAATACGAAAAACACCTTGGAGAAAATACATTCACCTTCCTATTCATCTCCAAGCGCTGGTGCATCATTTTCTCCAATCGAAGGAAAAGAAAAAACACCTTTACCCAAACGCGACCCATGGGACTGCCATAGGACTGCCGATCAATTGGGGTGGTGGTTTGCGGGGTCTGCCTGGGGCGGCAGTCCTATTCCAGTCCCATGGGTCGTGTCGGTTAGAGACGTGATGAATACGACTTCGCACCCAGTGGATCCGTGTCGAAGAAGTCAACGATCTCTTGGCGAGTTGGGAGCCGAAATCGCCAACACGATGTCCCAGCCATAAAAGGCAGAAAGCAGTGTGCTTGTATTTAATGATCTGTTTCGAACCGTTTGGGCGTGCCAATCCATGGAACCAATGCAAGGAGCAGGTTAGAGATCCATTAAGGACTTGAACATTAGCCTTCCTTGCCCAGCTGATGCAGGACACAGATCTTTACAGTATATAAGAGACATTGGCCGATCTGTCAAACCCCTGACCCCTGCCCAACCAAACGCCCCTGCTATCAGCGGATTTACAAAGACCACTCTTTTTTCAGGCGGGGAGCTCGAGAACGAACACCCTCTTCCACTCACGAAGTGGGACGTGCGGCACGAGTGTGTCTATGTGAAAATTGTGCAGCTATTCTTTGCATGGATTTGAACATTCAAGAAAGCGCCCAAAACACACAAAACAATATGACTCCCTCTCTCCCCATCAAAACCCCAAATGCCTATGGCCTTTTTCTGTCTTGTTGACCGTCTTGGAGTGTGTGTGTGTGTGTGCGTGTGTGTGTGTGTGTGTGTAACCCTTGGAGTCATAGGGATCCTTCTGGATTTGTTTAGTATTATTGCAGGGGGCTCGTGGACGCATGGATGGCACGAGCCAACGAAGACCCATCCATGTCGTCGTGATACCAGACCTGATCAGTCTGGCGTACCTGCGATTTTCCTTCCTTTCTGAATGGCATGAGGCTAAGCCAAGAACCTCGAAGATTCGGTGTTTTCTTTGAACTGCAGATGCGAGCGGAACGTCGTCAGCCTGTTCGTCCGTCGTTCGTTTTCTTCCTCTTTGGGCCATTTCTCCGTTTGAAGACCCCCAGGATTCGCTGGTCCCCTACCGATACTCTTAGGAATTGGAAACCTAGGCCGGCGTGTGAGTACGCATATCCATGAGTGTGTGCCTCTTCAACTCCCCATCCGTTGGCCTCTTCAACTTGGCAACGGCGGGTTTGGCAGCTTCGCCGTCCGCGTCACCTCAACCGCTGTCGCGTTTCATTGGGCAGCCTTGGGGGTGGGTCGTGACAGTAGCCGTGTAGATTGATACAAAAACAAATTGCAGGGGTGTAGGACTAGTAGTCCTACACATGCAATGTGAATCAAAGTGAGTCAGACCTGATTCAAGTTGAATTCAAGAGAGTGTTCTGCCCACCCACGTGGATTATCAAGCGAAGCATTCTTGATGATGTGCTTGCGGACCTTGTTTTGACCTTGGGTTGTCTGTCCAACATGTCCAATTCTTTAGTCCGTTGAGAACCTTGAGAGTGTAGACTGTAGACATTGGTGTAAACAAATGTCAAGACACGCCAATGGCTGAGACATGTTGAGACAGTGCCGCACATGTCCAGATGTCTGGGTGACCTCAACTTAACACCCCCTTAACTTGACACCACTGGTCATCGCACTCCCAGGCACTGGTCACGCTGGGCTCGTCTAACCTTGGGCATGGACCAGGGAGTCCGGTGTGGACGGTTCGGTTCTTTTTGTTTCGTTTCGTGAAATGGACAGTGAGATGGAGTGGAGTCCTTTCTTCCAACAGCAAGGCGGGGTTTTGAGGGGAGATCCATGTCGCTGCTTCACCCTTGTCGGGTGCTTCTTTCCTTGTTGTTTCACATGCCCTCCTTGTCAACATGAGGACCTTCCTTGTTGTTTCCATGTGGTTTTCCGCTTTCACCTGCCCTGCCCTTCAAGTCCGCGGAGTTTGGACGAGCACTGAAGCACACGGGCTCGCGTCCGGCGACAACGCAGCCGTCCCACAGGGACACGCTCAGGAAGGACGATACTGTGCTTGGCCCTTGTCAGGAAGGGGTTAGGTTTAGATAGACAATGAACGATTTTAGTAGTGAAAGTTAAAGGAACCCTCGAGGGCTGGAGTACTCAATTCTCACCATAAGGATTCCTTCACGATTGGTGTGTGTGTGTGTGTGTCTCTCACCAGGTGGTTGACATTCTCATGGTGATGCTCGTGCGCAAGATTTGACTTCACGACAGCCGTCGCACCCCGTTCTTTTCTGTGCTGCGCCCTGCCCAACTGCAGGCCGGTACCCAAAACATTGTAAAGCTAAACCATGTTCAGAACCTTTCAGACCAGCATGCTGCGGATCGTGGAAGCACTACAACCTTGTCTGGCAGGCATAGCTCAAGGTTCCGTAAGAATTTCCATAAATAGAACATGATAGAACATGATAGAACCCATAGCTCAAGCTTTCGGATCACCTCAGGTACTGCGCCAGCTGTATCTCACCTCATCCGCCCCGCTCTGCTGCCCGCCACGCCACTGCAAGGCTTCAGGCACCGGTGACGGGGGCACCTCCAAGTGGGAGACCTCCGGGCCCAGCCCTTCGGTCTGAGGCCGAGAGTCCTTGGTGACGCCGGAACAGGTCCCATGTGACGTGGACTTGGATGGCCTGGGTGACGTGGGTGGGAGACCAGTGACCCGGGCGAGGTGGAGTGCTGATGGTGGCATATATTACGTATATAGTGATTTGCTACCGCCCATGTGACAAAGCAAATGCCAAATCACCTCGGAATCCCCTAGCAGCAGTGTCCACTGAAATGAATTCAGCAAGTATTCCAGCGGATCACCTTTGGTGGCCCTTGACCCCTTTCAATCGGTGCGGGTGAAGGGTGTCGCTCACTAGAAGGGCCCCTGGTGGATACTAGGGTATAAAGTGGCTACCCCCTTCTAGCATACGGATTGCCCACATCCTGATCTCGCTTCTGTGACTACCTTGCGGAAGGACCTTAAAGAGGACTCAATATTGCTGGTGATTCTGTCTCTTCCGCCGGACCACCCTTCCAGAAGTGCCCACTGACCTTGCCTGTGGCTGCGGGAGTTAGGTACTTGGTTTCTAACCCTTTTCCGGGCGACCTGGTAATGGTACAGGCTTTTCATTTTCACACAGTTCAACCTTGATCAGGACTGCCTCCGGCTTCCTCCTTGCTACCATTTTGGGGCTTCATCAAGAGAAGGCGTCTGGTATGTGATTTCCAAAAAAGAAAACCTCTCTCGGGCTGAAGAAAGCCATGTCTCTGCATGCGGTTGGATGGCTTTCACCGGGGAGGCACACCGTGGCCCAAAATAGCCTGACACGAGCGGAGCAGAGCGGAGCAGAGCGGAGCAGGTGGACACCACAGGTGGAGAGTGTACTACAACATGCTACAACTGTCAACCTCCTAGGGGAGTGGAGGTGGTGCTTGAGCAAAGTTCTGCTCAAACACAAGACCTGCTGACGGGTGAACCAAATCTCAAACAAACCTACCCTGAAAAAAGCTTCTTAAACACGTAGGCATCTGTCAAGGGAATCTGACACTCTTTGGTCTGACAGATTGTTTTTCGTCCTCTGTTTCAATCAAGATGGATCCCTACAGTCGATTGAGAGTACTGAGTAGCTCATCAAATGTCCCAAGACCCTTCCCCAGCCATAGAAAGCCATGTCAGCTCACACATGGAGCAAAAACCCTGCAGCAAATTACCACAAATTTGGTGACACCTTCAGTTGGTCCTCCATCACCCTTCCCGTCTCATCAGCCCCAACGCGTGCCCCCACGAGCCACGCCACGCCGAAAGAAACGCCGATCCGGAGCCGGGCCGAGCCCGTCCGTCGGAGCCAGGGCGCTTTCTCCCAAGCGCTTTTGAAGTTCTAAGACCTGGACCTGAAGTTGGCCGACCTGAAGAGCTGGCTCGACCGGAGGGGTCCAACCGGACCAGATGCAGCTGCAGTGTGGAAAGGACAGGGGTCGTTGTTCTTATTTTTTTGGGGGGAGGGTAGCAGTGGATAGTTGTTGGCAGGTAACCTCTATGACTCAGTCTATGACTCAGTCTGTCATAGGATATGATCCGCCAGAAAGAACCATGAATTCCTTGGGACAAATGCCAAGAGAAGGAACAAACATCAAAGTGGAGCCAGCAACAAACAACAACTGAAACCGCATGCCCAGAAAAATGAACTATAATTAAGAGAATTGAAATTGGTCAAATCCTAGATATGATTTCCTTGATGTTTCTTTGCTAAGCACTCTTTTGTTTGATTCATTTATTTGTCTTTCAAAGGACTTGTTCATATTTGTTTGATTCAGTCTTTCCTGAGTTTTTTGGTATGACTGCCTTTGCGGCGTGCAAATCCACTAGAATGGTCCAGTTTGGGAGGCCAAAAGAGAGGCCGTTGTGTGACATGAATCGGAGTGGATTGGTTGCTGGGTTGAACGCTCGTGCTGGTTGCCACAGCCGGGTTTGGACCCTAAGAACTGGTGTTCAGGGCAAACCTTGGCTACCCCAAGAGTGACCGTCTGATGAACAGCTGAGACCAATCTGTAGAATCTTCCCTGGGCTCCCAATCTGACTGCGATTATTCAAATTAGCCTCACCCAGCATTCGATCCCCTCAATACCCTCACGACATCAAGCATGGGCCAGCAATTTAATAGGGCCTTTAGTTCTCACAAAATCCCCAACAGCGCATGTGCATGGAGTGCGACTATCGGAAGCTGGCATCACGGCTACACAAACCTCCGTTCAGGAAGGGATATGAAGGGATCCCCAAAACGGACAGCAAACAAGCTTCATTGATCCAAACACATGCCCATGGTCACCATGGTCCATACATTCTCATCTCTACGCACGATCAAAAAAATACATCACTTCTCAGGTGGATGAAACATGATGAAACATTATAAGCTTACAAGCTACTAGTAACAAGAAGCTACTAGGGGCTCCTGGCCTTCCTACTAGGAGCAAGGACGCTACTAGGGGTTCCTGGCATCGCTACTAGGAGCATTCTTACTACTAGTAACAAGAAGCTTGATAGATTCTTCTGATAGATGAAACATGATGAAACCCACACCGCTGGTCAAGGGCTTGAAGTTGATCCTCATAGACAATGGTTCGGGAAGCCAAGCTGGAAAACAGACCCAACACCGGAGATCTATCTCCGAATTCTTCAAAGAAATCCTCAAACATGTGGCATCATATGGCCATGTTTCTCTCAGCACCTGCCCAACGTTCTACCAGAGCGGAGCGAGCTACTGTCCTTCGAAACCACCCGAAACTCTCTGCGCCTCTGCCAAATGCAGCTGTTCCAACTCCTCGGCGCTCGTCCACTAAGTCCAAACCGGAGTCCGCCATCGGTGGAGTCCGCTGAGTGCGTCGACTCGCCGAAGTCGTTTGAATCCATGAGAGTGAAGAACAGACATGGCTGAACTTCTAGATTCAGCGAGCTCTATTTCCCACACAAAGTTGTTGACAAAAATGCTGAGTTGAGATATAGTTACTGCATACATCTGTATACTGTATATGATACTTCCAACTCATCCGGTCGCAGTTTCTATGGCATACCTCCCCTCAGACAATCATGGAAGCAGGCCGCAGGCTCCACTGAGAAGCAGGAACATCTTTATATTCGTCTTCCAGGGGGCCTTCACTTCCACTTCCACCACTCCGTTTGAGTGTCGTTTCTTCATCTGTTTCTTCGGTCTCCAACACGTGTCTCCACCACTCCGGTGGAAGTCTCGGTTTTCACGTCGCCAGGCGAGTGCAGGCGTTTCATTTCAAGAGATGCAATACATGGCAGGTGGACGTAGCGACTGAGAAACAAAACATATAGGTATAATTGTAGCTATATCTTCTGGTTCCACTATTTCTTGGCGGCAGTGGAATCAGGTGGACGATGGAAGTCATAAATGTCTTGGCATCTTTCGGAGCGAAGGCGGTCAGAAAAGCCCCACGATGTGAGGGACAAGTTAGCTCGGCTATCGACACATCAACTTCCAGTCATCCATGAGAATCCAACGAAGAAACAAACAAATCCCCTGGCTCCATGCCAATGCACAAAAAGAAACACATGGAAAAGAGGATGTGGTAAACAAAACGGTTAAACACAACAATATCCGCAGTGTTCATCTCTGCACGTGTATGGTTTGATTGGTCTTGAGCAGAACGCAGCGCACGCCCAAAAAACACCCTAAGCAGCTTATTTTTGAACCCAGCTTCTCCCAGCATATCTTTGAACCTCTCATAGTATTGCGTTTCCTCCTTCAGAGGATCCATGGGAGGAATCGTCCGGCGACGACTGTTTCACGAAGCAGCAAAAGGCCTTGAGCCTAAGCCTACGGGGTCGGAAGCGCGCCGGATTCAAAGTGCAGAACTTCGTTGGCATTTGGAACATGAGGAGCCTCCTAATCCGCCTATATAGGTTCTACAAGTTGCACATGTATGATCAGAAGCTGCCTTGTTATCTCGTCACTACAGTTGTAGACAAGCTCTTCGGCCGCTTCTTCCACTGGAACATATCCAAAAGAACGTCCTGGCAGCACCGAGCAAAGACTCAACAAACTGACTCGTTGTGGGAGCAATTGAGAGAGGTTATGCAATGAATACTATGTGTCCACTAAGCCTCAACAACCAGAGTTTGCAATGTTTGCAATATATGTCTTAATTTGGCCAGGGTTCATTGAGCTGGTATACATATAGATATACATATAATATATATATATAAGTCCAATGAAGACTGCCACTCTTTTTTGCCAAACTCCACTTCTTTCCTTTCAGGCGCTGTGCCAGTGTTGGACGGCACGAAAAAATTGGTCAAGGACACGGCAAATGCGAAGAGAGGATAGGGGGCCAGCGTGGATCAATCCGCTTGCGATCAGGAGTCCAAATGAAAGAACTCTAGACTGTTGGGGCAGGGAGGGAACATGGAAAACCATATTTTACCCTATGTGAGGGCCACCATTCTTGCACTGCTGGAGAAGAAGAAGAACGGGTGTTCCAAGTGTCAATGACATAGAGCCAGGTGATATCTATATATATATACATATATATATAATATATACTTTATTATGTTATATATATATATTGCGTATATATCCACCCAGGTTCCACCTCCATGGCTACCCCTAAGCATCCTAGCACATGCTTCAAACATCCACGTTGTTCTCCCCTGCTGCCGCGAGCGGCTCGCTCGCTCTTCGCATGTCTCGCCGATCGCTCTCGGTGCATAGAAGGGGATAGAGCCCTGGAACAGCAACGTCCCAAAACGCAGGTCAAGACATCTTCAGCTTATATGGGTGTGCATATTCAACTTAGGGAGACCAAACAAACAATTACATGCCCGTGCCATGTCGGACAGGTACAGTAGGCCTCAAGTAGCTTTGGACGGTTCTTTTGAAAAAGCCTGGGACGAGTCGGGCGGCCCTTCCATGCGGATCAAGCCCCCAGTTTTGGGGGAGTTTCACCACCAACCAGGCCGCGGTCGTTGGGAGACTTTGGATAATCTTTGGATAGTTTCAATTGTCAAGTGTTGGCGTTCCCACCATCCAGGAGCACGCCAGCTTTCAGCGATCAAATGCGTGCAGAAGCTGGGGAAGTTGGGGCATAAGACGCAGTTTTTTCGACGATCTGAGAAAAGCCGAATCAACCGCTTCTGAAGCCTCCGGCGGAAGCCCAGTCGGCAGTGACAGCCAAGCTTAACCCAACAAACATGGGCTCCGAAGGGTGCTCTGAAGACATGGAGGTTGGAACTTTGCTAGCATCTTTCTGGGTCCATCGTGCTCCTACGGCACTCCTAAGTAGTTCTATGACTTGTTGCCTAGCCTTTCTGACCGTCCGAAGAAAACAGGGGAGGATCTGCACCGTCCGTGGACCTCACAGCTGATGTATTCTTCATCCGCAAGGTACTTTGACCTCTGACATGCAATAAACATGCCACCAATCTTCGTTGCATTTCAACCTTTGAAAGGCTCAACATCTCTTCAACCCCCGAACAGTTGTCCGCCAATAGGAGTCCAAGCCGATGTTGAATGAGCAAAAATGATGGTCGGATTTCCACAGTCCTCCATGCCACTCAACAAAGCCAAGCATGCACCCGCAAGCAAAACAGAGACAAAGGAGAGACTTGATGCAACCACTGCACCATGCTTCAAGAGGACAATTGCTATGACATGAGCGAACATGGCAGTGGACTTGTGGCATAGCTTGGGGTTTGCGTCCGCCTATTCAGGGTGACAATCAATTTTATGCTAAATGCTGATGTCAAAATACCCGCTGAAAAGGTTGATGATTGCGTTCCAACTCAATTTGAAGGTGATGCTAGATCTGAAACCCGTCAAACCCTTTCGTAGTTTCAGTTCTTGTGGTCCCACTCTCAGCTTTCCAAAACCACACAACTTCCAAGGATGTTGGATGTCATAAGTTATTGGAGTGGGTTGGGTTGTCTCCTGCTGACACGGCCAACGCAGCCCAGGGCACTTCATGCTACTCCAATGTATTCCTACTTCCATCACCATCCAATCTCATGTGTTGGCTGGTTTTGGGCCTCACCTCTGTCTCCAAGTGTCAACGGACCGGACATGGGCAGGAGAGAGGCGCCGTTCAGGTCACCAGGTCAGGGCGAACCGCCAGGGTTTTCCATGTGTGTGGCCGACAAAGCCCTGGAGCAAATTCATTGCCAATCGAAACATCTAAGCCGGACTGCTGTCTTTGTTGGAAACGGTACACCCGTCCTTTAGCTTGTCAAGCTATAGTTCCTACACCAAATCATGCCAAAGTATAAACTCTGAGCGCAGATCAGTCAATTGAACTGGACCCAGTCCCCACGCACAGTATAGTGTCACTTGGAAATCTGCAAAAGCAACCATTCATCGGCCATCGGGTCCAAACGTCACAGTTAAGTAGAAGAGCATGGGCATGGGCCGTGAAGAAACTGAAGAAACACCACATGTCCGAATCAAAGCCAGTGTCTGATGTGTCTGCTTGCCCGAGCTCAAAGCACCGTCGCCCATCTCTCGCGGTCGATGCCCGGTTCCAGATTCTACGACGCTTTCAAAACGTCTCCCGGAGCTTTGGGGATGAAGCTCTGCCCGGATGAGTTCTCTATTGGCTGTGATGCATGATAGAACATGAGAACAAATCATATCAAGAACGGGTGCGGTGAAGGAAAATATATGAAACAATTGCATCTCTTTCCTTATTTCGGGGGTTTGCGTCAGAAATCGGTGATCCGATCAGCTGCGTTCAGAAGGTATCTCGCGAAAGGCCCCGGTTCCTGCGCTAAGCTCGGGGTAGCCGGGCAGCCGGGTAGCCACCACAGCTGTTCGGAGTTGCACAAAGGATAGAAATAACAGGTTGACATCAGTTGAACCAGCTGGACATCAGAGATTTTACCCGTCAAAAACAAGTATGTGGGCACCTCTGGTGCGTACCCGCAAAGGGTTATGCAGGTACCAAATGAATATCGGGCCACAGGATTTAGCAGGTTATTCCATATCCATGTCATGGGTTCCTGCCTCAAGTATAGCTGTGGGGGAACCGGCCCACAACCTCATGATATATACTCTTCATGCTACAGTCCGATTGCATGCATATATGCACCCACAAATAAATTCCCTAATCCCTGCATGAGGCAGGGTGGATCCTTCGGCAAATAGCCAGCTTAGATGGACAAAGCATGCATTGCACAATTGCTTTCTTGGCACTTTGACCATCTTTGACACATAGATCCTCAAACCAGCAACCTCTCACTTCATTGACTCCACCACTCAAGAATGCAAACTGTCACATGTTAGCTCATTTCCCATCCCCACTGTCCACGCCGGAGACCCACTGTCCACGCAACGGTACCTCTCCGGGCTGCCACACCAAACCGGTCACCTCTCCGACTCCTCGATCTGAGGCACCCTGCTTGGCCCAGAAGGGTGGAGTGGTTTCGGAACATCCCGGCGACGACATGGCGCGGCCCTTCGGCTTGTCGTTCCTGAGAGGCGCGTGGAGCCGCGAAGCGAGCAGGAGACGGAGACAGGAGACGCGCTTCGCTCGCACGCCAGCGAAGCGAAAGCGAAACGGTGGGTCTCAAGGAGGGGAAAGCATCGAAGCTTCGCCGGGGGTGTTTTCTTCAGGCTTCGTTCGAAGGTCTAACGAGACAAGTCATCAGTCGGTCAAAGTACAAAGATCAAATATTGCTATCTACAGTAAATAGATTGCACACCCAGGCATACTATATATACACGTGTCATACATATGTGTATATATATATATAGTTATATATAAATATATACATTTTTTTAAATCTACCTATTACTTATTAGCATATTTATTCTATTGCTACAAATACACCGGCGCACAGTGAGAGCTACCACTTTGGAATGGCAAGTTGTATCCGCCACAGCTGGAAATGCGAATAACAGCAGAGGTAAACGCACATGTATCATGTGCACGCAATTCAATCACAAAAAAGGCTAAACTCAAAGATGAGTTAAATGTGCGCAAGAGGAGCTAAATGGATGATGGTGACCATTTCATGGGAGTCAGCTTATCCGACTTGCCTGAAGATTGTGGCTTCCGGTCTCTCCGCATCCCCCAAAATTTGTCCGATCCCATCTCAACACCCACATCATCAGGAGGCCGAAAATGAGAGAGGCCGCTGTTGTGAATCAGCAAATCCATTTTGGCATTCATCTTCCGCACCTGCCGAAGAGAATAAAAGAAATCCGTTGGTCATCAAACAACTTTTGGCAAAAAGCACGGCTAAATGCACAGTTGGCTCTTGGGTGTTGTCTGCAGCAAACCTGGGAACAGGTCCCCCGCGGAAATAGAAGTGCTGCTGCAGTAAAAACACATATCCCTATGAATCCACATACCTTCTGAGAAGGTGTAGGCTTGGAGGGTCCAATTTCCTTCTGAGAAGGTATGTGGATCCATAGGGTATAACGTGGATGCCCGAAAAGGTCGGACGATCCCTCTGGGCGAAACTCTCAAGCGCTGCCCGCCGAGTTTTGGACCTCAGCGGTGCCCATGTTACACTGCTCCATTGAACCACCCCAGCACACTGCGCCTGTCGTTGGAGTTTGTTGAGATCAAATGCCCTGGCAAAGCCCTTCAACTTCATCACTCCAGCCTCAAACTCTTCCTGGGCCATACAAGGAAGAAACCCTGGTGCTGAATTGGTGGTCCTCCTCGAGATGCTCCACTGAAGGCAATGCACCCAAACCCATGGGCCATTAGGATTCAAGTCCTCAACATACATGGGGGTCCGATAGTCAGGGCAAGCCCGCAAGTAACTCAGGTGCTGTTGCAAGCCGACAAGGTGGTGCAATTGTGCATTGGTAGACTATGTCGTCATACAGGTGCACCGTGCTGATGCTGGACATGTTTGCCAGCGCAAACATGCTGCAGTGGCGACAACAGGGTGGCGTTGCCCAAAGCGGGTGCCACCTTACCGGCCCAGTGTCCAAAGAGATTTCTCCATCTCCATCATCCAAAAGGCGAAAAAGCCCCTCCAAATCCTCAGAACCACAAGAAGTACATGTGGATCTGCAAGGTCTGTGGTCAAGATTTTGGGACGTAGTAGATTTGTGTCAAAGAGTTCTAAAGATTGTTCCACCTTTTCTGGAAGGTCTCAATATCTGAGATGATATCTGCGTGATCTGTAAGAGCTCTGTTGACTTCTGCACAGTTGCTTTCTCTGGGATCTCTTGAAGCTATTGTGATAGGATAGGACCGGATCTCTTCTCCGTTTTTGCGTGTCACAGAGCAACATGGTCATCTCTTCTACGAACATGTCTGCAACATGAGAACCCAGTCAGTCATAGCTGATCAAGGTCTTTGATCAGGGTCTGGTGAAGGTCATGTTTGTTTCCCCATGTTGTCTGCGTCCCATGTTTCTGTGGGACCTGACCTTGACCTTCTTGACCTTCCCTCTCTCGGCTTCTGATCGGCCTCTCCCCGACTAGCGGCCTCTCCCCGAATATATGGACGGTTTCTTTCGGTCGCTCATCCTGGGTGGATGAATGATGGTGTCGAACTCCAAGAGATACTGAGGGTATCTCTAGAGTAGTTTTTCCTGGTGGATTAAACTCCAAGTTCTTTCTGTAAGGTCTCGACTCAGTATCTCTACATGAGGTCTCTTGTGTCGGGTCGTCGGCCAATCTCACCTTAATCTCACATATATCTCTTCGTGTCCACGGCGCGCCGGTCTCAATCTCCAGCTGATATAACCAAACCTGATTGTTCGATCCATGACTGAAGAACCATACCACAATGATGCAATCAAGAGTCATGAACAGGACAAGACAACAATTCCTTTTGAATATATATATATACATATGGCACGCACGTGATAGGACTCCAACAAACCTCAGGCAAACTCGTGCAACTTTAAAGCCCCGAAAAAGCCCGTGCTGAAGTCGTTTTCCTATGCTTAACACACCCTCCTCACACACTTTCTCGCCACACTGTCTTCCTGCCACTTCCTCGCCTGGAGCTGTGGATGCTCCAGAAGGCGTTTAAACTCCGAAAAGTCGATAAAACCATCTCCTGCCGTCCCGTCCGTCGGCTCCGAGTCCTCGGCCCCGAAGATTCGGCGTTCTTGCGCGCGCTTCACGTGGGACCGAAGGGCTCACGGCGAAGCGCGGTAAGAAGCGAGTGGTCAAGGCCCTTTCTCCAGGGTGGCAGATGTTTGCTCCTTACTTGTCACATCTCACACTTTCCTGACCTTTCTTGTCAACGGAGTCCTGATGAAAGTAGTGAGAGATGATTGTCCCTTGGTTGGCAGGATGGACGGGCATGGTAGCAACATGTAGCAACTGTGTGTTTTTTCGGGCAAGTGATGGATTCCCACAGTGCGGTTGCAGGCTGGGCCGTGTGTTTAAGGCAAACCTCCCAGAACAGAACCCAGTTGCGCCGTCAGCACATGACATCTCCTGAGATGTCAGCTTCCCAGAATAATTTGCTCACCTCAGTTGATGCGCTACTGAACGGGACATGGACGCCCCATAGTAAAAGCAGCCATTGAAGGAGGAGCAGTGCAGACGCTCGAACACTTCAAGATGCAAAACAACGAATCACAAGGGTAAGACATTTTGAGACTGCATTTGTTGACTTACAGGACATGAATCTCGATAAGAAGCACCTGCTCGCCAGGATGCTTGAACCACCCTGCCTTGTCTTCGACTCAAAAAAAGAGTGCTCTAAGAGACAAAGACACTAATTTATATCACTAATTATCTATTTCTATCGAATTCCACTATCCTAAGTCCACCTCACAAAGGATAAACAAGAACATCTTTCATCCTCATCCCATCTCATCCCTGTCATCCTCTCTGCCTGCCCTTCTTACGGACGCAAATCCGAACCCTTCCCGGTACATCGTCATGGCCGCCCAAGGTGCGCGTCTTCGATAGGCCTCTTGACTCTTCGCCTTCTCATGTGCCACGATCTCGTCATCTGCATGTGCCACCTTCATGGTACTCTGCACGAAGACGGCCTGGGTCGCCGCATCGGTCGCAGTGACGAGGTCGGTTCAGAGGTCACTTCAGTGCTTGGCATCGGTTGACCGTGACAGGAACCAACGATCACGGCAACGGCACCGCTGTCCGAGATGCGACGATGTGTCATCCGATTTCACCGGGCCAGGACTTCGGGTGCTTTGGGATTGGTCGATCAATCCCATCCTTGAACCTCCAATGCAAAGAGATTTCTCGTCGTTTGTTGAAATCAATCGTTTGACAAAAAATCTTGTCGTTCTTGTCGATTCTATACAAAACCCAGCGTTTCGTAAAAACATTACCGGCACAGTCAAACAGAGAGAAAACAACTGGAACGACAAGGAAATGGGATTTGCGGGCGTTTGCGGGTATTTGCTAGCGTTTGCGGGATATTTGCGGGCGTTTTGCGGGTAATTCTTGTCGAGCGTCCCATCTTAACCTTTGGCAGTCAGGACACCAAAACTGAAGAATCCAGGAAACTATGTCGTTCTTAGCGATTGTAGCGTTTACAGTTTTTGCTGGCAAATGTAATCAAAAACAAAAACAACAAGAAAATTCTTGTCGTTGGAGGGTCCAGGATGAAGTGAAGGAGTACAACATCCCCAAACACTCCATGGGACTGGCATATCTGCCTACATTGGGGTGGTTTTGCGGGCCAATTATGGCATACATGGAGCGTCTGGAATCTTCAAATCAGTTTGCATGTTCCTTGCACCTCCTGTGCCACATCCCCAGTGATCACCTCCCCCTAAACCACTGGAGCCCTATTCGGGGCACTGGAGGCACCACATGGCACGTGCCATGAGAATCACACCTTCGCTCACCGCGGTGTGCGGTCGTTCGTCCGTTCGTCCTCGCCACCGAGCCAAGGAGCGTTCACCACGTTCAACACAGCGAATCCCACGAAACATCCTGAGGCCAACGAACGAAAATCGGACGAGAGAAAGATCCCATTCATGTTTGGGACTGGAAACCACTTATGCCTATATGGTTGGTTTCCAAAATGTCTTTTCTCAAAATGGTGCACTCATCGCAATTCCATGGGGGCCCGCTTCTAAATCTCCTTTAAACTCCAAGCACACACAAACCACAGGGACGTTAAACATGAAGGCGTGTCAACTGCAAAAGCTGTGAGAGGTGTCTAGCGCGGACCTTTTCGTTGAGCTGCTGGAGCTGTTGTTGCTGCTACTGCTGCTGCTGGACTTTCCCACTTTTGTTCTCAGAAATCTTCAGGACGACGTAGGAAGGATGTAAGAGCTGACTCAAAAGACTTAGATGTTGGATGGGCAAATGGTCAAGAAATGGACCGTCGTCTAGCGCGGTGCTAGCGCGGATCTAGCGCCAGCCTAGCGCAAAAATATCCGTCGATTTCTATATCCTGTCAGATTCTTATTTGTCCTGCTTGCTTGTCTTCTTCTTCTTGTTGTGCATTATTCTTATGTTTATTCTTTATTTTTCTTGTCTTAGTCTTGCTTCTTCTTTTTCCTGCTCTCTGCTTGTTTCTTTTTCCTGCTTGCTTATCCTGTTATGAAGAAATCTAGCGCCAACCTAGCGCTGCCTTGCTGTATCACCATAGTCTGCTGGGGGGCCGCTTCTAAACGAAGACTTAAAAACACATCTCCAACCTTAAAAGTTTACGTTTATCTATATTTTTTGAGTAGGGCTTTTTGAGCGCAGTCCATATACATTGGCCCCTGAAACCACCCCAATGTAATGCTAAGATGAAATACATGGAGTGTCTGGGGATTGGAAGGTGTCCAAATTGTAGGACGACAGCAGCTCCTGTTGGACCGACAACCTCTTCAAAAACCGAATGATGCTTCCTCGTTTTCTTCACGGAAGGACTCCCCCTTCCGTGGAGACGTCCTCGAACCCGTCCGCGCCCAGGAGACGGAACGAAAACACTGCGAATCGGTCACGGCATGTCATCCTCCATCCTGCGGTCATGGCCGTCTCCTTCCTATGGTATGGTTGCAACTTATAACAGATCGATGCATTTCGTCGACCAACGGTAGGGGTTCGAATTGTATGGATGCCATTTGTCATGTTTGTGGGACCAAAAAAGCCTGGAGCCTGACCTCAAACCAGGAGTACAAACTGAGACTCCACGTTGAACCCCCCGAAGGTACCTGGGCAGCTGGACAGTGATAGAACGACATTCCACAGACTGTAGGTCAACGAGGTCTTTGGTAGTCCCAGGTTCTTTTAACATGGTGCTTTCAACATAGCTTCATCAGATTCATGAGTGACATGCCACGCAAACTTCATGGTGGCCTGAAATGACATGACTAGGCCTTCTGAATCAGGGAACTTTCCAAAAACCTCATCATCAACCTTGGTGCAAAGGAAGTTCTTGCATTCAACCACTGATGGATGACTTGACATGGATTGCCAAAATAAAGCTTTGTGTTAGATTCCCTTTTGTAGTTTTGCCACTCTTGGGGAGAAATGAATCAAATGATATTTATAAATTCTTTCGCAGTTTGATTCCCCACTCGACCTTCCCACTCATGAAAATCGAAGCAGCAAGAACCACAAACTTGCGGCTCAGTTTGATAGGTCTTGCCGGAAACACGTATCCGGTTTCATTGGTCTATGGGTCCAAACTGGGGGACCTTGGTTGACCATAGAAACGGGTTCTGGGCTTTGACCAACAGACTTCCTTCCAGGAAAAGAGTATTCTCTGCTCAGGGACGGTTTAGGTTGAAGCCTCACCGTTTGGGCTTGAAGTCTTTCTTGGCAGGCAAGGGGCGGTAAACAATGAAGGCCAGGGAATACCATTCACTGACCTCAGGAGACAGCCGTGAACAGCTGAACACCTTGCGTTCCAAAGGGGGGAAGGCCATGCAGCATGACAAAGATGTGACAAACACATCTATATTATAATTGGACCGATTGGCACTTCAATGGATCAAAGGTGAGCGAGCTGGCACAACAAACCTGTAACGGTTCCACCACAAATGCATGTCTCTTGTAGAATTCGCTACATTTGCAACCGAACCTCCACATCAAAGCAGGACCGGGCTATGTCTGCTCAAAAAGTAGGGCTAACAAGCCCCCCGTCTGATCGTCACATACCGCCTTGAAAATTCAGTCCACACACTGTCCACCCCGCAACACCAAATAAGGAGACTCATCGGGTAAGTCTGCATCTAGCTATCGGCAAGGTAAGTTAATGATGTGAATCAGAAGCTGAAGCCCTGCTAACTTTGATGTTCATATCCATCATCACCTTGCCAAGTCACGTTGTCGATGAGGACTCGAGCCGCTGGGGCCCAGTTGGCAAAAAGCACTTCCTCAGCACGTCCGCTGATCGGGTTATTTGAAGTGATCTCAGGTGGGTGTCGGGTTTCCTCTAGGCTTGAGGATGGGGCAACCAGGGTGGAGGTTCCTGGTGACAGGAACTTACCAACGCATTATCCCCAGGTGAGGGGTTGTCCGAGAAGTGGGGCCACCAAATTGGCCAATGATGTCCAGTTGCCGTTGGAACATTGGGTCCCAGTGGTTTTGACATCACACATGTAGGTCCATGCGACCAAGCGAGATCAAGCTTCAGCAGGTCTTTCATGTGACATAGATGAAAAAAGCATCATGTCACACATGTCTCACAGTACACATACAAATACGCCCGGGAAGAGACCCATATGGAACCTGATGGCATGGACCTTTGGAAGACGACGGTCCTCTACAACCTTAAGTGGTTTTCAGCTTCCATGTGGACCTCTTCCAGTGCTTCCATGCCGCACCACGAGGTCCAAAGGACTTCATGACATGCCATGGACATGCCATGCAGCACAGGACTGGGAATCGGATGACCAGACACGGACTCGTCCCGGCTTTCAGGCGCCCTCCAAAGAACATGCACAATACTGCACGTTCTCTGAGAATCCCTGGTAACTGTCAAAATCTACACGCATGGCATGGCGCTGTTTTCATCACCAATGAAAACCTGATAAAACCATGCCGGATGAGACTTTTCTGGCGTGCTCCCTCTGTGGGATTCTTGCGCGGAAGACCTTCTGGCAAGAGTCTTAGCAGCTTATATATAGTTCCGCGGAAGCGAACTTGGGGAAATGCTGCATGATAAAGGACAAACTCCATCAGATGTGGAATTCAGGACCCGTATTGTGTCCGATAACATGGTGAGTAGGGGAGATTTAACATTCCGTCCTCAACGGAAGGATCGAGACGTCCTACTTCTCCAAGCATCAAACATCGTCAGCAAGGTCCTGAGACGCATTGACGTGCAAAATGGTACGAGCGGGATAGCTATACGACCCAAGCAAATTCTAAAGAAGAACAAGAGGTTCTTCTTCAGGGTCAATGTTCTTCACATTTCTCCGATGTCTCACTTTTCTGTGAGATGCTATGCTGCTACATCCTGCTTTCCTGTTGTTCCTCACAAGGCTCAGCAACACCTTTCGGAAACGACCAAGGATTGAGATGCCTGTGGAGCGACAAGTAAAAAGCGGCCGAGGCACTTCGTGAAAGTTCCATAGTAGCCTGGGCTCTGTAGATGTGTCCACCGTTTGGGCTCTGTTCTTCTATAGTGAGCAAAGAAAGGGCTCAACTTGATTCATCTATGGGCCGCGCATGCTGGCATGCTGCGCTTGATTGATTCTGGCTTCATCCAATTTCATCATGGTCCTCTAGGCATCTTGGCCCAAAAAAGAGTTCTTACAGGCACCGTCCGAAGACCTTGGAAGGTCATTGTCTATCACAATTACTGCTCGCCAGCTCCAAGCCAGCTCCAACCTCGCAAGCAGGATTCTGAAGACCTTCCTGACAAAGCAACTTCCTGACTCACCAGTCTGTATGCAATACCTGCGGTGACCGTCTAAACATATAGTAAAACGTAACATTAAACAAGAACATCATACACACAAAGAGCTGCATGCACACGTGACTTGGCAACAATATGAAATGTGTTGTACCTACCAACATCTGTTTTCAAGCCTGGCTTCATGGCTTTTTGGTATTTGTTTGGCATCAGTTTTCCAACATCAATTGAGAAATTGATGCGAATTTGCTTCAATGGTCTTGACAAACAGACCTTGGCGTTTATCAGCTTTCCGAAATGTTTCCACCGCCAAAGGTACGAAAGACCTCGAACTGCGCTGCGGCATCACCTCAACAGACTAACAGCCAGGGAAGAGATCAATTACATGACAACGATGAGGGTGATGGTGATGATGTTCTATTCACACAAACTCTGCCTCTTCAGAGGTGTGAACATCCCCTCCACAGAGACAAAAGGCAATGGTCATCCTCAGCTGAGCTATCATTCTTGCAAAGCCTGTTCTCCAGCCATGTCTGTCGTGAAAGCTTGCAAGAGTCTTAGATCTCATCCCCCTTAGCCATGCCACGGAGCTACAATTCTTCTACAACCTTCCGACCTTCGACTCTTCGCGATTATGATTCCAAGCAACTAAACTTAAACATGACCTCATTCCAGATTTTGCCCCGAAAAGAGAGTTATAGTCCACCCGCCCTAACCGAACTTCCCGCGAAGAAGGTGTGTCTGGCTTCGACCGGCCTTCGGGGTTGACCATATAGTCGCTTAACATGTAGGAGATCGTCATCCCAGCGCTGCACCTGAGGCCATGGGAACCCGCTGCGGAGCGCTGCGAAGAAAGGCTGCGAATGCTCCGCGGAGTTCGTTCAGCTGGATTGGGCGTTGGTGGGTTGCTTGACGTTTGATGTTGGTGGTGGCCAACAAGCAGCTAGCAGGGCAACTGGAATGATATCCCCAGGCGTACTGCCCAAAGTTTCCTGCATCTTGGTTGAAGTGGTTGATAAAGAGGACTGTACCAATAGCAACAAGTTGAGACCAATCACTGACAGGAGTGATGCAAACCGAAGAGCCAACTCTTCTTTTCACCTTGACCAACCATCAAATCCTCCAAAATCGCCTCAAAAACCGAACTGTCCATTTCCAGCCTCGGAGACATCAGAAATTCAAACAACCAAAACCGTTGTTCCATGCCGTTCCCTCGGCCGAGTTGCTGAATGACCATCAGGAGGACCAGGGACCAAAACAGGATTCGTAAAGAGGCGAAGATGCACTTCCTTGCAGGATGGGTGGTGGCGCTGGTGGCAGGTGGCAGGGTGAGAGAAAGAACTCCTTTGCAGGTTTCAGCCTGGTGTCGTATTCATGGATCTCTAAGAAACCACAGAAGGAATTAAAGCAGTCTTTAGCTGAATGAACGCCCCTCGTTCACACAGCGAGGTTGGAGACCATCGGAAGTCTGTCTTTGTGCACAAAGAATCTCTGTTTGTCATAGCTGCTAGCTGTGTTGGAACACATTGGGTGTGCATTTTGACAGGGAAACGCAGGAGGTTTTGGATGGTTTTGGTCGGTCTTGTGAGGGGGTCAGGGCTACAATCACAAGCAGAATCACCTAGGGAAAACTCCGAAGACTCCCCCACGTCTTTAATCTACCTGGCAAGGAGATGATGTGCCTATATCTTCCCACCCCCCAATGGCAGTTCCATGGGGTGAAACCGTGGAAAACTGTTTGTTGAAGCTTGTTGAACAATCAAGGCCCCTGAGCCGAGGACCTTCACCAAACTCATGTCCAAGCTTCACCAAGAGCTGCAAGGATTCTAAGACCGCAGACATCCTCACCACCTGAGCTTGCCATCAGGATGGGATGTCCGAGCGGCACTGGGAAAAGCTGGGAAACTGATCTAACATTAGCACATCGGACACCCAGCCGGTGCACCGACCTCTTCAACGGCGACCCATTCACTCGGTCAAAAGTCTTAACATATTCTGACAGGACGCCATGGCTGTTGCTACTCCTTGTAATGACATCTATCTACACATCCTATACCAAACCCCGCTCTGTGTCCATCTCCATCGCGAGAGATACATCTCCATCCACACCGCATGAAACCGGGCTGTCCACCCTTGGAACTCACATGGTTACGTGGAGTACCTGGCCTCAAGGCCCCGTAAGGAAGACCATGTGCCACGAACCAAACAGGTGGTGAACACCACTTCCATGTTAGTTCCAGGGAGAGTACCCCACCCAAGGTTTCTCTGCACAGCTCATGGCACCCGTAGGGCTCGGAGGAGCTTTCCCAGCCGCAGCATCCGCAGGAAGGTGGGCGAAATCGGTAAGGCGGCCTGGGGGGCGAGGCCGGGCGAGGCGCGGTTGATGGGTTGGCTGAGAGCAGCAAGCAGCTGTGAGTTTGAAATCAGTTGATCGAAGTGATGATATTCAAGTTTTAGAGATGCTCCTGCGTTTTTTCTTTTAACGCGTTTTAAGGTGTTTTAATGGTGTCTCTGTATCAAACGCAGGAACCGTCGCGCGAGGATCCGTGTCGCCGGTCGGTCGCCCAGGCACTGCGAAAAGCTCCGCCCAGCTGCTGCACACGACCAAGAAGTCAATCCTGTCGCCGGAAGGACCGATGCGTTTTGTCAAGGAAACTTTTAAGTACCTATCAAAGTGGTACCTCCACTATGGGAGGCTTTATATACCAGGTATATACCAGGTATATATCATTATTCTATGGGAGTGGTATGGAAGTGGTATAGGGAAAATCCTTATAGGAGTGGTATGGGGAATGTAAGTCAGTGGTATGGAAGTGGTATAGGGAAAAATCCTTGTCTCCAGCTCCTTGAACCTATACTGCTCCCATGCACAGGTACCAAGTTTGCAGGTACTTAAAAGTTCGGTAGATTTTGTTTTCTTCGTACAACCTCGATCTATGAAGAGCTTGGAACTAATGCCTCTAGTCATAAGGAGCGATGTGTTTTTCTTCTTGCTTATGACTTTATATGACTCAGGCAAGAGTACGTCATGGGTGAGTACAAATCGAGCGGTTGTGTAAGAATGAGCGGTTTTGTGTCGTAGATCCCTGGATTTCTGGGGGGAAAACTGGGACACCAAGGAGAGTTGGCGACGTTCTGATGGCAGCGATGTGGAGTCCGGAGCAGCATCTGTCTCACCTTCTGATCAACTTCAATAGGTTGTGATTGGATCTATTTAATATATTCGATCTACCTGACCTTTTGTTTGAACAGTTTTCTTATCTTACTGCATCATCCGCATAGTGATGCACCCCAAGTCTTCTTAGTGGACCTTCTGGTAACAACACGTGAAGACTGAAATCACATGAGCTAATGCATCAACGTATGCATCCACCATCCCCCCTGCAGAGCATTTCATCAAAGCAAGTCCTCCCAAAATGGGAGGCACCTAGTTTGACCTCTGCGACTGTCTTACATCTGCGACCCAAGTCGCCAGTTCAGAAAGGCATTGAAGAAGGCCCAGCGGATCTTCAGTAATCGGACCATCATCCTCAGATCTTCAGTAATCGGACCATCATCCTCAGATCTTCAGCGTAGACGGGTCTGTCAGCATGACCAGGTGGATAGGGTGGGTCGAGGATAGCAAACACGAGCCCCGCACCAGGATGGGGAAGAACTAGGATGAAACAACCAGCTGTGGCCAGAAGAGCCTGGTTCACTTTGTAGCTTTTGGACCATGTACGATTTGACTCACACCAGCCGCAACACATAGATCTCCAAGAAACCAAAACCTCCACAAGAGATCCTCTTACACATCGCGTGTCAATTCCCATTCACACCTAGACGGCCAACCCAAGCACCACGCTCCGCCCCACGCAACACGACGGGAATGTTCGTCCAGCATCTCCAAGGTGAAAATCACCGCAAAGGTGATGTCCTCAGATGGACCAAAAGCCGCAGGCATCTCCGCACAGAAACATCGAAACCATGGGTTGCGCGGAGGTCAGCTTGGTGACACCGACGGTGGCCCCCTGGGGGCCGCCCAAGAAGCCATGCCCAGCTCGGGGAGACGTGGTGCAGGCAGGCGTTCTCCATCGGCTCGATGTTCGCATGCCAAGCATCTCCCCAGATGAAGAATGACTCCGCATAGGGCCAGGAGTCCTGCAAAACCAGCTTCTTACCATACCCAAGGTGTTCCGCATGGGGCCAGTTTCTTACCTTACCCAAGTCGACTTGGTGTTATTTTTTGAAGAAACCTAGTAATTAGATCGAACATTGAGATCTGTTCATCAATGAGTACAAGTCAGCTTCCCAGCGGCCTTCGGACTCGTGTCATACCGGGGATATCCGATCTCATATCCAGTGATGAAGCCTTGCCCAACGGTGATAGCACGCGGATTTCGCGCCGAACCTACAGAGTTTGATGAACAAAAAAGGACCTACACCGCACAACAGGACAGGCATTGTGAAGAGGCCCGGGCGGAGGTTGAGCTTCTGCTATGGTACTTCCTGTCATTTAGTCTAATCGAGCTTGGATTCATGACAGCTCTTGAAGGAGCTGCGAGGGATTTATATAGAAGAGCCCGGTCAAACAGTTTTTTGACGCACCAAGCCCAGCGCAATGCATGCTGCAAATGCAAAAAAACCACCGTTTTGAAAAGGATACCGCCAGAGTTTCAAACAGTGGCCACTATATCCACCACTTCTCGTCACTTGAGCTACAAAAAGGGAAAAAAACATACTGGTGGACTGGTGGACCACTGACAGAACTCCCATGTAAGCCCTTCATTCTGCCCCCAGCAGTTGACACCAAAACAGTGCAAGGACCGCAAGGACTTCCCGCACAACAGTAGCCAGGAGGTCACATCTTTTGCCTTTGAATGGTGAGTCTCGCATCCCCTCTGCGACTTGCAAAGCCTCCAGCAAAGCTTGTAATGCAGTTACGAGGCCATGGTATTGCAACTGCGAGGCCATGAGTATCAGATTCACCTCAGCTGCGCGGCCGCTAGGGTGTGGAGATGTGTGGAGATAAGCTTGGGGGGGGTTTTGGCAAAGCCACCTCCTCATGGTCTGCGAGAATCCCACAGGAAGACGGAAGACTTATGTAGAAAAGCTTGCCAATCAAGATTGTTTGATGCGGCGATCCACTAGTCGACCAAAAGATTGTTTGTTTACCTATCGGTTGATTTCAACATCTTTGCAATTTGGATCAGCAACAGGCCTTGAAACTACCCTGGCCAACACTCGTCTTTGTTTTCCCTTCTTTTGCTGTCTTTGATGCTTATGGCAGGCAAGCCCTCAACGCTGTGATCGATTGCCGGGATTCTGAGGGTTCAACAGTTATACAATATATAATATATAATATATATAACTATATTATATGTATTGTATGTATATCAAGCGTACTTAAAGGTACAAAGAGTAGGATCTTCTGGAAGCTCGTGTTGGTGATACCCTCGCTTCCTGAAGCTCAAGGAATCTTGGCACATGTTCTCGATTACCCAAGGCCGCAATAGAAACAGCGGTTCCACATGGACGCAGTGAAATACCTCAAGTATAGATATAATAGACACATTAATAGTAAAAAGCCAACCTTAATATATAGTTTCTTTCCTTAATGCTGTCAATGCATTCATTCAAACTTTTCTGTGTTCGTCACTTCCTGGTGCTGGCTTTCAAGTTCCACGCATATTTGGGGTGGTTTGATTCTGGCCGTGTCTGCAGAGTTGGATCCTGAGCCAAACCCCTGGCGCAAAAGAACAAACAACTTCTTATATTGTTGTAAATGTAGCCCGGTGAGGGTTTCTAGGTTGGTCTATATGTATTCATGTATTCTTCTAGTCTTCGAAGCTACTGGTTGCCAGCTGTAGTAACTCCATCCCCTGGAGAGGTAGGTGTGGCACATGTGTGTTTGGAGAACAAAACATGATACGCGGGGAATTTCCGGATGCAGGTCCATCTGAAACCGATGCCCAAGCAGCAAACAACAAGATGGCCACCACCATCTCGAAGTGAGGCTCCACAAAGAGGTTGCCTAAGCTGCCCATGAGATCCCACGAGAGCACACCACACATGTCCAGGCGTTCCTGTCCATCGTGCGTTTTACACCCAAAGAGACCGAAAACACCACGTTTTCACCTTCATACCCAGTCGCTCTGCAAGTGGATCCTTGTTGAGAGGCTAAACGAAGCACCGACTGGTTTCCCATTTCACAGGCAGAGACGGGTGGCCACTTGAGCCAACCAAAAATGCTCCCCAGTGTGGGCCGGCGATCGCTTCGTAACGTCGCGTCGGAGTCCTCCTGACACCGAAAGCTGCCCGAGCCGAGCCGAGCCGTCGCGTCGGGTCGCGTGGCGCGTCGCGTTGCGTTGGTCCAAGACACCGATGCGCGAGGGCAGGGCAATGGCTGGGTGTTCCAGATCATCCTCTTCCTCTTCCGGGATGGGTGGCGAAACCAAAGAAGAAACGAAGGAAGCATTGGAGCTGCCCCTGAAGAGGCATTGGAGCGAGCAAATGGGAGTCTGGCATCTGGGGGGATCAGGCTGATGTATGAATGACAGATTTTTAATCTGAGACTCTTGAAGCTAAAACGCGTTTTCCATCGGGTTGCGTTTTGCACGCACTGCTTCCATCATGAGGTGTTCGGTAAGCAGGTACGTAAGACTTAAGCAGGTACGAAGCATCACCCCAGGTCTTGGAGAACCCATTGCCGACCAATGTTTTGTGCTTTGACCCGGTCCACCATGGCGAACTCGTTGGGTCACCCACTTAGATCTTCCGATGCCGAAGTCTGACAAGACAAAGAACTCACCGCCATGAGGCTACCCAGCAAATACATGCATGTATAAGTATAAATTGCAATATGAACCATAACCCTGCACCACTGGAGGTACTTCAGGCACAACTTCTTTGGCAAAATAGGGCATCAACCGAATTGGCATGGTCAAGGTGTTTCCGTGGAGTTTGTCCACCACCAGTCTCGTCTCTCTGGTGACGCATGGTCATGCATAACACCACTCACAAATAACACAAATAACGTGCGCATCACGGACTCCAAGCACCCGACTCCACACAAACGCATGCAACAACAAACATAACAAACGCCGAAAGTTCAGGGAAAAACCAACAACAAAACACAGGGCTTGGACACCACCCAGCCCAATCAATCTGCGTTCCGGCCCAAAAAAGTGCCTATACAGGTTCAAGGTGGGCGGTTTCAACTTGAGCTTATCCTTTTCCTCGGAACCTGCCGAACTCGGCTTGAACCGGGCAGTGGGCTGAGTGCTCTGGAATTGAGGAGATGGGCGCCATTGCACAAGCGATTTCCAGGGTTGACAAGGACAAACTGAGTTGCTGCAACATCTTCCATCACTATAGGAATCAAATGTTGGAAGCTAAAGACTGAAGACATGAGGATTTCCTTCAGTTTTCCCACTGTAACTAAATTCGGATGGGCACTTAAATTTGAACAAGAACTTGACCTTGGAAACTCAAAGGCCCAAGGAGGATCCAACAGGCACACTTAAATTCTGAACCTTCTGCATGGTCGGGTGAAGTTGATTACTAAGAAGAAACCTGGGGTTGATGCTGTTGTGGCAGGCTTTGCTCAACGGTGACTTTTCAACTGCTAAAGCACCTTGATTGACATGCTGATCCATTCGGCGCCCGTGTTGCACCATCTTCAACCCCAAAGGCTGGGCCCGGGCCCACCTCTCTCCTGGCTCTCCACTGAACGGGAGGAGTCCTTGGGTCACGAATCGCTGAGAATCGCTACTTCCTGGAACAAGTGAGTTGCTCACGGCTCTTAACTCATTGAAAAACTAAATGTATCTTCTCTTCTTGCCTGAGCTCCTGTGAAATCCAACCACCATAATTACATATGTCATATTGACTACAAACGTACTTTATATCTGCAAGATACCCAGCACATAGAGCATCGTTGTTGCCAAGCATTCTATAGAGAAAAACCTGTCCATAGAATAGGATTGTCCTACCCTGGCTCTCCATGAAGGGCAACATGCCGCACCCAATAAAACCGTAAAGCCATAAACTGAGGTGACCAACCTTAAGCAGCAAAAAAAACATCTTCAGTGAGCCTGTGAAACGGCCAGATCAACATCTATGGTGGATAAAGCTACAATAACATGTTTCCCCATGCAATGACAATCCACCTGACCTTCCACCAGAAGAGGGGACTCTTTAAAAAAACCTTCGGCACAAAAAGCTGAAGGCTAGAAGGCTCGTGACGGAGCGCTTCCGTGCCCATCCTTGTCAGAATGATTTGGGCCCTGAAAACGGCTGCTGAACACGAACGGAGGCGACTCACTAGCAGCAGCGTTTCGATCATTGCTGGTGTGGCACCATCTGAAAAGCAAACGAAACATCTGAAACATGTTCACACACTCCAAAAGCAAACGAACACATTCTCCATAAACTGCCAAGACCTGGCTACTCTCTGGGTCCGTCTTGGAGGCCTTTAGTGGACTTCGTTCCAGGTGGTGAACTTTGAAGTCGGGTGCTGGTAGAGCGATCTGCATCCAAATGTCCACATGCCTCACTTCCACGGGGATCAGCAAGGTCTCCGCTGCTTGGTCTTTGGCTTCCTTGACCTCCTGCGGCAGACACTGGGCTGGCGGCCTCCAAGTAGGAAAATATATAGTTATATAACACGTTTAGATTCAGATCGTTTAGTTGTTTGTTTGATGTTGTTTGGTATCTTCCCTCTGTCAATCCGCTCGTAATAACATGCGGTCAAGCTCATACAGTGCAGTGACATTCGTCAACTTCTCACCATGGGTGGCAGGAAATCCCTTGAAACCATGAACACGCATTATGAAAAAGAAGGTTAAAAGTGAACAACAACAACAACAACAACGTTCGCAACTTTCTTTTGCCCTTATTACAAAAGTCTGTGAAGAATAACATTCCAAAAAGAGCGGCACCTGCTGGTCAGCATCCCCTTCATTGGCGAGCACCGGTGGTGAGATCCTGAGCTCCCACAGCCCACCGCCCACCATGACAGACCACGGAGCGGCGGACGCAAACACTCGGACTGCTGGATTGTTCGGAGCAAAATAGATGTGAATAGAAGTATAAATGGAAGTCATACATATCGGGCATATCCCACACCAAATGATGATGATGATGATGGTGGTGGTGGTGGTGATGATGATGATGGCTAGTAAAGACCTTTCTCAAAAATAGTGATCAAACATCGCCGAGGTAATTTGGATGCATCCTGCATGGAATCATGTCACACCTCAAGCAACAAGAAGAACAGTTTGACTGAATCTTACTGGTTCAAGTGATCTCTTCGGGGTAAATAGTTAAGTGACAAACTGAAAGTTCAAGTCCACAAACTGAAGAACCTGCTCAAACCAACTCCCTCCTTTCCGTGGGGCCGTCCAAAAACGATCCAACAGATCGCAAAACAGTTCCAGAAAACTATTCTCCCAACCTCGGCGATGGCATCATCTTGTCCTCCACTTCCCGAAGCTCGGCACCTCGTGGTGTTTGCACCGAGGAAAAACGCGCGCGGTTCGCTGCCCCCGCGGACCGACCGCTGGACGGAGCGGCTGGAATCCCGTTGGAAGTTTGGAGAGGATTGGTTCGGACATGTGGTGAACTAGTTTGTCGCCAAGATTCTTTGGAGGGTCAGTTACGAAGGCATCTTGGAATGTCCAACTCAGTCTGGAAGGAGATGGATCGAAGATCTCTGAAGTGTTTATTTACACACAGGCCGACTAACAAGGCGTCAACATCTTCGAAGCCACAGTGGAATCCTGTAAAAAGACGTTCCTCTAGCCGACCACTCTGCCCGAGGTGAGGTCTCTGGCAAGCCGATCCAAACCAATCAAAAGAAAACCTGAGGGCCTTGTGAGATTGCACCGGCCATGCTGCCAAACCTGTGTGGATTCACATCAGAACCCAAAAATCGACCCAATGTGCTGCAGGATTCTGTCCATGAATGATCCGAAATTAAGCCGCGATTCGCCTCTAGCCACTCCAGTGGCACAACTCACTTCGCCTAGGGCCTAATCATTCGCCTGTCTGCTGTTGGAATGATGTCCAAGTACGATGGGTAGAAAAAAAAGTTTGCCGAAGACTGTTCCCCAAAAAACGCCCTGGAACTTTACAATGCTCCAAAGAAGGGGCCTCAAAGAAATCCCTCTACAACAAGGTCATCCTGAGCTTATCAACATTCCGAAGAAAAGAGGAACTGACTTCAAACAGCATGACTTCTCTATTTCTGTGGCCCTTTATGGCCCTTTGTACAAAAAATGAGAAACACGTTTTAAACATGAAGAAACAGAAACACCTTAATTTGAGTACCTGACGTCCGGAGAAAAACAAAGAAACACCAGGTCCGCCAAGCAGCGTAGTCTCGAGACTTCTTCTTCATGGACCTCCTCAAGCTCCTCGCATCCGACACCCGCCCGGGCGACCGGAAGAAGGTGGGACGAAGGTCTCGGTGGCAGAGCTGCCAGGCGGGAAGATCAAACTAGCCTGGACTGTACTGCAGCACCCCCTCCAAGCATAACCAGGTGTGGCAAGTGACGGGAAGACCTCAATCTCTTGCAAACTCGCAGTTTGGAGACAGTCAAGCCTGCCACACATGTCATCTCACACACATGATTGGAACAGCAGTTCTTTTGCCTGGATTCAGTAATGAATGTTTCTCACGTGAGAACAATTCAGAGTATAATATATACTCAATCCTGGTTTCATCTTTTGCAACTAAAACCCTCTCAGGATTCCTGTTGCTCTCCATCTCTTCCCTGTCCTTCAGGAGCTGAGTGAAGCGTCCGTCGGCGCTGGGAGCCATGGAATGCGCGGCGGGAACTCTCCGCCGGGGAGACCGCGCCGGGGGAAGTCTCTGAACCACCAAGAAGCACGGCGGAAACGCGTTGGGGGGAGACGGATGAAAAAGGGATAAAAAGGGTGAATATTCCAGTGAAAAGGATGACACACATGGATATGTCTATAGGAAAACAACCTTGATACACATGATATCAGAATCATGTATGTGGGACTGAAGGTCGACATTTGGACAAGGATCCTAGGTTTAAACAAGAAACAACCTGGTGTTCTATACATCCACCGAATCGTCCTCCCACCACTTGGCTGATTGGAGCAACCCTTTGCTGGTTGATGGGGACGTTCTCTTGCTTCTGGGGTTGGAGCATGATAACTGATGAATGTACCCTCCCCCACCAAATAGCAGCCGTTTGTACAGCTGTGGGTGTGGCAAATGGCTTTTCATTGAATGGGACCTTTCAACTACGGTATATATTTGCCTGGGTCTCACACGTGGTCCAACATGGTCCAACTACACAGAACAACTGCTTTCCCTGGATTCAGCTGGCTTCCTTCTACAAACCTTCGTATTGATTCGATGCCTCTCAGCCTGTCAGACTTTTCGAAATACCTGTGGCTTCCTCCACGCGTTCCACTCTCGTTGGCGCACAGCTGGGTGCGCCCCACATCGGCTGGGCTGGTCATCCCAGATTCCCGCAAGTCCATGGTAGGCCCTGCCTCTGGATGTCCAAGACTCGATGTGTGGAGAGACCCTTCAAAAACGGATCATGTGGATGTCGTCCTTGTGGACGTGACCATAGGAATCATGCCGACATTTCCTCAGGCTATTTCCCATGCGACGTGTGCGTAGAATTGCGTGGACATGTTTGCGTTTAAAAAAACACAGAACATGGCAAGGGATGGCCAATTGCGGAGACCCCCATGCGTCCCCAAACGCATGGAGAGATATGTATTAATGAACTGATCCTCCGTGAATAAAGGCCTGGTTGATGCAAAGAAGTCATCCAAGACTCTTGACATCTAGAATCTAAAACTTCTCATTTTGACGTTCCTTTTGACTATATAAAGACTTTTGACACTCCTTGTGACCTCAAAAAATGCGCGACCTCTTCAGTCCTCCGTCCCGGTTGCTCCACAGTTCGCCCACCTCTTCAGCTGCCTGCTGGGCCAGGTAGTTGGCCACATCACTGAGCGCCAACAACGAGGTGATCCTGCGGGCGGGTGGTTCGAGGAACGGTGCATCCAAGTGAACCGATGGTCGACTCACTCAAAGGTCGTCGAGAGAACCGGCTACATTTGGAGAGCTCTGCGATTGCTGGAGGTCCTTGCAGTGGTGGGGTTTTTGATCGGCTTCCTATATGGAAGCATGCGGCCATGCCCTCAAGACAAATCAAAACCCTGACTTTCCTGATACTTCCTCCACTCCCCTCCACGAAAGCCAGGCTCCATGTAGCTCCACGGGAAAAACCGATCTCTCCTGGCGCAGGTCTCCAAATCCTGAAGCTCCTCAGCACGTGGGCATCGTGTTTGTCTTGAAGAAAGAAACCATTAATGTGGTAAAAACATAAGAAGCCAGTCATAGTCTTGTGTCTATAGTGAGACTTTCAAAGCCATCTGAATCCTTGGTGATGAAAAAACATGTCCTCTGTCCTTGTCCTTGATGAACAAAGAACCATCATGATGAAGATAATCATCTTGTATCACTGAACCCCGAATTCGGACCAGAAATGGTGCTTTGGTATAGGTTTGCCACGATTAGCTCGAGTTGATAGAGGAATTTCGGCAGCACCATAAAAGAACCTGAGGATGCATAGTCCTGGAAGTAGATCCACTGCAAGTAGAAAAATTCCCATGGCTCGTGGTGATGCAGGATCTTTATTTGTCAAAATCCTCATCCAGCAAGTGAATCTTCTTGACATAAAAATGGATTACTGCAAACATAGATGCACCGGATCTGCCTCATTTCCTCCGCAGCCTCGGATCTGCCAAGCGGCAGCCTGAGACACCTCTATTGACCACACCTGCTGCTGGAAGCTGTGACCGTTTTGTGGGTGGGACATCCAGCTGGCTAGGCGGTGAGAGGCCATTGTCTGGGTATAGCTGAGCTGCAAGATGCACATAATCTTCACAATGAGTCAAGAACCAAAAGAACCATCTGGTCAAATTCTGCCGGTCCTGGCCCAATGCCAACGCCCCATCTCCGGTGCTTTCCCACCGACCAACCGACCGATTCGCGGGTGACACCTCGCCCGCGTCCGCCCGTCGCCGCCTCGGGGGGCGAAGTCATCTCGACATCCGCCTGCGACGGGATGGGGGCTGGTTCGGATGGTGGACCACAGGACCCTAAAGGATGGCTGGTCATCGAGATGAAGAAAAGCCTACAATCTCCCCATGCCACGACCTGTAGCAGAACATGGCAGGTTGCAACACATGATTTTTGAAAAGCACCCACGATGTTTCAAGCATGCTGGACACACAACACAACACAAAAATAATCAAACATACTGCATACTGTTGCGTAACAAGTCCAGTGCTTCTGGAATGTCCTGCATGGAGGTCTCATGCAGGACAAGCGTCTTCCGCTGGGCCCTGTGGATGTCGGGTGAGAAAATGTATGTGTGGAACTTGGATCCACAAAAAAGAAACACAGCACTATCTCAGGTGATTGGCTGGAAACCTGTTCTTTTTAACCTTTCTGATCCTTTGTGTTCTCCTTCACCTGAGTGGTACTGGCAATCCCAACTCCAGTTTCCCTCTCCCAACTGTTCCATCCAACCACCAAGCGCCCCAACCACAAATCGGTCGCCTGTGCCGATGGCTCGATCTCCGCCTCCGCGGGTGGATCTTCCTTCTCCTGACGTGGCTTTTCGATGCCGGGCAGAGCGGGAAAAACCATCAACTCTGAGAAGGAAGGCCGGGAACTAGCTTTCTTCCCTTAGGCATGGCAAACCGCCAAACGCACCCGCATTGGGAAAAGAAGGACTTTTAACCATTCTTTGACTCGTCGCTGGCACTACGTGGGAGGCACGATGTGGGTGGCAAGTCAATCATGGTCAGTACAGTACACCCGAAACTCTGGCATATGAAGATGAGTCAGGTTTGCAGGATTTTGCAGGTGTACAAAGACAAGTGGAGCCATCTATTCTCAAGCCACCATGGTTTCTGATTGAACATGCTGCCGCCCACCTTTTTGCTTCCATATGTACTGTGCTGCCCCAGTCGAGTTCTCAAGCAAAATCCAAGGGCACAAAACGATTCGCTTCACGTCAAGCGCCTCTGGAAAAGATTCTTCTTCAGCCTTCAGCACCTCCCCTTCCACTGTCTCTTTCCTGTCTTCCTGCTCCGGTAGAACTCCGGTAGAACATGTTCCCAAGTCCCGGCATTGTCCGTCCGGCATCCACCCCTCTGATCCCCTGTGAACGGCCTGGGGCTCGAGGCCATGAAGCCCTGGAGCTGTTATTTTCGAGCTTGCAAGGTTTAGCTCCAAATTGATCACAGTTTATTTAGATTCAAATCGGAAGGATAAAACTCATTAGCATAGTAATCAACTGGAATTAAATAGTCATTATACTGGTATAGTCATTGACTGGTATTTTCATTAACTGGAGTTAAACAATTACTCAGGTTTGCTCGACCACGATGATTCCAACCCCCAGTCCAACCAAATGCAAGAACCTCCGGACAGTTCTCATCTTCAGCTTCCCTCTGATTCTCTTCTTTCTCTTCGTCCTTCTCGTCCTCCTCGAGCTGGATGGAGAGGACACAAACTGCCGCTACTTGCAAAAGCATGAGTGTTTCCTCCTCACTGTGCTCAGATTCCTACCTTTTTAATGTCTGAGAACTGCGCTGACCAGCGAAACTTCAGCAACACAACAAACTCAGAAAATGTCAGAACATGGGGGAATATTGCAGTGGGGGGAGGCCCTTCCACTTACTGTACTAGGTTTAGCCTATTCAATTCTTCAGGTGTGGTCTGAAAGGAGTTGAGTTTCCCTACTTTGAGACAAACCCACCAAACGACAAAGTGGCTTCTTGCTACTAGTGCTAATGCCAGGAGCTACTAGTAGCATCTTGTTACCTTGTTACTAGTAAGGTGCCTTGTTACTAGTAGCGATGCACTTGCTACTAGGTGAAAAAGCAATCTTCTGCGATTGGAGTGACCCTTTGCACATCCCTTCAGCTCAGTCAGCTCGCCTCAATCAGCTGCGACTCTTCTTCCTTGTCATCTTTCGTCTGCAGCACTCACGGCTGGGGTGGAAGTCACGTAAACCCATTCACCCGGTGCTTGTGTGAGAGGACGAAAGCAGCTACAAGACCAAACCGCTGTTGACTAACTCTCGACTGCCTGATCAAAATCATCCATCATTTAATATACATTGAAGAAATAGAGCTCTGCAGGACCCAAATCGGGCCCCTTCGACCGAGGATCTTGAAAAAACCCTGAGACCCTTGCGTCTACTGTCCAATTGTAGTGGTCAAGTGTGGTCACATCTATAATGAGCTTTCTCCTGAAGTTTGCTACCCAGTTTTCTTCACAAAGTTTTCTTCATGAGGCTGTAAGCAGTAAGCAGTTGAAGGAAACACACGTTGACATGGTTGCAAATGTCAGGCTATTGGATCAACGAGGATCAACGCCTCAAGCTATTGGATCAACGACGCCTCCAGGTGGTTGTCATCTTCGGTCTTTCTTGCTTCCTTCTCCTCCTTCGGATGCAAAGAGGACTGACAAAGCCCACAAGTTTTGTCCCTCACGCCACCCTTGGGGCACCGAGTTGCCCCTAACCTCCCTACCTTCTGAGGATTTCACGGCACCAAAATGGGCAACATCTTTCGACATCGTGGAAGCATTGGAGGGGTGCCCCCCTGTGGCTGCCAAGATGTTCATCCGGAATCATCAGGAAAAATGTCATGAACATGTCCAAATCGAAGTGAAACTCAAGGCCTCAACCAGACTTAGACAAGTTTCACCATTTACATCTCAGTTTGCCTCTGTGTGAGTAGCTGCAGCTTCTTAAGAGCGGGTTGCCCCAGTGTGTAACTCCATGCCTAGTAGCTGTGCTTGTAACTGTCCAGCTTACGTAGTTGTGTGCGTGGGCAAAGGATCATGATTTATAGCCTCTAAGCTGGCCATGTTTGGATCCATACTCTTCCCTCGTCATGAGAACCTAGGCTTAAACCGGCTTAAACACTCCCCTAAACCGTACCGGCCCTGGTGAAAAAAGACATGAAAGACCCGGTGTCGCTGGAAGACCGCGGTCGCGGATCCACGAATCCACAGTCCTGATCAAGTTCCACCAAATTCGAAGCCTCTGACGAGAGCACACAAAGCCCAAAAGCGTTGTTTTTTGGGCGCTACTAGTAACAAAGGGCATCGCTACTAGGAACAAGAGGCTACAGTACTAGGGACTCCTGGCATCGCTACGAAGGGGGCGATCGGACGCTACAAACAGGGCTCCTGGCCGTACTACGAACGGAACGGGGCTCCCTGGTCCTACTATCTCAGAGCAGAGCGGTTGTAATGCTGTTGTTTTTCTGCGCATACGGGGTAAGACACACACACGGAGCAACCAAGGCAATCTCTTACAATCATGCCCAGGTGCGTTGACAAACAAATCATGAAAAAACCGGTTGGATCATCAACTCATGATTTTGGCAGACTTTTGACGTCACTTTTCATGTGCCAATGTCTATGTCAGCTCCCCTGTTCTTCGAGTCTCGCCATGTGAAACCCGAGAACCGTCGTCGGCTCAAATCCCCGCACACCTTGGCCGCCCAACCTGGACGCAGTGAGCAGGAATTAAGAACTGTTGAAGAGAAACATACCCAACAGTTGTTCCAAATGGGGTTGGGTTTTTAAGATCCTCTGTGAGTGAACAATGGGCACCCTATCCTCCATTCAGCATCGCCTTGGAACTGATTGTAATTCATGTTTAACAAGTTATATATATATTTATATATATATATACATTCACATATTATACAAATAAAAAATATAACTAAGTGTCAACCGTCCATCCATCCTTTTTCGACCAGTCTATGTATCTTTTGCTGATGTTCACCAAACCTGATCCAAAGTGACTCAAAACCCTGCGCACGACCCAGTTGAGGGCTACATCAGGCATTTAGCACCACAAGAACAAATAAACTGATCAACCTACCCAAAAGCTAAAGGGGCTAAACAAAGACTGTCAACTTCACCACAGCTTCCACGTGAGTTGTGTCAATAAAACCGTGGGCTCGAGAGCAACCATATTATTGCAAAACTTTCAGCTGACCAACAGGTATCACCAAAAACCACGTAACAAAACCTTATAAAAATCTTCTAAATGTATCTAAAATGTCGGGGAGCCCAGAAACGATATTGCAAGACAACTAGCGTTGTTTGCACGGACATGTTGTCAAGAAGCATCGCTGCGCATCCATCAACATCTGCCGCTGAAAACACGTTCCAACGCTGAGGTGCCCAGCTGCGCCGGTCGAACGCGAAGGCCAGTGCTGGCAGGCAATTCCACTGCACCAGCCTCAGGCCATTGGGGCGCGCCGATGTTCCCAGCGATGTTCCCACGCGGGGGAAACCCGTTGGGGTGACCATCATGGTCGGATGAGACCACGTGAGAGATCCGTTCTCTTGGGTAAGGTAGGAGTGAAAACCCCCCATCAAAGGGTGAGTCACATGGTGAATAAAACCTTGGCACATGGTGAATGGACCTGTGGCCGCTATTGGTCCTTGGTCCGGCAGCGCCGGATCGGCCAGGAGGTTCCCCGGATCGATAAAAAAAGAGTTGCATTCAAACGGCTCTGGTTTTGGAGCCGGGGCAAGCGAAAGCACCAGATCTGATCTATCTACCACAAATGACTTCCATGCTATTCCATTGCTTAAGGAGTTCATTTAGTCACTCCATCCCCGAGAAATGAAGCACACAATATTAACGGCAATAAAGTACATGACGAGTGGCGGGTGCGCATCATCCATCTCCACCAGCTCCATTGCTTCCTCTAAGCAGCACTCCTCACCACCATGTGATCCCACACGTCCATCCACGTGGTAATACAGGCTTTTTCTGTCAGCTCAAAAGACCTTGAAAGTCATAGTCTACAAGTGGCCGAGCATGGCTCAACCATGCTCCTCTAGTAGAGATTCCGCCGACAATGACACCACAGCTTGGATGGGCCAGGCACCTTCTCTCGTTTCGTTTTCGTTTGGGGGCGTGTCGGCGCGTGTTGTATCAGGAGGGAAGACATGGGAAGACCAAAACAAACTGCAGGATCGTTCTGAAGAATCTTGTGCATCAGTGGGATGGACATTTGGCAACCTGCCAAACATGGCGCCATGAACAAGTCATCCACTTGGACCGTCAAGCTGTGGCTACGCCAGCTCAGGCTTCCGCAGGTGTCCTCAGGCTTGCGCAGCAAGCGATCGTAGGCTGTCAAAGGCGCCAAGGCGGTCTGGCCGTGTTTCGGCAGAGGGGTCACTTGTTCCGGTGCGCGACGCGGGGATGTTCTTCGACTTGCTGGATCTTCCTGGGGCGTACAAGAACCCCGGAACAATGACCCTACCATCCACCACCTGCACCACGCTGCCGCGCGCCGGTTACGTCGTCGACCCTATGGTGGAAGCCTGGGGCAAACATGCTCCGCCAACGCTTCCCGAGAGGACCTCAGTCTGACGGTTGCATTGCAAGTAGGCACTCCAAAAACATGGCCTTTGGTTTCCGTCCGGCTCGCCACATGAGTCAGTAAATGAAACAGAAAAGCTTCTTCAAATCAACACGGTCGTGGAAGGAATTGGCCCTTGAAATATGGAATGCAATATTTGTCAACCTGCCCCTCCTCTAGGGTGCAACAATGTGCTCAAAGAGGCACCGGGCATTGAACAGTTGAACTAAACAAAGCAAAACGAGCCAGACCTGCTAATCTTGCCTCTAAATTGTGCGTTCCAAAGGCCACTATTTGGGTGGTTTCGGTTTGTGGATATTTTTTGGTCTCCAGTGCTGACCAGTGGCCCCAGCGCTCAAAAGCTGTGCTACTTGGAGCGCTTTCCGCAAATCCTGGCAGTGTAGCAGGAGTGCATGGAGAACAAGTTGCAAAGTAGATGGTCTGCTTGGGTGGGCCAAGCGCCAATCAAACGGGCACTACCAAAGCAGGCTCGAGTTTAGTTAGTTAACACAATTTTACAAAAGGATTGACATGCATGTCGTGGGACAGTGGTTTGCATGCTTCCTTGCCCACACTGATAAATTGTTTCACCTCGACCCATGGGGTCTAGCCAAGCGATGACATAAGTTAAGTGTCACGTGCCCAAGATAGTTACATACCCCCCCAAACTTTGTTCCTCCAAACTAAGAACCTCAAGTGGGATCGAAGTCCCGCAAGCCATACAACACCAGTCAGCAAAGGAAACTTCATTGCCAAAGGAGAACCTCTGATCTAGGTTTCGATTTGTGCCATCAGAGAACGAGCTGCACCTAGATGCCCCATAGATGGGGCTGTACGCACATAGTATTTATAGATGTATTTAGAAACCAGTGGACATGCACCAACCCACGCCGCCACACCCGGATTTCTCAGTCCCTAAGCCAGTGAAAAGCTCCACTCCTGGGGGCAAGCTTCCGCTACTTGGGTGCAAAGCTCCATGGGCAGCTCCGCATTCTCACGCCTGCGGAAAACCAAAAACTCGGATCTTTGCTGGGTTTCCCTAGTCTTCCTCGACCTTTGTTTCACATGTGGTTGGAAGCGGAGGGGTTTCTTTAAGTTTTTGACCATGCGCATGCTTCTTCGGTGTTCAACTTATTATGCTTACGTGGTGGAGAATGAGTGGGGCGAACAGCGGCTACACAGAGGCCTTGAACTGTCTTGAACCACATGTCAGCTCTATCTGTATCTCTACCAGCAGGTCGTTGGGATACCCTTGATCCTCTATCTACAATTGTATGCCATGCGAACCAATATCAAAGGTCTTCTGAGAAGAAAAGAACATCCTTTGATTGCTGTTGTGCTCAACACATCCCGGAGACATCGCCGAAAAGCTGTGTATGATTCTGGGACTTTTGATCCCCCCTGCCACGGTACACACCTTTGACCCGTATGCAATGGAGGCAGGGTGAGGGTGAAAACTCCTTCACCAGAATTCTACTGTGAAAGAACGGGAAACACGTTCGTCCTCCTGACTGTATGATGTATTGTGGTATACCGCATGCAGTACGCAGTCTTTCAGAATCTTTCAGGTACTAAGCATGTGTTTGAAGCTACTCTTTTGGGTGGTTCAGCCAGGCAAATGGTGCAGCTGCTACCAAAACTCCGGTGAGCGACCCAGCTAGACGCCGATCAGCGCTTGGCGCTGACCTCGACACTTCATGAATCTGCTTGGCGATGCTGCTTTCCTTGGTTTGCGAAGTTGGTTGCCACAAGGGCGGTCTGCGTATGTCTGCGTATGTCTGCGTCCTGCGTGTGGAGGCCGAAACCCAAACTCCAAACAACATCAATGGAATGCCACAACCACCATATACATAATCAGGACTCGGACGGATTAAAAAGGATCACATTTTATAAACAACCATAATGGGTACTGGATACCTTCCGCCGGAGAAGTATCAAACTAGCATCAAGTGTACCAATCCACGAACTCCCATCCTCAATCCTCAGCCCTACCCCCTGAGACCCGCCCAGCGTCCGCCAAGCTGATGCCTCGGAACACCGCACGCCAACGCGCGAGAATCTGCGGACCCGTCGAGAACATCGAGTGGATCGTCTGAGATCGGTGGATGCCACCCCATCCGAATGCATCCACGTCAAAGCTCGAAAACGAAAACGTTTGCGAAAGCAAAATGGGAGAGTAAGTGGTGCAAGCGGGGACCTTGAATCTTGCTGCTTCAATGATAGGCCTGACAGAACACAGAACTGTCAAGAATTGTTGTAAGGGGCATAGTTGTTGCATTGAGAGGATACAATTGAAATCATTGGACCTGGATTCACCACCTTACCAACAAGCCAAGGAACCGCAGGGCTGCTGCCCCTTTGGTCCTGCTGTCATCAACCTTTGCTTATATCTCCCAAAAACTGCAACTTAAGTGGACTGGAGCCATCCATACTTCCGTTTGGTGGCTAACTGACAGAAAAGTGCACACTCTCACGAATATTGTGCCCCAAAACTGCCAACAAAAAGACTCCCAAATTGAGGCCAAGAGTGGAACCCCGGGCTGCCTTCACCACCATCCAGCTCAGTTCTTCACTCCTTTGCACAAGAACGGTCAGTGAATCAGGAACAAACTAGCGCGTGAAGGCGACATGAATGCTGCATGAACTTCTTTTGGACAAACCTCCATCAACAGCGGCTGGAACCGAAAAAAAACAACGAGGTTGAACCAGGATGGACCGCCCTGCGCTTCACTCGGAGCGAGGAGCGAAGTTCGAAGCAAAGCTTGGAGATGGCGTCCTGTGAGGGCGAGGGAGCGGCACGAGCCCAATGTGGGAGGGTTGTCATGGGACGCTTGGGATGGCACTTGACAACCCTCCCACAGAGGGCACTGAGTTGGCTGAGTTGGGAGGGTTGTCTGAATGCGAGAGGGCATTCAGCCAACTCAGCCAAAAGGGCACTAAGTATGTGAAGAGACATTGCCATGCCGCCTGTATGTGTCGCTATTGATGCAGCAGCGTGTCATCCACAAATGTGCTTGGGGAACAATGTGCAAAACACATGACCTTGAGCACCCTTGTTGGAAGGTATGAGGTACATTCCTCACGCTAAAGCTTTAGGCTTTAGGCTAAAGGAAACCAAACCATCAAGCCCGCAAAAGTGCACAAAACAATCATGCAGCCTTTTATCAACTATATGGCTGTGGGTCAATCAAAACCGCCCTAAACCCTGGTGCCATGCTGTTCATGGTTTTCCCACCATGGTGGTTCCCAGGTGTTTTTTTTTTCTCCGGCGCCATGACCCACAGCCAGTCAGACTGATCCGGCTGGACCCTCGCACCGGACCGGTGCCGACTCCAAACGCCGCCGCCTTGGAGGTGAAGATCCCGTCGGGGCCGGTGAAGACGATCGGGACTTTCGAGGCCTGGTGCGGACGGAGGAGGTCGGGGTGGATGGTGAAGGATCTTTTTGACTTGCTGGGAGGGGATGGGAGATTTTCGTCCAAAGTGCTAGACTGTATAATACCCATATTCCGGTTCTTTGGACGCATGACCGTGAGAACACGAGTCGACCGAGGCATTTGTTTGGCTTGAAAAGAAGTGCCCCTCGCTGTTTACTTGTTGAGGGTTATGAGCCCAACACCCACGCTTTTTTAGCCATGGTGGTGAGGGCGCATTCAGTGCCACCAGAAGCTATTCCCTTCTGGTCGGAGCGCCTTCAGACGGAGGTGGCCCTGCAACGAAGCCGCCCAGGGGACTTGCCGATCCCGCAGGATGATGGTGAAGGTGAATGGGAGATGGAGGAGGAGACTGCACCTGTGCAGGACAAACGCACGGGTTGCGTGGGCAAGGGACGCGGTGGAGCGTCAGGGTCCACGGGGTCGAATCGCATGTTCGTCACACCACCAAGCACCTGCTGGAGGGATGGTCGCGGCAACGGGCTCGGGCGACGCTCGGATGGGGCGATGCCACCGGACAGTGTTGGTTCGGAGGATTCCACCAAGGCCACCAAGGCCAACAAGGTCAAAGCTGGAAAGAGCACGATGGGTCCAATGCCACCAAAAGTTGGTCCCCATGTGCATGGTGAACCCGAAGGTCTTCAAAGGGCACTGGAGGCAGAAATGGTGTCATTTTTGCGAGATCAAAATGATCAGTTGTTGGAGGAAGTAGCAAGGCTCCGACAACAGGTGCAGTGGAGTGGCCAGGCTCCGTCATCGGCTCCTTCCTCTTGGGAACAGGTGGATGGACACGAGAAGACCTCCAACCAAGAAGGCATCAAGAGCGATGCAACTGCTGGACATGGCAGTGGCTTGCAGCGGGGTGAACCGCCGCAGACGCCGCGTGGTCGGAGCCTGACATCGAAGAGGACCAACAATGGATCCCGGTGCACTCCGAATGGCACTCAAGTTCCTCCAGGCACACCACCGAAAGACTGGCCTGAAGTTCCAATGCCACCGTTTCCTGAAAGCACCTCGGCAGATTCCAACATGTTTCATGGTTATGATTTTGTTGATTTTCGTCGGCGGCTTGGCGATGCAACTTGGCTGCCAGCGAATCTGCGAGAGGGGAAAGCCTTTGTTTTGGGCGCTGATGGCGAGCGCGCATCTCGGCTGGAACGGGAGTTGGCAGAGCTGAAGGAGTCGGTCCACCGGTTGCAAGAGCCTCGGGTGCATGGTTCTTCGTTGGCCCCATCAAATGGATCCCTCATGCATGGACACGACCTACGGGGTGTTGGTGGTGTTCTTGGAGGGGGAGGTCATGGTTTGGGTCATGGAGGTCAAAGCGGTTTTGAAGTATGCCCACCCGGTCCTGACGGTGTATGTCCTCCTGGTGGCATGTGCCCTCCGGCTCCACGGATGATGGAGTCCAAGCTGGGCCCTGATTTGGCGGCACGTGGTGTTGAGGCTACGTATGGTCGCTGGCAAGCGGATGTTCCGCACTCGCCTGCACCAGCTCCTTTGCCATGGAATGAAGGAGCAGGTGGTGGGGGCAACAAAGAACTGGTCGAGTTAGCAGCTGATGCATCTCCCCTCGAACTGGGCGATTGGCTAGCTGTTTGTGGCCCTGTTTTGAGAGACATCTCATCGGTGTCATCGAGGTGGTGGAATTTGACCACAAGAGAAGCCCAGTGCTACTATGAGAGATGGAGAACATCTTCGCCCTTGGAGCGAGTTCAAATTGTTCCCAAGCTGCCTGATGAGTTGCTGGATCAATGTTACCAGAGGACGGAGCAGCGTGGTGTGAATTTGTTGTTGAAAGCCATCCCCGCAGATCAGCAGCAGGCTTTGATCACGGCCAGGGAGTTGACTTCGACTGCATTGCTGTTCCGCTTGTTGGTCAGGTACCAGCCCGGTGGTTCCGGGGAAAAGTCGATCCTGTTGGCCAAGCTGACATCGCTGGATAAGAGCTCAGGGACACCTGAACTGGCAGCGGCTTTGAGGTCTTGGAGAAGACACTATGCCCGTGCTCAGGAGATCGGGGCGATCTTGCCAGACGGGACTTTGTTGTTGAAGGCCCTTGAACCGGCCGTTGCTCAGATTGGTGCCTTGGATGCTCAAGCTGCCTTTCGTTTGGCCCAGAGCAGGCTGCAGTTGGGGATTGATCAACAGCCACTACATGATGGTGTTCGGCGCTTCAGCCAATGTCTGCTCGCGGAGGCAGAAACATTGTGCCTCATGGCCTCGACTCCATCGACTACAACTCCATCGCCAGTGAAGGTGAAACAAATGGACGCGCATGGCAAGCTACCCAATGCCACTGGCAGCTCTGTGGATAAGGGGAAGGGCACATCATTGGCGTCCACTCCTTGCAAGTACTTCCGGTCCGAGTCAGGGTGCAAAGCTGGTCGCAACTGCAAATGGTCGCATTCATGGGACGGCATTGAAGATAAAGCAGCTCGTTGTTGGATTTGCGGCGGCAAGGATCACCGCAAAACGGATTGCAAACTCAAAGCCCAAGGACAAGGCAAACCTGGTCCATCCAAAGACGGCAAATCCCATGGTGAGCCTGGCGGCTCAGGGGGAGGAAAGTCATCGTCAAAAATGTCCACGTCGCCTTCTACGTCATCCAATGTTGCAGGTGCTGGCAGTTCAATCGCACCCAAGCTTCAAGAAATGGAAGGTCCAATGGAGGCTGCCTCTGAAGTCCCTGCACCAAGCGATGGAAGCAAAGGTGAAACGGGCACAACATCCAGCGAAGCTCTGCTCCAAGAGGCCACGAAGCTTCTTAAGTCTTTGAGGGCACCGCAGCTGAAGATGATCAAGATCAGCCAGCTGGACGTGGCTGCTGAAGGCATGATGGTGCTTTTGGATTCTGGTGCAACCCACGCTTTGAGGCCGGCTTTGACTGAAGGCGAATGGGCTGCGGCACAACCTACGCAAGTCACCTTGGCTGATGGGGTTACAACAAAACTTCGTCTGAAGGTGAACTCCAAGATCCTGGTGTCAGACCCGGCTGATGACACTATGAGCCAATCCTGGATCATTCCACTGGGAGGCATCACAGAGCTGGGCTACAGGTTTGAGTGGAAGGGGGCTAAATGCTCTCTGCGTGATGAGCAGGGCCAGGAGCTTGATGTTTGCATCCAACATGGCTGCCCGATGGTCACTCGTCAGTTGGGGCAGGAGATGATTGCTCGACTCGAACATCAACAAGTTCGATTGGTGCGGAAGGCCTTGTTGCTCAAGTCCATGCTGGTGGACCCATCAGCAGAGTCCTTGGAGGCGGTGAAGAACTCCACGGAAATGGCCCTCACCCTGAAGATGAAGATGATGTTTCCGGATCTTCCGGATGAGGTGTTGATGAAGGTCATCCCGGACCTATCTTCGCTGAAGGGCAATGAAGGGCACCGAATCCCTTGGAACCGGCACAAACGTCGGCGGCTACAACAGGCCAAAAGCATCGTCATCCATTTGTTCTCAGGGCCGGACCACCGTTTTTGGGAGAAGAAGCTTGCTGGCAGTGGCACGGAGGTCCTTTGTGTTGATCTTAGCGGCTATGTTCCAGCAGATTTGCATGATGACGCAGTCTTCCGCTTCTTGCTTTCTCTGGCTGCATCAGGAAGAGTCAAAGCATTGTTGGCTGGTCCACCTTGCCGTACTGTTTCAGCCCTGAGGTTCCAAGATGACGGCGGTCCCGGAGTTCTTCGAACTGAAGAGTATCCCTATGGGGTTCCAACGTTGACGGCCGCTGAGCAGAACCTGGTCACTGGTGATAGTGTACTCTGGTTCCGCATGTTGGCCTTGTACATGTTGTGCGAGGATGTTCGCCTGCCGGATGAGCCGCAGACCGCCTTGGCAATCGAGCAGCCCGAAGATCCTGCACGGTATCGACCGACTGAAGAAGTGAAGGTCAAGAAATTCATGTCGGTGTGGCGCACCAAAGAATGGCAATCGTTTGAGGCACACTTCAAGGTCCGGATGATCCACTTCGATCAAGGACCGATGGGCCACATCAAGAAAAAGCCTACCTCAATGGCTGTGGTGCTGCGTGACATCCATGCTTTGGATGGTGTTCGGGGTCCACCAAGTGGAGACCCTCCTGATCCTCAAGGCCAAGATCGAGCCAACATGACGCTGAAGGAGCGCTGTGAAGACTCCAAAGGTTGGGCGGCATGCGGGCACCGGGCTTGAAAGTGGCGCTGGTGCTTGCTGTACAAGACCACCTCAACCGTCGAGTTACACCACCTTTGGAGGCTGCACTCCGCCCTGTTGGTCAGGTGGCACTTGAGAGCTGGCGTCAACATTATCTCAATGACCATATGCCAGCAAGAAGAGATTGTCGTGACTGTGTTCGCTCCTCTGCACGCAGCAAACCACATCGTAAGATCACACACCCTGAAGCCTACACGCTGAGCATCGACCTGTCCGGAAAAATGGTGATTGGTCAAGACCAGAACAGGCACGACTGCAGGTACATGATGATTGCTGTGTACACCTTCCCGGTGGATCGCTCTGGCCGCTCATTGGTTGAGTTTGCAGAGGCATCAAGTCACCCGGAAGACCCACCTTCCATCGACGCTGATGAGTACACTCCTACAGAACCTGGGGGTGACGACCCGGGGGAGGACCTTTTGAGGGAGGAGGAACCTGGAGATGTAGAGGATCCGGGGGAGGCAGGACAAAGTGCAGCAGAAGCAGCAGGTGTGAAACATGGCCGTGCGGCAATGGAAGCATGGCAAAAGCAAATTGAAGAAGCTCAAGATGTTGCAGTCCGCAATGTCACCTTCGTTGAAGTACTTCCAGGACGGGCTGTGAACAACATTCTGGCTGCCTTGGCTCGCATCTACGCGAGGATTCGATCCTTGGGGCTGCCTTTGTATCGCATTCACTGCGACAGAGCTCGGGAGTTGATCTCAGCTCCAGTCCGCCGCTGGACCCTCGACAGAGGAATAGTCACCACTTTGACATCTGGTGACTCGTTCAAGGCCAACGGCCGAGTTGAAGGTGAACTTGGCGTCATCAAGAAACATGTCAGGACGGTGGTTGCAACAACAGGTTTGGGGCTGGAATATTGGCCGCTTGCTGCCATCCACATCGGCGAACGCCGTCTCCGAGGCCAGCTTCGAAGCCTTGGAGTGCCGGTGGGACCCATGCTTCAGTTTGGTTCCAAAGCCTTTGCACTGAAAAAGTCCTGGCAGGATCGATATCAACCCTGGCGGGAGATCAGGGATGAGGTGACGGTTTTGGGGCCAGCAATTCACTCTTCGTTGACAAGCACTAGCTACTATGTGCAGTCTGTTGAAACCAAACGGTTCTTCTATACAGATGATGTTGTGGTCCCAATGGCTCACCAACCTGAAGCAGCAGAGGTTTGTGCCTACCTGCCGGAGCTTGACCGTCTTCCAGGAGCTCCTCAATGGGAAGGCAGTGTTCCAAAACGTCGCCTGTGGGATAAAACCGCAATTCCACAGCTGTCCATGTTGTACATGGAGGGGGAGACCAGTGCTCGAGTTCAAAACTGGCTTTGTGATCATCGTGATCTTTTTGATGTTCATGCATGCACCCAACGACCCCGAGTTGTTCCACCAGGAGATCAGCAGCGATAGCTGGACGATTGAGACGCCTGAGAGGACATCCAGTGACCATGAAAGGACACCAAGTGACGGATCCTCCCAAGGTGCAAAGGCTTCGCTGGAGGAGGAATCACTCGGAGGAGGGGAGTGGGAGGAGGCGCCTAACAACCAGGATGGTGGCTCACGCCTGGTGGCCTCATTGCAATGCCAAGCACCTGGGAGAGCTCCGATCACGAGGGTCCAATTCATCCGGTCCATACAGGCGAACCTGGCGGACTATGTTGGAGAGGAGTTGAAGCATGTGGACATCACAAGTCCTGACCAAGGGTGCTGTCTGGAAGCCTTAGCCAATGCAATCATCCAAAAGGTTGATGCGGAGGAGAATCTTCTTCAACACCAAAATGATAGCGAAGCTCTACACCAACAGGAGCTGGAAGAGGAGTTCTTGGTGACACGAACGATCAGCACCAAAGAGGTCATGGATGATTTTGAAAACTGGATCCCTCCGATCACAGCGGAGTATGATCAGCTCGTGAGAAACAAGGAAGCGGTGGAACAGATCACCAAGCTGAACCTCCAAAAACGAGCTGAGAAAGAAGGTAAAGTGATTGAATTGCTCCCTGCAAAAATGGTCTACACCCGCAAGTCAGGAGCTGGCAATCGAAGAGCTCGTGCAGTTGTTTGCGGGAACTATTCAGAGTCAAGGTTCAATGCAGACTGCTATGCAGGCGGAGCTGACGGCTGTCAAGTGAGGGCGGTGATCCGAACAGCTGCTTTGAAGGGCTGGTCAGTTGCTGCCACGGACATCAGGGTAGCTTTTTTGAATGCCCCTCGAAGAGAAGATGGGAAACTGGTCGCCATGGAGATCCCTTCCGTTTACAAGCGGCTTGGCTTGGCAGCAGAAGGGGAGGTTTGGTTAGTTCGCCTGGCCATGTACGGCTTGACGACGTCCCCCAAGGACTGGTCGAGGCACAGGGACCAGACCTTGCCATCGATGAGCTGGGTGAGAATGCGAAATGATCGCAAAGTCCGTGGACACTTCCACAAAACCACGGACGAAAATCTATGGCGGCTGGAAGAAGTGGATCTTGAGACAGGTGAACGTTACTGGATTGGCCTCATGTCCGTGTATGTGGACGACATCCTCCTGACCGGAGAAGAAGCAGCCTTGAGTGCGGGCCTCACCTCTTTGCAAGCAACTTGGACCACATCCAGTGTTGAATGGGCTTCAGCACAAACGCCAGTGCATTTCTGTGGGTTTGAAATCATGGCCGATGGAGCTGGAGATGGTTTTCATTTGTCTCAACGTCAATATGAACAAGAAATCCTCACCCGCTGGAATGTGAACGAGGCTGTGCAGTTCCCTCGCTTCAAGATCAGCGAGGAAGATTATGAGGTGCAGGTTGAATGTGACCGCCGCCAGATCCGTGAAGCCCAAGCCTTAGCCGGATCATTGCTCTGGTTGTCAACAAGATCAAGGCCAGACTTGGCCTATGGTGTGGCAGCTCTTAGCCGTCTGATGACGAAGAATCCCAAAAGGGCCATTGAAATCGGCTACAACCTTCTTGCCTATGTCAAAGGCAATCCTGGGGACATGCACTATCCCGGGGAGATCCACCAAAAATGGGGTGCCAGAAGCCAATTGAAAGTCCAGCGTCACGACAAGCTCATCGAAGTCTTTGCTGACATCGCTTATGGTGCTGGATCCAATCATCGCAGCATCCAAGGACTGGTGATCTACTTTGCTGGCGCTCCAGTGGCTTGGCAAAGCTCGACCCAACCTTTCGTGACTCACAGCACTGCCGAGTCAGAGCTTGTTTCATATTGCGAAGCCCTCACGGCTGGCAGATCGATCGAGGCTTTGATGTGTGCCATCTGGGGGGAGGACCTCACTTCATCCAATCCCTTTGAGCGGGTGATTTATGGAGACAATGTTGCTGCAATTGGCCTCGCCTATGGGAATAGCAGTTCATCATGGCGGACACGCCACCTCAGGGTCAGAGCAAGCATCCTCCGTGAAGCCCTGGAAGATCAGGTTGAGTTCCCTGGAGGCAAGTGGCAGCTCAATCACTTGAAAGGCACCGAATTGGTGGCTGATGGCATGACAAAGCCATTATCCGGCCAGAGCTTCTTTGGCTTTGTGTCGGATCTGGGCCTAAAAAATGAACCGGTCCAGGTGAGACGAATGGCGATGGGTGATCGACACCTCCAAGTACAAGACCGCACAGTGGCCTTGCAGATGTTGGTGGTGGGGGGAGCGATCATTCAGGCCACCCAAGCGGCAAACACAACGGGCTCTAAAGAAGCCCATGATCCTGACCTCCCTCTCGATGCTGTGTGGATGTGCGGCTTAATCCTGGTGCTGATCGGGGCAATCTGGGTGGGAAAGACAGCGCTGAGTTCCATTGGGTGCTGTCTAAAAAGATTGCATAGCGTCATCAAGCTGCCGCAGCCACCTTGTGATGATGAGGAGGAGGAAGAGAACAATGAAGGGAGTGAACCGGCCATGACACCATCGGCCGATGAAAATGAAGAAGGGACTATGTGCCGATCGAGTTCGACCTTACTGCCTACCAGGAGACAGTCGGGCTCGCGCTTGCACCATCGCGCTCCTGCACACCGCTCAGTGCCCGGGTCGAACGATCCAAGGGCCACAGCAGCCAGCGAGGCTGCTGGTGTTGCAGCTGAAGCAGCAAAGAAAGCTCAGAGAGCTGCAGAGGCCGCAAACAGTGCCGCAGCGAGTGCCGAGAAGGCATCGCTGATCATGCAGCAGCTGAGCAGCGAGACCACGGAAGCGGCTTCCTCAAGCGCCGCGGGTGCCGCATCCTCCGAAGCGGTGCCAAAGAAGGATCAGGTTTTTGATCCGAAGCTGGCAAATCCGTGGAACCAGTTCCAGCACGCCAATGCTGGAAAGAAGTGGGGCACTGAAAAGATGAGAGCTGAGTACTACAAGAACAAGTGCCGGCAATGAATGCCTTGAGCGGTGGCACGCTTTTGAATTTCTCGAAGGTCGCCAGAAAATAAGTTCTGGCGAGGGGGAGTCTTTGGACGCATGACCGTGAGAACACGAGTCGACCGAGGCATTTGTTTGGCTTGAAAAGAAGTGCCCCTCGCTGTTTACTTGTTGAGCCGGTGTTTTTGTCAAGGTGCCGCACAGCTCTTGGCACATTGCCAATCGCCGTAGCTTGGGAGATCTCCAAGTTCCAGGCCTGGATCGCCAAGGCCAACGACTCTTTCTGCGTGACGGTGATGGGCTCCGAGATATTGCAAATCAAGACCTGCAAAGATTGCTTGAGCTCCATCTGAGGTGTTAGAGGCGGGTTTGGATGCTCTAAATGCCACCATATGCCATATACATCCATATACCATCTATATAACTAAGGAAGTACTTGGAGCCTGGAGCCCTATGAGCTCCTATGACCTCTCGATCTTCAGCTACTGTGGCGCATGAAAATAAACTGCTTCCGAACCCGGAAACTGGTCAGCCCATAATACATTAATCAAATTCAGAGAGGTATCACGTGAGAACTCTTGGAGCCTTGGAGGGTTCTCATATCCACTTGCCCAACCCGATACAACTTGTGTCAAACCAGTTCAGCAGGTAGCTGTCCATGTGAACCTTCTCGGACCCCTCGCCGCGCACCTGAGCGGAAGCCTCCTCTGAAAGTTGATTCCCATTCCTGGCCAAAAAATATGGGCTGCGCCAACAGTGGAAGGCCCACAAGAAAGCCAAAGATATGGGCTAAAATTGCTAAAGGAAGACACTGCTTCCTGAACAAACGCCAACAATTGTTACAACGGAACGGAAATCATTGTGGTAGACTATGTTAACTCGTATTTTCTCTTTTCACCGCGAATCCCAGAAGGCTCTCCTGCCAACACAAACCCGAAAAACTCACCCTGGCGGATGTTTGCATAAAGGTCCACATGGTCAAGCCATGTCAAGCCCCATAATAGTAAAAAAATGACGACCTTTGAAAGAGGCAACCTGATCACCCCAAAGAGGGGGTCACAAGCACAGCCTGTGCATCCTTTCAATCAATTTCTCTTCGACCAATGGCATTCCAAGAAACACACACAGAAATAATATTCTGATCCCCCCCAAATCCCTGCACCCTGCCAGAAGCCGCCCGCTTGCGTATTCTTTTTGGGTCCCAATGATTCTTTTTCAGATTCCTTCGGCGCCTTTGCTTCTTGGCCAAGTTCTCAAAGAAGCTTCGCCCTTTCACATCGGCCAGGTCGTACCTCGCCAAGGGAAACAAAGTCCGGACGATCGGCGGGAGCGAGCAAAGGTTGGCGAGGGAACGGGCTCCCTGGTTCGGTTTGAGATGCTTGAAGCATATCTAAGTTATTCTAAAATGCTAAAAGTGTCTGCTGGTCAGCTTTGCATGTTCAACATCATCAAAATTTCATCGTAAGAACCACCCCTCTAATGAACCAGAGGAACCAGCCTGAGCATAGGCAACGCAACCACCCAAACAAAGAAGGTGGAGCCGGGCTCCAATCCCGCGCCCTGGTCTAGTTGCAGATTCTCCAAGCTCCCCTGCTCAATGAAGTTCTCTCGCCTTTGGCTGCCCGCACGATCGCGAAAACATCAGCATTTGCATATGCCGTTGGCTGATGAAATTCAAAGTACGCTAATAGACAATCAGCTAGTCGGGTGAAGTCTAGTGTTTCATTGTGATTGACACAGGGTTTTGCAGGGTTCGTGGCGGTCAGAAGGATGCAAGGATACTGGTGCAATTATATGATTGTAATTGATTGTGTATGACATTGCACGCAATTGTGTTTGTTGATGGCGAGGTGTCTGTTCTCTCGTTGGTGGGCCTGGATCAATCAGCTCCTGGAAAATCCTTGTGCTTAGACCAGTGATCGCCCGCAGCATTCCCCAAACGGCTTCTTTCAAGGAAGATGGTCCAATTCCTTCCAGTCAGCGCCCGCCATTCTCAAGGATATTGGCCCCCGACCACTTCCGCACAATTAGGCGGACCTGAGCTGTCAAAACGATCAGAAATGCCGTTATCCTAAGTGGGTTCTGGAGTGCATGAAGTACGGCCTGTGGGACAAGCCCCCAAACAGTTTCGTATTGCCAGTAGGGCAACTGTGGGCTGCGCAAAGAAAGTACTTCGCTCGATCCGTCTCTGGTCGTCCTGCGTGCAGTTTACTGAATAGGAGAATCTCTACCGGGAGCCTGGTTTTTAACTGGAAATACGCATGTCCAAATGTTATCCAGTGCATGTTTCCACCCACCGCAGAAAACGCATAGTCGACCCCCGAATCGCCCCGTTGCGGTTCTCGGACGCCCGGTTTCGGGCTCCCAACTCCTGCACTCTTGCCACTGCCGCAAGCGCCCGTGATGAGGGCGGCCTGGTGCTCCGACACATCCGAGACTGAGATCGCGGTCACTGCCAACCGTCACCACCTCTGCACTAGGAGTTCTTCAGGCAAATGGCCACATACAAATACCAAACAAGGAGGATCATCCTCTGATTGGCGCGTTCGCGAAGTGGCACGCGAGTTGCCGCTCTCGAGCACAACGCTGTTCCTGGCCTCCTTTCCTTTCTGGCCAGGCCTGGCAGAACCGAAGGCAGGTGGGAGCACTGGCTCTTCCGTCCACAGCAGGCAACTGTTTGCAAAAGAGGCACACGCATCGAAGAATCAACAAAGAAACAGTTTGATAACAACCAAAAAACAACCAAAGACCAACGACATGAAATTCCCTTAACACACATACCAAGTCCCCCTTCAGCGTTTCTCCTCCGAGGCCTTTTCATCTCCACCCCCCACCTCCAGGTCCTAAGCCAGCTCCTGAAATCTTCCCAAGCCTCTCATGACTTACCGCGAGCGAAGGACATTCACTGGAAAAGAACCATGACAAGGGACGTGCAGGAAAGACATGAAAGCAACTCTCTCAGTGTGAAGTCAAAGGACCAAGATTCGATTCTGACTCCCTTCGCACACGCACGGAACTTCGGGAACATACAGCAGTGAATATATACAAGTAGAAGCCCAAGGAGATGTTTTGATGTGTTTTGATACCTCGCTCGTTCGGTCTTGAAACAGCAGGACCTAAACCTAAATTTGAATGTCATTGCATTGTTTCACTTGGTTTTGGGATCCAACATGCCCAGGACAGGTCAGGCCCAGCCGGAAGCATGGAGCGTCCCATCAAACGTTTAGGACCTTTCCCTTAACCAAAGGCAAAGTGCTGGTGAACTCCCCAAAGGAACGACAGGTGTCGCTCGTCCATAGCGAACTCAACCGATGATCTCTTAGGAGGATATGCGCGAAATACAATACGACAATACTGAGTTTTTCACAATTTGATTGCCCACAAAAAAAATAAAAAAAGAACACCAATCCAATCTCGACAGAAACTCATTGGCGTTTCGACTTACCATGCAGTTGGTCCATGAACCCAACTCAGTTGTGAAAGGAAAACACAAACCAATGCACCAACACCATCACCATCCTTCACCATCCTTCATCTCATCATCCCTGGCCTTCTTTGGCTTGAGCTGCTTTAGGACTGTTGGTGCATTGCGCTCCGACCAGTCCTGGCAATCAGCTCCCAACCATGAGGAGTTCTTCCTTCTCTTGGGTGGTCGCCTAGGAGCCTTGGTTGTGACTGTCTTATCTTTCTTCTTTTTGGAGGAAAACTACGTACCCACCTGATTAAACTCGCATGTTGAATGGGTTTTTCCTCACCTTCCGCCAAGGTATCTCATAGACATGTGCGACTTCAGGCAGCGTCTTTCGACCATCGTGGGCTATGAAACAGTTTAGGTGTTGATGTGACCAACCTCCCCGGTGAGCGGAACTGCCACAGGGCAACTTCCTGAGATCTTGCTGTTTTGGAAGTTGTTGAAGGGAATTGCTCAATTCCACGAAAGTAGATGATGTACGAAGGCAAAGGCCCACGAACCCCCTTGGTGGAAAAAGATACCAGAAACCACTTGTCAGACCAAAGCATCAACTGCAGGTTCTTTTCATGCAAAAGGCCAACATCCTGGCAGAATTCTAAGATCCACTGGAAACGTCAGGGAAAAGTGCACGTGTGCCACTCGCGCCTTGACAGGCAAGCTAGGCGCTTCCTTTTGGAGCACTTTCTTCGAACCTACCAGGGCAAACCCGGGAGGCCATCAGTGGAGGGGGGGCCGTGTGTGCATGGTGAAAAAAGAACAGACGGTCATACATAAGAAACGCACCCATTAAGTGTTTAGATGAAAAAACGTGATCTTAATTGCACAAACAGTACCACTGCTAGAACTGGATGGATATACTTGAACATTTTGAAATGGTTTTCTCAACAAAAATCACTCATATACAACTCCACTTACCACTATCGCCCCGTGTCGTCTCGCCTTGCTTCGTCAGAGGGCGCTGTGTCGTCGTGCTGTCGCCTTTGGCCACCGCTTCAGCGATTCGAGCAGTGACGTCAACTCCTCTCACATCACAAGGCCCGAAGCCATGATTTCAAATGACCCCTGCCCCAAAAAGGCCCTTTACAGGAAAAATATAGTTCTATATAGTTCTAGAGGTCAACTTCAGGGCTAGTGCACTTGTCTCACCTGGTTTTGTATTTTTTTAACCAAGTGGACACTGTCAAGGCTTGATATGGTGCGATTTTGGTGTGGAAGAAACACGATTTCCCGCGTGTTTGGGCGATGGGTGGTGGGTGCACCACCCATCGTATTCTGGCGAATGGGCGCCGTGCTCCGACCGGGTGGCTCCGACCGGGTGGGAGAGAAAAGGACCTGGTGCGACCGAACCGGGCAACCGAAATCGTGGGAACGATGATCGCCCAGAAACGGTCTTCCGCTGAGGTTTCCTGGTCTCTGTTTCCATTTTAGCTTAAAGGGTTGGCGGCACGTCTTATCTGAACATACGTATCTACACACACATCCTGATGTTTCTTCTGCTATATATATATATATTATCCAGTCACATCCATGATCATCGCGAAGGCCGGTGATCACGTCCAATGGATTCTGCGCTGATGTGATGGAAAAAAACAAACACACGTTGCAAAGAATAATGACACATTGCACTGAGTGGTAGTCTTCGCGATGTGTTTTTTTGGCTCCCACACTTCGAGAGAGAGAGAGAGGGGGGCTCTCTGTAGCTGTTACCAACTCCTCCCTCAGTTCCGAAAATCATGTATTCTCACCTTCCTTCCTTCCTTCCTTCCTTCCTACTGCATTGATCACGTTCATCAGCCTGACCCCCCCCCACCAGAGCCCGGACGCTCGTCCGGCACCTCTAAGACTTCAGTGACCGGCGGGGCCTGGTCGAAGAGGACGGACCGGAGGTAGCTGTAAGACAATAACAAAGGGTCAAAGATTAAATCCTTGGGCCCCAAGTGGAGGCCATAGCTGGTAGGTTCAAGGCCATCGGTCCACCGAGGTGAGTTTTAGTAATGGAACCATCCACACTCATGTTGCTCCACGATCAAGGGATATCAGCGGGAGACCTCCAGTGTCCACTTCCATGCCAGTGAGTCGGAGAGTTTTTTATTCCAAAGGACGTTGTAGAATACCATATGCGAGTCCTCCTCCCTCCTCCTCCTCCTCCATCAAAAACGAATCCATGAACCACATTGAGTCACGCGGCTTCGGCCTGACTTTGTGCCTCCCCGTCACCTCACGCACAAAAAACAGAGCCGCCAATTTTCTTCTTTGCATGATTGGGTGGTGACGACTTCGTGAAATCCTTTACATGCTTTGGTACAATATATATGGTATAATGAGGTATAGTGCCAAATCCCGGACCCATCCAAGAGCGATGTCATGCATGCTGGTGGAAATTCATGTACTGTATATCATTAGAGAGTATTGGCTCACATCAGGTCATGGATCAATGCCCATGATTGCATGAGCATCAAGCAGTCAAACAGCAACACACACACACACACACTGCGGACAGTGAGAATACCAGGCCACCCCGCCAGTTGACAATGCCTGACATGAACATGGGGCCCACATGGTGGGGGGGGCCTGGTGGACCTGTAGTCATCTTGAACAGATTAGAAGAATAACAACAGAGCATGAAGTCATCGTCCAAACCATATTCATATTCTATCTCCTCCAGAATGGAGGGGCTTGGCTGCTGGCCCTGCGGGTGGTTTGCTACATGTTCACGATGGACATTGGAAGTGCACCGGCCGTCGCTGAGGGAAGATGAGGGAATGGATACTTTGAAATCAGCAAACAAGAAGCGCTGCGTGGGGAGTCCTTGTGTCTTTGGTTGAAATTGGTGCGGGTTAAATCAACATGGGGTGGGCTTGTTTGAGTTCAGCTAAGTAAATGAGAATGAGGTAAACACCACCAAATGGGCCATGATGGCATACCGAATTCCCTTTAACTATTCCTGTTTGCTCTTCGCAAGGAAATGACTTTCAAGCCGTTTGTTTTTCGCCTTCTCAGGGCGCCGGTTCTTTGCAAAGCCTGCCTTCCTGGCGGCACAGCAAGTGGTCCAGGTGGAGTGTTCAGTTTTATCGTTGGAGCGGCAATTGCATCAAACGTCTGAATCAAGTCTAGCTTAGGTCTCCTATCTTACACACATCTTATACATATTGATTAAACTTAATTAATATATGTACCCATAATCGATTAATCTAGAAAAGCAATAAATCGTTGAAATAATAATGTTTTCCGATCCCGGGAAGCTTGCTGACCAAGCTTAGTACACGTACATAGTACACGTACAACAGTCGCAACAAATGACTCGGTCCAGCCCACGACCCCCATCGGTCCAGTCGAAGCGTGGAGTTTTGGCTTCCTGAACCAGCGCGCGGCTGCGTAGAGAAACAAACGGTGGAACCTTCAATTATCCTGACAGGGTCTGGAAGGCATGTGTTGGTGTGGAAGGTTGTGTGGTGTAATTAGGGCATCAAAAACGCTTGAATCTGCCATATCCATCGATAAGCCAGCGCACCAAATCCACGACATCGTCCGTGGCATCCGGAGCCTCGGCGAGAACCCGGGAACCGGGGCTGGTTTGCTCCAGGAAGGGGATGGAAGGGGGTGTTGCACCGGGATCAGCGGCCAGTGGCTGGATGGGAACTGCAATGAAACGGACCCAGAGTTTACTGCCGGTGTGTGACGGTTGGACTGATTCTTTTGATGTTCAGGAGGTTGCACACCAGTGAGAAACCTCTGGACTCTTCACAATCCAACATGGGGTGATTAGACATGATTTGGGTGTTCAATGTCAATAATCAATGGAACACCGAGCCTGAAAATCGCCACGGTCGATGCATCCACTGAGGCCATTCACTTCAGAGACTTCCACTGCTTCCACTGGCGGTAAGTCCTTCTCCTTCGGTGCCTCCTTGGGAATCCTTGGCTGGATCGCACGAGAGGAGTCACTTGATCACCTGAAAGCTCTGCCCTCCCCACAAGCACCCAAACATGTCTCTATACTTTTTCAATTAACACACATCATCGCGGATAGACATCGCTTCATATGCAGAGATGTGTCTCTACCCAGTCGACTGGGCCACCCGGACGGATGAAACCCCAACCGTGCCAGGCCCTTTGGTGCCGGCTTGGCCGGGTCCTGGTCAGCCTCGGGCGCCTGGGCACAAAAATGATCGGCGTGGAGGTTAGCCCACACAGAGTGCAGCAACCAGTGGCCACCGAATATATAGAGAGAGAGAGAGAGGCTGAGACTTAAGCTTTTACAGAAACCTCTCGTGAAAGGTCGAGGGCAATCTGTTTGTTTGCAAGTGCCCCTATAATTGATCAGGACTGACTCAAGCATAAAACAAGAGCAAAGGAAGGAGTAAACATGGATGAATCGGGGCTCCTCTTTTTGGATCTAAACTCTGACGGCCTAGTTGACCACCAAGGCCACAACAAACCTCCAATTCCTTGACAAAGCAGTGGCCACAATTCTATATGTAAGTCAATTGCCTCGTTACAAGGCTTCGACTCCAATCGTCTTGAGCTCCAACCGTTACAGGCGCCCTCAAACTCTTCGATGCAAGAAAGATGTGTGATGATGTGTGGCTTCGAACAAGGGACATGCGAAAGGCTTTGCTCGTGCGAGGTACTTACTTGTGGCCGATCTATTTCGATCTGAAAAGCCATAAAAGCCTATACAAAGATTCACATCATACAACCTAAGCTGTAGAATGTAGAGCCATTAGCCTACCCCCAAACTAACAACCCACGAAAGGGTTGATAATGATCTTCCCGGTTTGATGTGATTGATTTGGGCATTCAATGTCAATAATCAATGGAACACCGAGCCTGAAAATCGCCACGGTCGATGCATCCACTGAGGCCATTCACTTCAGAGACTTCCACTGCTTCCACTGGCGGTAAGTCCTTCTCCTTCGGTGCCTCCTTGGGAATCCTTGGCTGGATCGCACGAGAGGAGTCACTTGATCACCTGAAAGCTCTGCCCTCCCCACAAGCACCCAAACATGTCTCTATACTTTTTCAATTAACACACGTCATCGCGGATAGACATCGCTTCATATGCAGAGATGTGTCCCTACCCAGTCGACTGGGCCACCCGGACGGATGAAACCCCAACCGCGCCAGGCCCTTTGGTGCCGGCTTGGCCGGGTCCTGGTCAGCCTCGGGCGCCTGGGCACAAAAATGATCGGCGTGGAGGTTAGCCCCGCAGAGTGCAGCAACCAGTGGCCACCGAATCTGAGAGAGAGACTTGAGCTTTTACAGCAACCATCATGGCCCCACTCTTCAGAAATTGAGCGGGCTCTGGTTTTGCAAGTGCCCTGGGTACATTGGCAAGGCAAACAGTAACATGTTCTTGTTTGGCCATTGGTGAATTATTTGGGGATCCGCTAGTCTAAACTCTGATGGTCTAGTCGCTAGTTTGTCAACAAGGCAGCCACAACAAACCTATTCCTGTACAGAGCTCCGGGGGTTAATTGCTTCGCTGCAAGACTTCAACTACAACCGTCTTGAGCTCTTGCTCGAGGTGCCCTCAAACTCTCCAATCGTCTGAAGAGGTTGGCTGATGTTCGATGTCAGGGTTGCTCCATGCGAAAGTCTCCCCGGCGTGGTAGTTGTGTAAGATCAAATTTAACAAGGTAGGAACCAATCGTACTTCGAAACTACTGTAAAACCAGTACCCTCCCAAAGTATATAACTTAACAACCCATACAAGGGTTTGAACATGATGTTCCTGTTCCATGTGGATGCTATGCCAGTTTAGGGAAGGGCACAGCAGCTCCGTCACTTGAATGGAAGCATTTCCTCCTTTCGTGCCCTTTGAAGCAGCATGACAAATTCTAAGTTATTTTTGCATGTTGGCACGCGGCCATCTCACCATCTACATCACATTAGACTCGATTTTCTCAACATCCCTTCTCGGCCTTGCTCTGCACAGGCTGTTGGCCATCTTCTTCTGGAGTTTTTCTCTTGCCTGAGAGTCAAGCACACAGTAATTATGGTGCAAACCAACTTCTTGGGAACTCGACCAGGAGTTTGAGATCGATCCATGTCTGCGGTCCATGGCATCATGTTTCAAATCCGGTCCATATCTGACCTTCTGGCAGGGCGGCCACACCATGCCCCTGTGCCTCTCCCGCCTTGTCTGCGGTGCTCTGATACCAAGCCGACTCCCAGAAACACCCGCGCTGAGGCTGGCGCTGGGCGGAGGTGGAAACCTGATCTTGATCCTCCTGAAGCCAGTGGAAGCACACGGTGCTGTGAAAAATTGCTATTCATGAGCATGGGACAAAGGCCTTTGAATAGCCTTTGGCGGGAACTGCCACACACACACACACACGTCTATACTTCATTTCCTCACCATCTTACAGCAACAGGTGGATCTACCCAGCAAGGAACCTCCGAAAGAACCAGCAACAGCTAGTCATCAACCTCACATTCAGCATGAGTAGCCAGGACTTCCTGTGATCGCAGTGTTGCAAAGGTTGTCACTGCACGGAGGTTCAAACCTGTGTCGTCTAACGTGGTCTTCCATTTGACTGATGTATTTCTGACTTTTCGCATGCCAATGCAATATACAGAATATACAGAATTGGCCAAAGCCAAACCAGCTCCCATTGCTCACTTGACCGCCAAGTCTCGGAGGGTCTTTCTTTGCCTCCTCTGCATCTACCTGATGACCGTGGCACCGGTCATGCACGCGCAGGTCGGGCGAATGGACGCACTGAGCGCTGGACATCCAACCTTTGACCGCCCTTGCCTCAGTCGGTGGGATCGGATCGGATCGCGCAGGGAGTCAGGCGACCCAACAACCGAAGGAAGGAAGCTCGATCCTACTTCTGATTGAGTTTGGAGTTCCATGGTCCTGATAAATTGGACCAACCAAGCGATTCCAACTCCTGAAAACCGCATCTCATGCCGGCCTCTCTGCAAGAGCTTCTTCCACTTCGGCCGCTCCGAAGGCTGCGGCCTTGAGCTCACCAAAAGCAGATGTGGCCGCAAGATGCCCCAAGGGGTCATACAAAGGGGGTTTCATGGCCATCACATTCCTCTTTCTACAGCATCAACCCTGTTTGAAGTCTTCCTGGAGCTGATGTGGATCGTGATATCATAGAACTCCTAGGGCAAAAATACAGACTTGTCTAACTTGTCTAACGCCTGAATGGATGGACCACGAGTCTGCCCATCTCGATGGCATCTCTTCCTCCCACCTCGACTCGTTGAGGTCCACGACATCCATCCGGGTTGCTGCCTCGCTGGGGTCGAACCGGCGGAACAGGAGACTTGCTTCGCCCCCCTTTGGGGCCTCCAAGTGGCGTAGGGTTGGGGGGCTGGCTGAACCAAAAGACAAGTAGACAGTGTAGAACATGTGTTGTTTTTGAGATGAGGTGATGAGGTGACCGGTGGTGAGTACATGTGGTCTAGATGTTGGATCCTATGTCATTTTCGGGCAATGACACTGCGAGGCCATAAACTTTTCAAGTACAGTTGAATAGAATTGACACCTTTATCGCTAGTAGGCAAGTTCCTTGCTTTGACTCATACCCGCGACATGGGGGCTGGAAATCCTTCTGTCGCAGCAGGGCCTGGCACTCCCAAGAACTAGAATGATATGGTGGGACCTTGCCTGCAAGATCGATGAAGAAGACTTCTACATCTACAGCTATGATGTTTTCTTAAGATGTTCATATGATTGTGATATATATATATATACTTTTTCTGCTTCCCTGGTCGTCTCTGCTTCGTGGGCCAAGAGACCAGGTTTCCCCGGATGTATTATTTTTCTGGGCACAGCGATCTCACATGAAATCCATCAATGAATTCTCAACAAGAAGGGCTCAAGGAACAAGAGTAATTAACTCCTGACTCTGCAGCTGCTGGGCAGGGCAGCTGCTTGACGACTGGCCCAAATTGCTTGCCAAAGAGCATACAGGAACGGTAAGCTTTGAAGAGATATGCTGAACTGAAAAAAGACTTAGGCGGCATTCTTAATTTATCTTGGAATTCAGTTCCGTTTTGAGATTTTTGAATATTCCTGGCAAGACGGAAAACATATCCCGCTGCCAACAACTCCTTTCGTTAACTTCCGCCGATGCCATAGAACAGAAGGAACTGTCGATCCTCAAGCTGCAAGCTTGCCAAGCTTGCGTCAAAGGTGTGGCTCAGATCCTGAACTGTAGGATTGCTTGGTACATGGACCTGCCAAAATGTACCCATTCCACACCGCTACGCCGCTCCAGCCCGACCACTCCCACCACAAAGGCCTCAGAACTGGTCGCTGGAGGTCCGTCCTGTTGCCCGCCTACCATCCGCCAGCGGCTGCGAAGGTGGGTGCAATGTATAAATGGTCCCTGTTTTGCTGGATATGATGCGATTCTGTCCGTTTCTGTAGACCTTTTTTGTTGACCTGACAGGACAGCCTTCCGTCTAGCCGGTAGCCTACCCCGTTTCTGTAGCAACAAATTGACCAAGCACGCATCATGTTGTCTGAGTTTTGGCTCAGCTCCATGGGAAATAGAATTCCTGGACCAGGACCCCAGTCAGCCTGAAGAGAGATTCATGAACTGTCTACCTCCACAGCCGGCCCTGCCCATCACCTAGCACCTGCAAACCCATAAATGACCACTCACATGAGGCCTGAACTGCTGGCGCATTTCAAGAGCAAGCGGATGGGCTTCACCTTTGGCACCTTCGCCGCGAAAAAGGCACAACGGCCCGGTATGATGCCGGGCGGTTTGTAATGGTCTGCGCATTTTAGTGATTTAAAGTTACCCGCACCTTTTCGTGTTAGGCAAGTCTGTCCAAGCTGGACATGACATTCTAATGCAGTTCTGGTCTAAAAGTCTGGTGCTGCAAGGCCTTGGCGCTTCTGAACAATAGTTTTTTTTCAGGACCACGGCGCTGATGTGTCAGTTGAATGAACTCCAAATTCCGAGCATTCCAAAATAGATCGGCTGAAATGCCTTCTGGGTGGTGTTGTGGCGACACATCGCTTCAACCTTCAACTCACAGCTGCTATTGGAGAGTATTCTTGAATAGGCGGCGGGGGCCATGGGCCGTGGGTCCGGAAAATGTCATTATTCATCGACTAATTGATGAAGACCCTTATTGATTTCATTCATGGAGTCTCCACGAAGACATACGAAGACCGCGTTGTTCAACCTGTGAAGCAGGTCCCAGTGTCCCAGTGCACGACCCCATCCCTGAGAACACTCAGAGTCAAGTTTCAGCAGCCGTCCCGGCCCAAAGCATCGACGGTGCTGGTCTTTTCAAGAATCACGTGGATTGCAAAGTCGACTCGGGATCTTTGACAGCAATCTTGCATGATATACAGGGGAGGCGATGAACAAAAAAAGCTTTTCGAAATCAATCCAGCGATCCCTTCCCTCTGATCGCAGTGGTTGGATGCACCTCAGCTGCAACCACCGCAGCTGCAGCAGGTGCTGAAGTAGGCCTGATGGAGGGACAAGCACCAACTGGACGCTCTGATGCCGAATGGCCATGACCGTTTGGATATGTTTGGATGGATGTCTTTCCGTGACTTTCTTTCTGGTCCTAAGGGAACTGTAGTTGTGACCTCAAACTCCAGCCTGAAGGATTCATAACATGCACTTTGAAAAATAAGAAAAAGAAGGACCAAAATCTTTGTAATTTTGGGCAATGGTGTGGCGTTGGCCTCAGGGACGTGGATGCCAGCAAACCCACACCATCGAGAATGGGCCATCCCTTAAACCTTACACCACATTGATGATGAAATCAGGGCCACATTCCTACATCCTGCAACTATAGTGATGAATGTTCACACACACACACACTGCAACTGTAACACAATGTGAGGCAATGCGGAAAACAGTGGAAAACCCTCCCGCCTGAGCAACACACACATCGCACTTGTTGTTTGGCATAAGGGATCTGAATAAACACCATAACTCTCACGGGCTTCTCAACACAGAATCCCCTACTAGATACAATTCTCAACGCTGAATCCCTCTTGGCCCTCTCGAACTGTGGACCCTCCGGTCCGCCACACAGTCTGCCACTCCGCCTCTGCTCCTGCTTGATCGCCTCACCCTCGGGTGCCTCCGTCTGATCAGTCTGATCTGCACCTATCAGACTGGGCACACGGATTCGCATGTACATCTGAGTGCGGAGCATGAACCTGTTGGTACAGGATGAACATAAATGAACATCCAATTGTACTGTACAAGTACCCATTTCAGTGTTGGCGTGCAGGGGCTTGAGGTACAGTTGGTCAGTCAGCAAGCCTTCTCCCTTGGGAGAGCTTGTGTTTAAGGATGTTTAAGGTTAAGGGTAGTATGTTGACAGTTGACAAATCAAACAGGCAAACAAACAACAGGCGTGCTGTTGGAACTCGCCCAAGTGGACACTCCCCAACCTGGTTAGAAGGCTCCCAATATATAGACTCAAATATCTACAGTAACCGGGTGCACGAGCGAGCATAGTGAGCGGCATCCCCCAAAGCTAGCCTTTCCACATGTCCCCATTGGCATTGGCCGCGCTGCAATAGAACGACATCCAATGACCCAAACTGATAAGCGAGCTCTCCACTTGTGCAAAGCCTTACCCAATCCCACAGGGAGCCCTCCATATAGACTCATATAGAGTACAAATAACTAAAACTATTCCATTGCATTGCATACCCCTAAATTTAAGACTCCAAGATACTCCAAGTAACAATTGAGACATGCCATGGACTGTTGACACCGCTAGTTGCACCATGTTGCACCGCTAGTCGTGCCTCAGAGGCAGTTGTCACGGAGTTGTCCATTCAAATCACCAATGCTCTCACACCTCCATTCGGAGCACGGCATGGCGTCGATACTGAGCGCCTTTCTGGTCTTTCTTCTTGGCCTTCGCTGCCTTAGCGCTTCGCTCATGTCGAAATCGAAGGACAGTGCCATGAACCCCTCCCCGGAAAACCGACCCATAGCAAGCCCAGCAGTTTCAACTAGCCGAGGCTCTTTCGGCACCTTACCAGGCTTCTTCATGAGAGGCTCTTGAGGATTCCCGGTGCCTGGTGAGCAAGGCGGTTGCCCTGGTCATGGCTCAGGGGAGCTCCAAACAAGTATTGTGGAGAAAACGGTCCCATCCCAACCGATATACTTTTTAATTTGGCAACTAACAGCTTTGGGAATGCTCAACTCCCAAAGCAACTGCAGTTTTTGAAGGCATTTTCTCCGATAAGGACTAGAGACTAGAGAGCTGGGAAAAGTTAATCCTGCCAGCTTCCCGCAGTCGGCAAAGGCAAAAGTTCCAATGTTAGTCACAGAATTCGGAATGTTCACCTCAGCTAATGCCGCGCAGCCTTGGAAGATTCCCCAATGGAGTTTCCTGATCGGTTCTGGAAGCACAATTTCTTGCAAGGAGTGGCAGCCCTTGAAAGCATGCTCTCCTATGAAAGTCACAGAGTTCGGAATCCTCACTTCTCTCAAGCTACTGCCGCCGCTAAAGGCATGCTTTCCAACGGATGCCACAGAGGTAGGGATAGTCAGCTCTGTCAAGAATGCGCAGTTCGTGAAGGCACAGTCTTCAATGTGAGTCACAAATGTGGGAACCATCAATTTACGCAATGTCAACCAAATGCAGTCTTCGAAGGCATTGCACGCAATGCCAGCAAAGCCCAACTTCACCTCTGCCAATGATCTGCAGTTCTTGAAGGCCCCTTGCTCAATCCGAACCGCAGCGTTGGGCATCGTCAACTGCTGTTTATTAATGAACTGCAGTTCTGGAAGGATAAAGCGCCAAGGTTTGTTACAGAGCTCGGAGCTGTCACTTCAGCCATTCAGCCATTTTCACTTCGGCTAGCGGCTAGTGCTATGCAGTTTCGGAAGGCACCGCACCCAATCTCTGTCAGAGCACCAGGGACCGTCAACTCTGTCAATGAGCTACAGTGGTCAAAGGCACCATCTCCAATGCAAATCATTGAATCGGGCAAAGTCAACAACTCGAGCGAACTGCAGTTCATGAAGGCATTCCTTCCAATGTGTGTCACTGTGTTGGGAATATCTACTTTTACCAAGTTTCTGCAATCAGCAAAGGCATCATCCTGGATCCTAGCGACGGAGCTGGGGATCTTCACAAAGACCAGATCCATGAAACGATGTTGTCGCCTTTCAGTTTGAACCGGTTTGATGGCGCTGAAGAGGACCTGCACCTGCCAAGCTCTTGGGAGACAATGAAGAACCCTTGAGCCGCTTAAGAACTGACATGGAGGTTGTGAGAAAGGCAACCACCACACAACAATAACAATAACAACAAACGCAATGTATATATATATATATATTATATGTATAACAAGAACAAACAACACAACAGCAGCAACACAATCAGCACAACATATACGACAAGGACAAGAAAAAGTCAAGCAAAAAACAATATCTAACACCAAAGCCAAGTAATTACTAATCAAACCAAAAAATCACCACATATAGTAGTAGTAAAAGTTGTTGCTGTTGGCTTTGCGGCTAGTATTATATATATAGTACTTCAAGTAGTGCTAGTAGTGATCGCACATCGCGGTAGTGGTAGCAACAAGTAAGAAAAGCCCTGCTGCTGCTGCTACTACTACTACTTCTACTACTACTACTACTACTACTACTAGTACTAGTACTAGTACTACTACTACTACTGCTACTGCTACTGCTACCAGCAAGCAGCCGTTGTTGTCTCTGCCCCTTCTAGAAGCAAAGACTGGAGCACCCTGGTTGTCTTTTGACCCTCCCCCCAAAACACCCATCTACGAACCTTTAACCATATAGCTGACCATGACCCCTAGAGTTGCAAGGCTTGTAACAGTGGCTATTGTGCTGGACACTTGTGTTGGTCTTTGCTGATGAGGACAAACAGCAGCAACTACAAAACCAGCATCAGCAACCACAAAAGCAGCAAGAAGCACCTGCAACAACAAAACAGAAGTGTGAAGAAGCGCCTATTGATTCAAAGGCATAACACTAATGATAACCTGTAAAAGTAAAGAAAGAGATCACAACAACAAAAAACATTTTCTGAAGAGGTCAATTCCTTAAATCCAACCTCTGCACCAGCTTCAAGATTCATGACCTCAAGCAGTTGCTCCTCATCATCATTGGTCAGCCGTGTCTGCCCGAAGACCACCTCCACTTGACACAATTTCCGGCGGAAAACATCAGGCTGCAAATCTTTCAGCAGCTGTTTGAACTGGTGGACGGAGATGTCCTCAAGCATGCTGAAGAAAACAAAATGTTTCATGTTCCTTTGATGACTGCTGGCAGTTTGTTTTTATTTGGAGTACCAAGTGGCTATACTAGTGACAAAAAAGGATGGACAACACGGTAAGTTAAACTGGTCTTGACCGGCAACCAACTACACAGTGGAGTTTGCCTCACGTTGGTCTGGGAGGAAAGATCAACTGACTATTCTGGCTAAGAAGCTTTGGATCCGGCAGCACTTCAACTTCATCCACCCTTCCATTGAGCTGCCCCACAAGGATTTTCTTTGTGGCTACGAAGGCGCCCTCCTTGAGCTTTCTCATCACATCTGGAAGTGCAGTTTCTTGCAGGGAGTGGCAGCCTTTGAAGGCACAAGCTCCGATTAAAGCCGAAGTGGGAAGTATCACTTCTCTCAATTCACCACAATCCCGAAACGCACTTTGTCCTATCAAAGACACAGAACTGGGAATCCTCACTTCTGTCAGCGCACTGCAACTCCGGAAGGCACAATCGCCTATGGAAGTCACAGAGTCGGAAATGGTCAATTTCTTCAATGAACGGCAGTTCCGGAAGGCGAAAGCGCCAATGTTTGTTACAGAGTTCGGAACTGTTGCTTCAGCCATTTTCACTTCAGTGAGAGCCATGCAGTTCTGAAACGCACAGCGCCCAATCTCTGTCAGAGCACCAGGGACCGTCAACTCTGCCAATGAGCTACAGTGGTCAAAGGCACCATCTCCAATGCAAATCATTGAATCAGGCAAAGTCAACAACTCGAGCGAACTGCAGTTCATGAAGGCATTCCTTCCAATGTGTGTCACTGTGTTGGGAATATCTACTTTTACCAAGTTTCTGCAATCAGCAAAGGCATCATCCTGGATCCTAGCGACGGAGCTGGGGATCTTCACAAAGACCAGATCCATGAAACGATGTTGTCGCCTTTCAGTTTGAACCGGTTTGATGGCGCTGAAGAGGACCTGCACCTGCCAAGCTCTTGGGAGACAATGAAGAACCCTCGAGCCGCTTAAACACTGACATGGAGGTTGTGTACGTGCCTAGTTGTCAACAGACGTGAAAAAGCAACCACCGCAAACAGCAAGAAGCAAGAACATAAATAACAACAAGCACAATGAACAACAGAACAACAAAAAAACAACTTTGTTCTGAAGAGGTCTTGTGCATTCCTTAATCATTCCAACCTCTGCACCAGCTTCAAGATTCATGACTTTAAGCAGTTGCTCCTCATCATCATTGGTCAGCCGTGTCTGCCCGAAGACCACCTCCACTTGACACAATTTCCGGCGGAAAACATCAGGCTGCAAATCTCTCAGGAGCTGTTTGAACTGCTGGACGGTGATGTCCTCAAATGTTGAAGAACACTGACAAAGTTTCTGTTCCTTTTATGACTGCTGGCAGTTTGGTTTATATTTGGAGTGCCTAGTGACTAGTGACAAAGAAGGATCCACAACCGGCAACCAAATACACAATAGAGTTTGCAACACGACGATCTGGAAGAACATATCAACTGACTATGACTTTACTGACTTAGAACATAACAATTACCACGACTAATGATATGGCTTCGGATCCGGCAGCACTTCAACTTCATCTACCTTTCCATTGAGCTGCCTCACACGGATTTTCATGGGTTCCTTTGTGGCCATAATGCCCATGGCTGCTTGGTGGGAAAGAGGTGGCAAACGCCCAAATCCTTGGCCCTTGGCCTCAGAATGCTAACTGCATAAATATACAATCAGGATATTTCAAGCAATTACACTAAAAAAAGTTGAAGAGCTGTTAAACAGAAGAGGTGCGCCTAAACAAATACTAGTTACTAGTTGCCATCCTGCAGCGGCCTCGCGCATGGCTGCCATTTTTCAGCCCAAACATGAGCCGCGGAGTGAATAAACAAGCAGCCCAAAGTTAAGTTGACGTGGGGTTTAGTCTGCCAGCGGGGGTCGATTTCAGATGATTTCAGCTTCAGATGATTTCAGCATCCCCGCAACCGAGCTGCCATGGTCCTACAACGTTCTAGGGCATCCAGGGTAGCGTTTGCATAAACACTCGTCTTCAAACTTCGGATTTCATCGTGAAACAGCGCAATTTTGTCGGCAGAATTTGCACCCTCAAGGCTCAGTCACCGTCATTGGTCATAACTTCACTGGATGAGTTCTTCCAACTCAGACTGCACCGCCTATCTTCTCGGACTTGGACTTGGCGCCCTGCACGCGCCGGTGCGGCCGAGGGTACGGCGAAAAGGTGAAAAAATGACACGGCAAAGGATGCGTGGTGCTGTGCCGTGGTGCCTCCAAAAAAGCAAACCCTAGCATCCAACATGGACAAGAAACAGGAAAACCATCCAAAGGATGTGTTCAATACACATTGTTAATGGATTCCAGTTCAGGTAAGTCTTCCAGCTCCACGCTGAATTGGCGCCGTTGACTCAGGTCGCCTTGGCTGGCTTGGGCTTGGGCTTGGGCTGGGCCGACGCTGCTTCACCTGGGCGGCAGCATAAGTGGAGGTGGACGTGCGATGTTAAACAGACCCCCCTCATCTTGGAAGAAGGACAATGAACATCAAGGGTGTATCCCATTCCCTGAAACAGTGGATGATGATGGTTAGTAAAGGCCTTTCTCAAAAATAGTGATATAATCTTATTGACTGTTACAGGTCATGGGACACACACACAAGACAATGAACTAAACTATCAATCTAGATCTGCCTGACTGAGGTAGGAGTCACACTTTCGCAGGTCGTACTGTTGATATGATAAGACAAAATCCTGACCCGCTGGGTGTGCCATTTTCTTGCAGTCCTCCATTGAATGAGGGGCCACGGGGGTTGCTACATGACCCTTGTCGGGTGCACTGGTGGGGTGGCACATGATTTTTTTGGGGGAAGACTAGTCTACATTGTGCACATCTCCTGGAATAGTTTTGCTTTGGCAAGCTCTTGCGGCAAAATATGTTCATAACCGTAACGCCGTAGTTGCTAGCTGCTAGCTACTACGTATCATATATACACCATTCTCAGTACCATTGTCTCTAGCAGCTCGTGCATCGATCACGCCTGATTGGTTCTTCCCCAAGAGCTCGGTCATTGCCGCGGTCTCCACGGTCGTTGCCGTCTCCTTCACCGCCTGAGAAAGCCAAAATGCTGCAGAGTCGACCTGGGGCCTGAGAACCCCAGTAGTAAAAGGCATGGGTGAATTTATCCTTTTTTCGGACCAAACTGCTGTTTTGAATGTATTTGAATGTGTTTGACTGCTTTCAGCAGAAGCTATATAATTTGGAATCGACTTCAGATTCTGGGATCAGAAACAAAGAGCCGCATGCCGCATGCCTGATGCCTGTATCGTTGGTTGAACATGTTGGGACGGCTGTACCGCATCTGACTGACATATCAGGCAAATAGAAACAAGTGATCGGAATGGTGACTGTGATTTTCTCATAAGGAAGCCAGCACCAAAAATAAAAATAAACATGCAAAGTCCAGCCAACACCACAAAGATCTGCTGGCTGACGCAGCACTAGAAAGTAGAAAGATCCCTTTTGCCAAACTTATTGACATCTTGCACTCGGTCTCAAATCACCTCAAATCCAATGCCGAAGTTCACGCGACAACCAAAAACAAACACACCGATCCACCTCCTCCAGCTGCGGAGGCACTGCTTCTTGGCCTAAAGGCAGCGGTTACTAGGGGCAATGGAGGTGATGGCTGCACTTGCCAGCTAGGTTGGGTTCCAGAATCAGAAGTTGTGACCCCGACTTCGAGCTGATTTGCCCTCCAAGCAAGTCATCGGCCACATCAACGTCGTGGCAGCTGCCAATCTGGGCTCTGGACTGCTTAAGCGCCGCTTGGTGGCCTACCAAGTTGAGAGAGAGAGAGAGAGGCAAATAATAAGAAGCTAACATGAAGACCAATTCCAGCCGGTGAAAAAGCCAAAGCCCAAAGCAGGCGATAGATAGAAACCCAGCAGAAGCCCTCCGCAGCGCTCTCGCGCTCCCTCGTCGCCCCCAGGCCCCGGTGCCTTCGGCTTCTTTTCGCTGGCCGGGGCCGTGCTCTTCGCCCGCGGTGGAGGAGTCGTGAGATCTTCCACCTGGTCCCAGCACCAGGGAAGGTGTGCTCACCCGGCAAAAGATTGGGACAAAACAAGCGACTTATATACCAGGACCTTCCAAGAGGTGTCTGTAAATAGCCTCTTAGAGGTGTCTGGAGGTGTCCAAAAACCACCTGGTATGTCTCTACATTGTTTCTATATATGTTGTATCTCAGTCGAGCAAGTAGGAGAGAGTGGGCAGGGTTGGTGGACATTTGACGATGAATGTGCTGCCTGTATGCTTGAGCATAACCGAGGCAGCACGAAACTTGATTTGCCGACCTGGCCAACCTACAAGACCAAGGCAAAACTAAAACACGAGTTCCGAAGCCACAATTAGTGATAACAAACCCCAAGACCTAAGACTTGCATCAAATCCCTTTGCCACCCTTGAAGATTCGTATGGGGCAAAGTAGGCCTCTTGCTCCTTTGCAGAGTTCATGGGCTCCTTGCTGGCCTTGGCCGGCAGCTAGGCCCGCGCAATGCTCTCGCGGTAAGAGCTGGAAGAGAACATAAAGCAAAATCTCTCCGCCAACTGTGTTGGACAAATGCTAGAATTAGAATATACTTGTGTCAATCCAAGTGGAATCGAACTTGCACGATCATCCTGATGCCACTTCATGTGGACATCAGCCCCTACCACCGTCTTCCGCTACAAAAAGGATCCCCCTAACCAAGCCACACTTCTCTGCGGAGGCGAATCGCGAGGATCGTGAGGCTTCCTTTCGCCAGTTGCGAGGCGCGTCCGGAGAGCTTCCCCAGAAAGACCTGCTGGGCCTGGTTAAGTTATGATCAAGAAGGCACTGATTAGATCTTATCGTGAATGCCCTCACACACAAAAAAAAACAAAACTTAATTAAGAAACTTGAGGCCAAGGGGGGGGG
>CAXAMN010022406.1:463029-490997 GCA_963970005.1 Durusdinium trenchii | reverse complement strand
GGGGGGGGTCTTCGACCTGAAAAATCAGGGGTTAGGATTTGCACCCGGTCGAAAGAAACCTTGCTATCGCAAGAGTAACTCCAGCTAGCTTCGCTAGCTTTCGTGATAAGTACATTCTCACTGTGGAGTCCAAATGTTCCATGCAAATCCTTCAAACAAGATCAGTTTAACCGTTTTAACCTACCTTCATGTGTTCTGCCCGCCTCCCGCCCCAACCCGTCCTCGCAGAGTCCGGCTGCTTGCCACGTTTACGTGTGCTGACCACGGGCGGTGCCTGGCATCTGTTCAAATTGGGCGCGACCTCGCAGAGAATGAAGGAATATGAGATTCCAATGTAGCCAATGTACATGATCTTTGCTGAAGCCCTCCCATTTGGATTGGGTACACTCTTCATGTGGGGGGTTTTGCTAGTTAAGAGTACCACCCTCCCTACGGAGCACCAGTCAGTTTTTGGTGAAATGTCCATCTGATGCTGCAAGTGTGGGCGAGATCAGTTGTAGCCTCACACCAGTGGTACAACATGATTCAGGAAGACCCATTGACAATCATTGACACCAGCCACAACTCTATAGTCGCTAGTGAAGGCAGAACCCCTGGCTACGTCACAGAGCCACTCATCGAAGCTTCTCGCAGTATCTTCGCTAAGTGACGGCAAGTTTGGGCGCGGCCATCTCCTCGCCATGCTCTTTTGCCTTCTTGGTAGCCTCCTGCAAATGAAGTGGCCAACATTCCGGAGCGAGAGAACATCCAGAATCTCATCACACATGGCCACATGGCACCAAAACTCTGGTCGGTCGCTGGGCGGCTTTCACTTTGTGGAACTTGATCTAGCCGGAACTATCGATCCATGAAAGTGAGGCCAAAGCATCCAACATCAAGTCAAACACATGCGCTCGCCTCGGAAGCCCTTGGGCTGGCGGCTTTCCGCTTGGTGGCCTCGGCGGCCGATGTTGCACGGTCAGGAGGGGCAATCCGGATGTTCTTGTGATCCTGCTGGGGAGGATGTGCAGCGATTAGATGCGATTAGACTAGCAGCTAGCATGAAGCTGTTTAGGCACACACCAGCAACAAAGTACCAGTACAACTAATTTAATAGACAACTAATACTACAAATAACTTATATAATTATATAACTTATAAACCAAGCAAAATGCCACGTGCTACTGTTGCTAGTGAGGACTCATCAAAGACTGATGAGGCTCGATACCAAACTCCATGGTCCAGTCATGCACGTCCACATGTTCAGCTTCTTCCCAACATCTTCCTACAGCCTACAGTTCATGAGGTCGCAGAAAGTTGTTCATCCTACTCTTCATGTTCCAAACATCCTTTCTCATCAGCTTCTTCGACCCTGGTTTGGTCAACGTCCCGACCGCCGAAAACGTGCCTTCCGGACCGCGGGCCTCGGTTGTTGTTTGAACATGGGAATGTGAGGGTTGCCATGTGCGGAGAGGTGTACTTGCAGGGACTTGCAAAGGAAAATAGAGGAAAGTCACTGAACTCAAATGCCTGAAGGACCCAGGAATCTACAGAAATTGGACAAATTCAACCGACTCATTCAGATGTTCCAGGTCGTGCTCGTTGATTTCCAAGGCCAATGCACCACACAAATCACACAGATTACGCCAAATGCTCCAAGTGTGGTTCCAAGTGCTCCAAATGATTTTGTCCTACTTAAAGGTTCAAGGCGTTTAGTATTTGGATGTGCTGCTTAGTGCTACTTAGGAAGTAGGCTATCTTGAGATATAACTTCTGTAAGTAAAGATATAATTGACTTTTCTATGACAACTACTTATCATCACTTACCAAGTATGACGCATCAGTTACTTTGTGTTGTAACTATATGAGCTACTTACTATCTAATATGTAACTACTTACGCTAAGTGAGCTAAGTACTTATCACACATACAAGCCCGCCCGCCAAGTCAAGGACAAGGTCAGGAACACAGATGTGGCGTGCAGCTGCTGGCGTCGCCCTACTTCAGGGTACGCCTCCCCCGTCGAGAGCCGTCGAGAGGTTGTGGTTGAACAGGACAACTCATGCAAACACGTCATGTGGAGTTTCACTCGCTTGCAGTTGCTTTTATAGGCGAAGTCGGCGGTGTTTTTCGAATGGTCAATTCAGAATGTTTCTTGCTTTGACATGAGGTTTCCTGCATGTTGTCATGTGACATGAGATGGCCAGACGTGACATGGTTCCTTGTTTTCATGTGGCATGGCATGACATGACGTGGCACGACATGACATGGTTTCCTGTTTTCATGTGACATGACATGGCATGGTTTTGTTTTTTCATGTGACATGACATGGCATGACATGGTTTCCTGTTTTCATGTGACATGACATGGCATGACATGGTTTTGTTTTTTCATGTGACATGACATGGCATGACATGGTTTCCTGTTTTCATGGGACATGACATGGCATGACATGGTTTCCTGTTTTCATGTGACATGACATGGCATGACATGGGTTCCTGTTTCCATGTGACATGTGACATGACATGGCATGACATGACACGGCCATGACATGACACGGCGTGACATGACATGTCATGTGGAGGACTCCGACATGTCCATGATGGAAAAGCACAAGCACTTCTACCGTCAGATGGGTGTTCAAGATTTTTACCGAGGACCCATGAAGGTGACATGACAAACATGTTCACATGAAGGTGACAATCTCAGAACATGAGTTTCATGCGACAAACACTCTGACTTTATACACACGCATGAGTCTCACAACAAACATGTTCACACACTTGACCAGCCAGTGGCAATCTCATAGGCTTTGTTCACACACTTCACAAACTTAATCACACTTGACCACTCCTCTCACACATGTTCACGAATCTCACAAACATGTTCACATCTGACAACTCCTTCACTGCGCCGGGCATCATGGCACTTCCTCGTCACGTGCTGGATGGAATGCAAGAGCTCCTGCACAAGGAGCCTGAGAAGTTGGTGAAGACCGTGCAGTCCTGCCTGGACTTTTTGACGGAGCACGGCATGGTCACGACTATGAAGCTGCCCCCACTGGCAGTTGGAGTTCACCCTTCCAACCGGGACGGGTGTGGAGTGAACCCATCTGATGTTCACGAGCTCATCGACAACATCAGTGGCGTTGGATGGGTGGATTCGAAAGTGAATGGCATAGCAGTTGAGGTTGAGGATTCGCACCGGAACTTCAACCAGCAGATCTGCTTGGCGGCGGCTGGTGCCTTGGGGACGGTGGATTCCATGGCCTTGAAAGCTGTTACGCTATGTGGGAGTCACACCAATTATGCACTTCGCCTGATCGTGCAGGAGGTTGCGCATGAAGGAGGCGCACTCACCCAGGACGGCAAACTGAGCCTGAGCTTGGTCCAGAAGCACGACCAGGCTTTCTACAAAGCCGCTACTACCGGCATTACGTTCAAGGTGCTGAACAAGGAGGTCGCCCGTCAATGGCCGGACCTCCTGCCAATGATCCAGCAGTATGGCAATGCAAGTTTACAGAAACAAGAGCACGAACTTCAGATGTTGTGCCGCCTGCATGCTTTGTACGTGGCGGAACATGCAAAAGGGGGCGCAGTGTCGTTCGCTGAGATCAAACGGAAGGCTTTGCAGAGTCGACCGCCTTGCGCCGCTGCAGTGCCAGCTTTGTACAGCTTTGTTCTCAAAGCTAGTGGTGGCAGTACAGGTGAGCTCCTCAAGGAGACAGAGCGTTTCGTGAGACAGCGATGTTCTTCGGCGAGGTCGTTGGGGGCAGATCTTTGGGAGGTCTTGGCTCATGAGCCTAAAGGTTTCGCTTCTTCTGGCTCTTTGGCCTTGTTCAGACATGCAATGGTGAAGCTGGCCTACTCTTCGAAGAAGATGGGCAAGGCCGAATGCAAGAAGATGTTCAGTCACGACATCAAGCGTGATGTGGTCACGGCAGATGCTTTGATGAACGAACTTCGTTCACTGGCAAGGCACCACGCAGATCCGAGTACTCCACAGGTGTTCATTGCCCAAGGCTTGACTGACCAGATGTTGGCAAGCTTTGCCATCAAGGTTCGTCTTCCAGACGAAAAGCTATATGAATCGTTCGATGAGATTTGCCATGACTTTGTCCTGGTCTTGAGGCACATGACTGGCCAGCCTGTCCCTTCTCGATGGGAGGCAGGGTTGAAGGAAGAGGAGAAGGCCAAGGTCAAAGAGAGTGATTCTCAGGCCTCCCTGCGGGAGCTGAAAGAAGATGGAACCTTCAAGGATCCGGCCAAGGTGCTTGCTGAGATGGGGTTCCCGGTCGGATCGCACATTCGCCGCAAGAGTGACAAGACAGAAGCCGTGATCACGGAAGTGGTGGAAGACAATGTGAAAGTCTCGATTGATGGAGGCTTCTTCAAAGTCAGCATCAAGGAGTCAACTGTTTTTGTTTTTTTTTCAGGACGTATTTCATCTCATGGAGTTTTATTTATCTCATGCAATGGTAGGCCACAAGGGTTCAGCTTTCAATTCATGCAATCACATGTCCATGTTTCCTATGTCCATGTCATGAGAATGATCTCACGGTCACGTTTTCTCATGGACATGTATAGTGTGCACTCAGGAATTTCATGCCACGTCATGTCATGTCAGACCTTCACAAGAGTTTACAGTCAAAACACGCCATATCATGGACACAGCTCATGCGCCATAACACGCAGGACATTATGAATGGGATGTGGGCTACCTTCACTCCGCGTCCTGAGCGTGAGGTATTGCAAGATCTTGCCCAGTACGCCACGAGCCAGAGCTGGAACTACGAGGCCTCTTTGACTGCTGCCAAGATCACTTTGGAACTTGAGGACCTCTCGAAGAAGTACAAGCAGGATCAATGGCACGCCCTTGAGCTTCAACTGAAGCCAGGCAAGGTTTTGCAGGTCGTACAGCCCATCCAGAAGCACAAGCTCATCTTGGCGCCAACAACTTCAAAAGTCATGTTCAAGTGGGAGGGAGTTCCTGCCGCTGGCGTGAAGGTTGAGACCGACTGGGAGGATGCTTGCTCTTTCTTCCTGCTCGCAGATTCCAAGTTGCCAGGAGATGATGAGCCAGAAGATCCAAAGGATTGCAGCTTCTGCCCGTACTTCAGCGTGGAGAAGACCAGCAAGGAGGACGAGTCCAACATGGAGGTGTTCTGGGCCCATGGGCGAGACAGTACTTTGAGGTTTCCTCTTCTCCGCAATGCGAGGAAGCTCGAGACTGGAGAGCGGCTGATGATTTGGCAGGAGAAAGTGTCTCAGGCAGTGGAGCCTCTTGCTGCAGCTTCACCGGCCAAGCGGCCTGCACCGGAAGGCGGCCGCGCCAAGAAGAGGAGCAAGTGACGGCCAGTGATGGCAAAGCTCCACGGTGACGATTTTGCACTATGACCGATCTCCCATGTCAAAAGATAAATGCGCATGTCATGGATTTGCAGTCGTGGTTGTCATTTGTATAGGCATGTCATGGCATTTCTGTGCATGGATCATGTGTTTATAAGACACAGTTCAGTTGAGACTCTCATGAAACATGTCTTGTCACATGGGTTTTGTTTTCATGTCATGCTGCAACACATGGGTGATGTTTTCATGTCATGCTGCAATGTCAATGATACACGCCTAAATCCCAGCAGGTTCAAAAGTATCATCGTTCGTGTATATATACTGCAGATTCGTTTGGTGCCATGATGCGTGCAAGCTTTGAAGTGGGGTCAGTTTTGCAAGTGGCATGGGCTGGCCGGAAGGGGCGGGAGACCTGGGTTCCCAAGCAGAAGGTGGTGGAAGGCAAGACATTCTTCTGCTTGGACAAGTGGGAGCATCGTGCCGTGTTCTTCTTCACAGACACCAAGCTTGACTTGAGAAAAGGGAAACACACTGGCTCGATCGATACGCCATTCTTGGATGAGCTGCTCAGCCAAAGGAACCGCGCTGCAGATGAAGCAGTGCAGAATGCGGTTGAAGTCCCTGTCGATGGCGAAGATGAGCAGCAGCCTCCCAAGAAGAAGAAGAGGGCCAAGCACACGATTGAGAAGCAGCACTTGGCCCCAGAGATTCTCACGATCGAAGTTGAGGGTGAGACATTTGAGTGTTTGTTTGAGGGTTGCCACTCGTCAGTCATTTGGCTGGATATGAGTGATGAAATCCTCTCTCATGTGGGCAAGAAGCTGGCTGCCTCGAATTCGAAGGCTCGAAAGTCACGGCCCTCATCACGGTAGTTGTGCTTCTCATGATTGTTGAAGACACGCAGCACGTCATGAGAGACATCTCACGATGCCACGAGGAACAGAAAAAAAGTTCGTCATGTTGGTGGGTTTGTCATGTCAAACGAATGCATGCATGGATCATGTCATGTGAGTGATTTGTTATGTCAAACGAATGCATGGACCATGTCATGTGAGTGGTTTGTCATGGCCATGTAAAACACGATTGCACCGATCATGTCATGTGAGTGATTTGTCATGGCAATGCAAAACAAGATTGCATGGACATGTCATGAGTGATTTATTGTCCTTTTTCGTTGTTGTGATTTGTTGATATAGGTTGTGTTGTTTGTTTACCGTTGAGGGACAAGCCTCCACAGACAAACAAAAACCTTGAGACAGATGGGATTGAGCAACCTGCATTCTCCGCGCCGACCGCTTTATAGTCAGCACGGCACGTGTCAACAGTTTTTGATATACAAGGAACACTGAAACTTCAAGAAGAAGAGCCAAGAAATGTCAAGAACACGCAAACTTCAAGAACAAGAGTCAAGAAACATCAAGAACATTCAAACTTCAAGAACAACAGTCAAGAAATGTCAAGAACACTCAAACTTCATGCAATGAAATTATAGTGCAACTGCATTGTTTCAGAAGAACACTTTCTTCCGTCGCGCCGTGCAGTGAATTCATGAACTGTCGACTCATGAACATTGTCCAACATATTCCAACATATTTCACCCCCATATTTCATCATTGAAACACCACGTTCACCAAGACAGGATCATTCACAAATGTGTGATATATCACAGTTTTCATTTACCGATAAGAGCCATGGGACGCAAACTTCATTTCGTCCTCCTCGACAAGCGTGGCCGCGTTGATGACGAGGAGTGCTTGCAATGACAGCATTCTTACAGGGGGTTCTTACAGTGGTAAGGGGCGCGTGGTAGGAGTCTTGTCAGATGTTTCATATCATTTTCTGTCCATCTTCATTTTCTGTCCATCTTCATCTGCAGGATGACGCCGAGATGGAGAGCTTCCATCAAGCGTGTTTAACAACACGAATGGAGCAGGAGGAGGCTGGGTTGGGGAAGGACTGGACAAGAGTTTACACGGAATGTAAATATGCGCTTGTGTCCATGACACGTTCATGACACGTCATGTCCACAGCCCATCCCGTGTCATGGCAGGGCAAGGAGTATGAGTACAGCAACGCAGTCGCTGGCCTGACCTGGCAAAGGTCCAAAGGTTGGCGCATACAACTCCTGGAAAGCGGCAGCACCCTTTTCCGTGCAGTGAGCAGCGGAAACAGCCGCCTTCCACAGACAGGAGCACAGTGAGAGCACATGGCACAATTGGGTTTGATGTTCGATTGATTGACGTGACGTGATGCATGGGTGACTTGCAATTGCGCCAGGAGAGTGGCAGTTCCAGACATGGAACAATCGGTGGGTGCAATCTTCCTTGGAGATTCAGGCATTGGCATGTTGTTCACTTCATGTACCATGTGCCACTTCATGTTGTCATGCCATGCATCTTCCCAGACTTTCGCGTGTGCAGGTGGTCAGTGGATCAGAAGCTTCGGAGGAGGCAGGGAGACCGACAAGGTGAACACAATATCAGTTTTGAGGGCCTGAAAACAGACGGGGACAACAAGCTTGCACAGAACATGTCATGAGTGATTTGTTTTTTTCATGTTCATCTGCGTGCGCTCCACAGGACCACCACCACCACCGTCGACGCCGTCGAAGGCATTCTCGAGGAACGGAGGCGCGCACGCAAGTCGAAACACTTCAAGAAGAACATGCTATATTGAAAGTTTGAGACTTCATATATCACCTCAACTCATTGAGACACTCATTGATCTTGCCTTTTCCAGGAGGTGAAGCGAGAGCCAGAGCGGTCGCGCACCCGAAGTCCGCGACGGCTACGACAGGAGCCACTTCATGTCATGCTCATGTTCATGTCATGTTTCATGCACTGAACATGTACATGGAGATCTGGACCTGAGGAGCGTCCAGGTCGCCACCACCGTCGCTCAGCCTCAAGGTCTCGTTCCAGAGCCTCACCAGTCCACAGGGAGCCGGCAGAGGCACCAGAGGCACCAACAGAGCGAGCATCAGCAGCAGCAGCACCAGAGCGAGCATCAGCAGCAGCAGCAGCAGCTCCAGCCGTCCCTCGACCCGGCCCGTCGGCGGCACCCGAACACTTGGCTCCAGATGCATCGCAGCTCCCAAGGCCTGACTTTGGCCGGACAACGGCGCCGAAGGCCGCGACAACGGGAGCCTTTGCATCAATCAACCCACCGCCGCCAGCCTCGAGGCCGCCAGCAAAGGCACAGCCGGTAGCAGCACCAGCAGGTCCAACGGTACCACACTCAACTTGGGTCATGTTACATTCAGCATGTGACATGCAGTTCATCCAGCGGGTTCTCATTACTCATCTCAGCGCACTTCCCAGGTCCGTGGACTCACTCCTGGCTCGCATCCAGCTTTGCTTCCCGGTCAAGGCCAGTGGTTTTCACGACGTGTGATGTTTCACGACTTGTGATGTTATATTTTATTGATCCATCCATGCGTTCATTGACAATCTCCTCATTGCAGGCCCTGGTCGCCACATCTTTGTTGCCGAAGGACGTGAGCCACAGCCTCATTACATGACATGCATTTCCTTGTATGTCATGGACCTCATGTTCAACTATGTCAAGACATGCCATGTCATGCCACGACATGGCATTCAGTGCCACTTTCAGCGCCATCCGCATTTAACCTGCCGCTCCTAGGCTGCAAGAAGTGATGGAGCTCCTCAACCGCCTTCGACGTGGCGTCAGATGCCCAACGAAAGTGATTTGCAGACAACACAGAGGCAAAGGCAATTGGATTTGAGTAGCAACACGGTTTGAGTATAGCAACACGGGCAGATCTCAATAAGGTTCAAAGGTTGAGATTTATCTTATCTGTTTTGAGGCCTGATGGACGATTTGATGATCTTCTGAGCCGGTTTTTTGTGGCCTCCTGACGCCGCACAACCTTCACCCGGCTGATCATGAGCTGAAAAGGATAAAATCTTAATGTACATAATTTTATAATATTATAAAAATATGACTAGACCCACACCTAAATTTTTATACAATTATAAAAATTTGTACCTAATGACTAACATTTTTTTATAATATTATAAAAAAGTCTATATTTTTATAATATTATAAAAATATGGCTATGCACATAATCACATTTTTATAATATTATACAAATTTGATTACATACACGACCAAATTTTTATAATATTATAAAAATATGATTTTCTATCGTAGTGGTTGCTGATACGATCAGAGACGAGTTGAGACGCGTTTCAGACAATTTGGAACGACTTTTGTGAGCATTCAATCACTATGAGGCATTGCGTGTGTGAGACAGTGTGAGATGTGGTCAGTCAACTGCTAGAGATTTGAGAGAATGTGTAACATCAGTTTGAGAGGTGGTTCATTGGCCAACCCATGAAATTGTTTTGAGAGTTGTTGTTCACAGCTGTATTTGTTGCGCTCTCTCATCACGTCTGCAGCAGTTCTTGTCGTTGCCATGTCATGTGAAACGCAATGAAACACAACACCATGCACATGCACAACATGTCATGACATGTCTCATGTCATGGTCATGTCATGCTCATGTGTTCCACGTCAATGCACGTTATCGCTGTTCATGCCAGCCTGTTCAAGCCGGTGAACGTGATTTAGATTTGTAGAGTCCACACAGTTGCGCATCCATGGCACCAAAGAGGACACTTCATGAGGTGAATGAATCAAGCTCCAATGCAACCACCTCTGATTCGGAGCGCACCTTGCGGTTGGGAGATTGGCAGGCGATGCGCTCGCCGGCGTCGGCTGATTCTGATCCGATCGACCTTGAGGGTTTTGCTCCAAATCCATGCAATGTGCCACTTCCTCGGATTAAGCCTCCACCGCAGTTCGAGTGGGCGTGGTGCGGAAGCTGGACACGTGATGTGTCACTGGCTGAGCAGTGCAGTTCTTGGCCCAGGGATGGCCACTGGCGGAAGCTCTTCACAGGCACCAGCTCCAAGATCGTGAACAAGGAAGATGTGTGGATCAATGTGGCAGGGTTTGGTCAGTCCACATACCGCTTCAGGTTCAAAGGTGAGATGGTTTTCAAGGGCGAGATGGTCTACCTCTATGAGAATGTCACAGAGAAGTGGCACAACGTCTTGATCAAGAAGGTCGGCTCTGCAATCATTGTGAACTTCGAGAAGGTCTACAACGAGGACCAGACCAAGGTGGCTGTTGTGTGGAGCTACGCCTTCACAGGCAACCGGCTGTGGGCAGTGATCTATGATACCACCGCTCGGCTGACCATCAAGGGCTGTTTCGATGATTTGCTGAACCAGGGAGTTCGCGCAGGGCTGTGGACTTGCAACCAGACCTTCAAGCTTGCCAGCGGAGCGCATCCAAATGGCAGAATGAATTTTGAAGAAGTTTAGAGTGTTCTACTCATTGCCCATCAGCCGGTCACAACATGAGAAGTCTGACCGTCTATATGCCATGAGGTTTTGACTGGACACGCATTTGAGCGAGAGAAAATCTGAATGAGACATGTGACTTGCATGTTTTCCTTTCTTTTGACAGTCGTGCACTGCATGTGGAGAGTCATGTCCAGGTGTCCACCGTGCACGTCATGTGGAGAGTCATGCGCGCGTGTCCACCGTGCACGTCATGTTGACGCCCATGCCACGTCGACGCCCATGGAAGCATGGAAAGGCCCATGTCTGAACATGAAGACCCATGTCCACAGGCCCAAACACAGGTCAGCATGTCAACATGACAAACTCCATGACAACATGTCAGGACGCATGTCAACACAATATAGGACAGCGTGTGGAGACACGTGTCACCAGTTCATTTTGAGGGGCATGACATACTTCTTCTCCTTGATCAGGTTTGTTTGGTGTGTGATGTCGCACCTCCTATCTGAGCTGAAGGAGATCCAATCCTTCCTCGCATCGCAGAAGAACACTTTGGGGAAGCACTTCTCTGAAGTACGGGACGCGCAAGCAAAAGGTCTGGTTGGGACGCCCTGCTTGTGCTTTTCACATGTCATGTCACGTATGCACGTTTTGGGCTTTTGCTTGTGGGAGGACAGGTTATGTTTTAAGTAGTTGATGTTTTTAAGATGACAAACAGCTGTAAGGAAGATCCGAGCATTGGGTGAGGTCACTCCAGCATTTGCAGTTCAGTTTGCAGATGCATTGGCTGGAGGACCATGGACAGAGGCTCAGGCAGAGGCCTTGTCTCACGAGGTGGGAAAGCGGCTTGGTGCAGATAACGATTCGTCAAAGAAGAAGAGAGTGCCACAGGTATGCTTCAGCTTCGAGAGCTTCTTGACGAAGAAGGAGGTGGCTGACCTTCATGGCAGTGCAAGTTCTCTCTCGAAGGTGAACCTGCTGGCGAAGAGAGCTGCTCTGATTGGACTGACGAATCCAAACGAGCAGACGGTGGGCCACGTGGTGAGACTCCTGGCGGGCTTGGGGGTTCCTGAGTTGAAGAACCAGAAGTTGTTTCATGCAGCAGTGCAGGACTTCAAACAATGTCTGAAGAGCAACATCAAATCACTCGGCTACCCGCAGGATCACATTAAATCATTTGATGGCCCTGAGAACCTTCCTGAAGAGGTCAAGAAGCGTGCCTATACAGAAGATGACGAGATGGTTGAGGCTGGGGACATCAAGACTGACGACATGGCTGTGGTCAAAGTTTTGAGGAAGAGCCATAGAACTGTCAAGGATGCTGCGCCTTCGTCGTCTTCCACGGCTCTGGTGGCAGCTACTCCTGGTCCAGTCAGCAGCATGGGTAGCCTGCGTGAGCTTGTTGAGTGCCTTGACTCCTTGTTTGAACATGCCTTCAAGCTTTCAGCCACGCCACAGTCATGCCTCGCCACTGTCATGCCATGCCACGGTCATGCCATGTTCACGCCATGCCTTCATCATGTGGTGTAACCTCATGCTCATGTTGATGGTTGTTTTCATACTATCATGACGCACCGGCAAACTAAAGTATACATGTTCTCACGATCATACCACTGTGCATCTCAAAGTGCTTGTTCAACAACATGTACTTCTTCACGTCCAGATGTATATTTTTACATGTTCACAGTCACAGTTCTTTCATGTTCTTCAAATTGTATCCAAGGTTGGCTGTGCAGGGCATGATGCAGCAACGTCAGCCACCTCCTGTGGACTTGCCCGGCTTCAAGTTCCTCGGCTCCAAGGCAAAAGAGACGGTTGCAACCAAAGATGAATCTCCCTCGAAGAAGCCGGACAAGGTAACGGCTGCCCTTCCAGAAGTGCACAGTCCTGATGCTGCTAGTGAGCCTGAGAATGACAATGACAAGACTGAGCCACTGTCGGCCAAAGAGCAGGCCGATGCAATGCTGAAGGCATTCAAGGCCCGTGGCGAAGATGATTCAACAAAGTGTTCGAGAGGTCGCCCAAGGAAGAGGCCTGCTGCTGCAGATGCTTCGCCCATGAAGAAGTCCGCGATGAAGGCCATGAAGAAGGTCGCGATGAAGGCCATGAAGAAGGTCGCGATGAAGGCCATGAAAAAGTCCACGAAGACGTCTAAAAAGTCAGTTCAGAACTCCAAGAAGTTGCCGGCCAAGAGCAATGACCAGAAGGCCAAGAAGGAGAAGGTCACTGCTCCTGAGAAGTCAGCAGATTTGGCCAAGATGGCCAAGCTCTCGAAGGCACAGCGAGTTCGATTCAGGCCAAACGGGTGTTCCAAGTGCCGGAACTCACCAGGCTGCAGTCCTTCGTGCTTTCGTTAGATCTTCATGAAGGCAGCAGAGTGCCTATAGTGCAAGTTCGTTGAGTTTGAAAAAACTTGTTTGTGTGCAGCTGGAGGGCTGAGCTCCCAGACTGAGAGTGTATCGATGTCCTGAGCTCTGACGTGTATAGATTCAAAGCGCTCCAAGCGCTGGGGTGAATCTGATCTGGCTGACACTGATAAATCCTGCTGACTCTTGCGCGTGGGCATGTTGCTTGCGCGCATGGATTTCTCATTTGTTTCAAGGACCATGCCATGATTCATGTCATGCATGCCCATGATTACAAGCCCATGTCACCGCACGTTCACGTGGAAGATTGCGCGAACATGCCGCATGGATTCGACTCACAAAAGTGTTTCTGAACATGCATGGTCATGGAATGGAAGCTTCTGTAAATGACCATGGTTCAAAGCTGCTTTACACATGTCATACTGTCATATGCCATGGACTCATGTTGTACCCTGGACCCACATCAACCCATGCAGCCAACACGTTCAATTGTACTTGACACAGCTCACATATGTGCATACATCAACTCACATGTGCATGACATAAGGGGATGAATGACGTGACATCACATGAAACATGTCCTGTCTTCAAAAGTCATGTGCATACATCAGCTCACATGTGCATGACAGAAGGGAATGAATGACGTGACATCACATGGCATTTCCAGCAAACATTGGAATTAGTCCGTTTGATTCCACTTGATATATACTTTACTTGGTGCCATGGAAAGCCATGAACCTAAGCCAATTTGGTAGGCGCTCATTTGTCTCACTCAGAGGCCTCGAGAGCGTTCTCAAAGACATCGAGCGTCATGGGCTGCCAAAGGCTCATTCACGGAGTACGATAAAGAGAGCTCGTGAGAAGCAGATCGAAGAGTACTCGACTTCCTACGGCCCTGTGCTTCAAGCTCTTGAGGTGCCTCTCAGTGACGGCAGTGGAAACACAACCATTTTCGTCTCCCACCCTGTCTCTATCATCCAGAGCGCTATCACACATTGCAAGCTGTTTCGTGAGCACTTTGTTCGATGCTGCAATGATCACCCTCCTCGCCCAGACCGCAAATGGCAGTTCGCGGTATACTCAGACGAGGTTACACCAGGTAACGCCTTGAAGCACAACAACGAACGTAAGCTCCAAGTGTGCTACTTCTCAGTGACTTGATTCATTTTCTCTGCATCATTTTTGTTCTGTGCACTCACTTCCCAAGGTGTACACCTGCCAAGGGTGGTCGGTCGGGGGTGTAAATGCGTTTTGACACGCATAACTTTCAGTCATTCTTGCCAGGTGCTTGAGTTGGGCTCCTGGGCCCTTTCTCGAGAGGCATTCTGGTTTTGCCTCTGCGCGGTGAAGTCGAGCACTGTTCAGAAGATTGGCGGTATGAGTTTGCTCATGCCTCATCTTCTGGACCTATTTCGCATGCCTTTTGACACCTCGAGTGGCATTTACTTGCGGCATGAAGATTGGCGGGTCATGTTCTTTGGACAAGTGGCGCTGCACATTGGAGACGAGGTGGCGTGCAAGTCTGTCCTGGGTGTCAAGGGAGCCGCCGGGACAGTGTTTTGCGCTTGCTGCCAGAATGGTGTTGACTTCAAGAGTGCTTTGCAGGATCACGATGACCGGCTCATACCGTCAACATGCCTGGAGTTCTCGAGGTTCCGTCAGCACACAACTGAGAGCGTCAGGGACGCACATGAACTGTTGCGTGAACGCTGTGAGGTTGAGACGGCTGCAGGCTTCAAGCTTTTAGAGCAGAGCCTGGGTTTCAACTGGCATGAACGAAGCCTGTTGAGCATCCCGCGCCACCAGTACCTGCTGAGCGCTACGATGTTCGACTGGTTCCATATTTATTTTGTGCATGGGGTTGCTTCCATTCACGCTGGACTCACAATAGCAGAGCTCCACAAGGGAGGTCACCAGGCTCAAGACATAGCCTTGTTTGTTCAGGCCTTTGTGATGCCGCGCCGACTTCAGGGAGCCAGGCCTAAGGCTTGCCTGGAGAAGCGGTCCAACAAGACAGATCCTTTGAAAGGAAGCGCTTCAGAGACCATCAACTTCCTGTTGATCCTTCGGTGCTATATTCTACATTTTGTTCTTGATGACTGCAGCCCTGGACTCAGAAGGTGTTGCCAGTCCTTCCTGCACCTGTGTAGCATCACGGACACGCTCCTTCAGAGTTGGAAAAACCAGACACTGGGCTGCAACACGCCATGTCACATCACATCATGTCACTTATCCTCATGGACATGTATGTGACTGGAGTGTCGAAAGGTGTTTTGAGCCATGTCGTATATAGCATGTTGCTTCATGGACGTCATGGGAAGGTCCTGTTATACGATGCATGTCATGGGATGGTCATGCCGCGTCATGTCAATTGTGACATGTCATTGGTTTCTCCTCATGGCATGCGGCGTGGGCAATATGAATGTTGTCGGGTGTTCAACGCCAAGTTTTTTGTGAGGGTTGCGCACTGTTCACCGATGTCTCGTCCAGGGAATTGCAAAGGTCTTTGAGTGTTGTTTAGACGTCAATTATATACACCTGTTGAGACAGGGTGGTCACCAAGTTTCAATCTGTTGAGACCGGGCGTTCACCAAAGTGCAAGTTTCAACCAATGTCATGATGGTTTGGTTGTGGACAGAGTCGATGCACTCATGACAGTTCATGCAATGTCTTTGTTCATGGACAAGCTGTGCTCACATGCGTTTTCATGCCATATCCTTGTTCATCGACTTTCATGGAAATATGGAAATGCGATGTGTGAGGTTTCATGCCAAGTCTTTGTTCATGGACATGGGATGTGTATATATGAGTTTTCATGCCATGTTTTGCGCATGAACAATGAACTTGCGCAGTACTCATGAGTTTACATGCCATGTCATGCCATGTCGTGAAGGTTCATTATATAACTTATATAACATACTATGATTTTCCTTTCCACTGTACTTTGGATCTCACCAAGGTCCTGCATTTCAAAGTTTGCCCGGGAGATACAACTTCACTTGTCTACCTTCCAGAGCAGTCATGGATTGGAATACTGGACGCCAAAGTTTCACAGCTGCTTGCATTTACCGTCCATGTGGAGAAAACATCAAATGCTCCTGGCATGCTTCTGCCAGGAGAGGAAGCACCGCATGGTGAAGCACATAGTGAACCATGTGAACAACCCTGCCCGGTCATTTGAAAAGAGTGTCATGCAGGACACGACTCTGAGACAGTTCGAGATGATGGATGACGAGGTTTCGATTCCACGCGAGTGGCCATGTTTGTTGGAAGCGCAGCCGGCATCATCAAAGATCTCTGACATGATTTCGATGGCCCTTCAGCTTCCTGCAAATGTTGATGTCAAGTCTTCACGAAGGGGCATCACGGGCGGCTCTTCTGAGGTGGCAGTTGGCGATGTAGTGGTCTTCCTTGAGGCCAGGGTCGACCGCAAACACGTTGGCTCTGTCAAGTGGCTCTGCCAGATTGAGGACACATGCATGGCGTGCCTCGACGTGTGGGAGCATGTGGCGAAGTCTCTGTACAGAGTGGTCGACAACTGCCAACTTGTGCCTCTTGCATGTGTCACAGACACGTGCATGTACAGCATGAAGGAAGGGGGAGCGCTCGTGATCTGGTGAAAATGAGGTTTCTGCGTCAAGCTGTCAACATGTTCATGGGGTTCACATGACATGCAATCAACATGTTCATGAGACCCACATGACATGCATGAACACGTTCATGAGGCCCACACGACGTGCAGTCAACGTGTGCATGGGATCATTTCTGACATGCGCTGGCCCCCTCGCAGGTGACGCCAGCAGCTGCCGTGCCCAGGAGGGAAGAGCGGCTCATACAGGGTTGGAACCCTTTTGGGGAGACACTTAGGACACTTACTAACTGCTCTAAGTGCACATAGCTAAGTGTGCTAAGTGTTTTCGTATGTGTTGTAAATGATTAGTATGTGTGCTAAGTGTTTACTAACCACGGTGGACCTTTAAGTAGACGAGAATCCTTTCTTGGTTCCTTAATGAGAAGATGCCACGAAGGCCTCCGCCTCCGCCCGTCTCAGCTCCGCCCGGCGCCGACCCTTGTCGTCTCTTCCGTCTCTAAAGGCTTCGACCCATCGGTCTCAGCCATTGGAGCCGATCAGTTTGGCTGAAAAATGCAGCAGCTCTTCGAGCTGTTCGGAGTAACAAGAACCCACTGGAGCTTATGCATGCTTCTGCTATGATTTGATGAGGTCTTTGCAGTGTTTTGGTGTTTTAACCAGGTTTTGATCAATGTTGGGGGTGCAAGCTTGGGTGAGCATCTTGGTTTAGAATCATTGGATTGGTCGTTTGTTTAATGTACAGTCAGTAGTCTGCCTCCCTCAAAGGTTGCGAATGCGGGGTTTTCGTGACAATTCTTGCCAACTACCCCAGGGCACAGACCCCACAGAGCCCTTCCACACCCCACCTGGAAGGGTCTTGAGCCCAGATGAGCATGGGTCACGCTAGGGCTGGGAGTCCAAAGTTTTGTCAAGGCTTTCAGGAACATGGCACGCCTATCGAGTTTAGACTCGAGTCAAGACACTTGAATCATGATTGAATCATGTGTCCAAGTGCTCTCCGCAAGAAGCATCCACAACCAGAAGAGTCTAGCAACATTTGGACATTAGCTTAGTCTTGCAGTCTTGCCCTTTGCGCTCGGGTGTCATGCTCAATCTTCCAGAAACAAACTTATATATTTCTTCAAGGCTGTTGCATTGGCAGTCCACTAGTTGCTAGTCTTAGGAGCCTTAGTCCTCACAGGCTCGTGCAGGGCTCTCTCCGCGCCCGGCCCTGTTTTTTTCACACAGCAGTTGGCCACGACAACTCATAGAGCAGGAGCGGCCTTGCGATTTGCTTTCCGAGCAAACCAATATATACGGAGAAATCGGTGTTGACATAGATTGTATGTGGGGGTGGTTACAGTAGCCGAAGGTGAGGGCATCAATTTATGGAAGCACCACATCAAAGCAAGGTGAGAACACTTCAGGGTGAGAACACTTCAAAGTGATCCACCAACCGTGAGGCTTCATTGATCAACAGTCATTAAAGCCTTTAAACATCCAGCTTGCAGCCACTTCTCTCGGCCTCAGAAGGGCTTCAGCCGCTCCCAGAACTCGGGCCATTCCACACAGTTGGGGTCTTGCAGCGCCTTGTAGCCTTTCCTGCAGTCATTGGCCGGTGGGACTTCACAGGGGGCTTTGCGGACACTTCCATCTACCAAAGTCAGTCGGAATCGATCAGTTCTGTAAAAGTCTGCTTGAAGGCCTGCACACTGTTTGTAGAATTCAGGAGCCCTCCCCACAACAAATGGTTGCCATTTCCAACGACATGGAAGCTCTCAAAGGGGGAGTCGAACATGCAAGTCGTCTACCTGTCTCCCGGCTTCTAGCCGTGGCCCGTGGCCCGTGTCCACAATAGCCTCCAATGAGGACGTCCACCTGCTACAATACACACAACACGGGTTGCCTGCTTAAGTTTAAGTGATCCAAATAAGCCTTCAATTGACAAATGCAGGAGCCACCTTAGGATCTAAAATGATCTAAACCTCATGCTCATTCTCCTAACCTGTTTGGCCTCCGTCGGCTCAGGTAGTCCAAGACTCGACTCTGCCCAGGCAGCTTTCTTCGGATCGTTGAAGAAGTCTTCTTCAAACTTCTTGCCTACACAGTTGAAGTTGAAAACCTTTTTGGCTGCCTTGGCATAGTAACGTTTATATAATCGTATATAGTTGCCCCAAACCACTGGCAATAACGGAATGCTATTCGAGGAGCTGCAAATGTGTAGCAATTGCTCGTGTGGGACAATCATGTCGACCACCAAAGGACCATGTCCCAACGTGGCCACTGTCAATCAAATGAGGAGTCGATGACGTGCCACCTGTACGCCACGCAGCTAAGAACATCGAAGAACCATCTTGGGCGTTGCTTCACTGGCCCAGTGAGTCACTCTGCCCGAACAAGTTCAGTGAGTCGTTCGCTGATCTGGTGGGAGCGGCATTGAGGATCCCCATTGCGAGTTGTTGTAGAGCCTGGATTTTAACTAGGATGAAGTGTGCATGGTTGTCCCAACTTCGTTGTGAAGTATCAGCACCAAATGCACACAAGTCCATCATTACAGTGTACTCACTGACTATACAGTAATAACGTCCTCAGTCTGAGGTTCTGGGCAGGCAATAGAAACTCGGTAACAAATCAGAAAGAAAGGTCGTGGTGGATCCTCTGCCTCCCTGATGTTGTTTTTGCTACACCACGTCCCGAGTCTGAGATGATCCCGGATTTTTCTCCAAGTGCCAAGGTGTGCTCTACTGTTCTTCTTGTGATCCCTCCAATGACCCTCTGCTGGCGGTTTTCGTTTTCAGAATATTCACGAGGGTCACTGGGCTCCAGCCCAGCCAGGGGTGGAGGCCACTGGGCTGCCAAGGTGCTCCGCACGCAAAGCTTGAGATTTCGAGTCTCCTGATCCTGGTGATTCGGGGTTTCGCGCACCGTGCCGCTTGGTGTTTCAGATGGTTCTGAGACCTTTGGGTTTGGCATGTCTTAAGCATCATGCTGTAAAACATGTTCAATGTTGAATATCGATTGTTCATCCCCCGTCAATAGATTCTGGCAGTAGAAGCCTGGAGAGTACCATGAGTAGCACCATGTAGCACCTATGCATCGCTTGGCAGTCCTTGCTGGAGATGTATAAGATTACCTCGGTCAGCGTCGAGCTTGGCAATTTTCATTGGCACACAGCCTTCCAAAGCCAAATGCCAGACACCTACTTGATGTCCAGCAACCTTTAAACGAAGGTTTCCTTACTCAATCATTGGAACGCTTGCCTTGAGAGCTATAGCATACGGACGGAAGGAGCTTGAACTTAAAGAGTTTTGGACATACTGTCCCGGTTTGTAGGAGAAACTAGTCTTCCAAGGGGCCATTGTCCACTTCCATGTTAGTGAGTCAAAGTCTAGTGGCACTAACCCAACACTCCCCAAGTTCAATTACCATCCAATGTCAATCTCAAACTCTCAAATTACTATCAACCCGGCCCTAATTTCCATCATAATCCTTATTGAAGCCATCCTCCAAACCATCCTCCTCTCCTCTCCTCTCCTCTCCTCTCCTCTGCTCTCATCCACTCCCCTCTCACTATTCCAAGCCTCACCTGAATACTCCTCCGAGTCACCAGCAGCAAACCTCCCAGGAAGCCCAAGGCGCCCTTTCGCCCCGCAATGCCCGTGCGCCAGGCAGGGACCCCTGGGGCATCTGGGTCTTCCTCCACTGCCGGCACTCCATCGGCTCGAAATCGGCAGTGCATTTTTTTCAGCAGCTGGGGGAAAGTGAGCAGGGAAATCTGACTGAACCATGAAACGAGTTCAGAACTGCTAAGGCTTAGATCTCGGGGGGGTCGGGGTGAACTATATTATTGGCTTCTCTTTCCACCATTTGTCCCGGTTTTTGCAACTGGTTGTGATGAAGCTTCATGTTTTTATCAAATAAGCAGTCCTCAGAAGCACCTCGCGCGATGCCGCTCACACGGCCTGCTTGCCAGTGCCGCAGGGCTGGTCCGCAGAAGGCCTGGGGCTCGATTTGTGCATCCACCGGTGGGGGATTCGCAGCAGCCCCGAACCTGAAGGTTTTCACGGATCAGTTCCCATCTGTGCCCACCAACAATGGTGGCTGTCAAGGGGCCAAGGTGCAGTCTGCACTTCAGGGAACTGTTTCCAAAGGCCGGTAGGTCAAAGATCTTGATTTTTGAAGTCAGTACATCACTGATGACATCCCATGCCAATGACCATGGTCCATAAAAGCGCTTTTCTCCACACATGTGGCAAGTCTGGCACCAAGAACCATCCCAACACCTTGGGGATGGCTTGCTTTGGATCCATCCAGCGGGTCCGGTGGTCCTTCAAGAGCCACAAGCAACGCCGCCCCGACCCCTCACAACGGACAGCTGGGTCGAGCCGCAGGACAGCTGACGGCGACCAGGCCAAGCAGAAGCACGATGGCCAGCGGCGATCGCATGGCGATGTGCAGTACAAGAGCTATAAGGATGCTATAAGTCTCTAGGCCCCGCGCTACGTGCAAGCCGGATAAGTTAAACCATAAGAAGCACGAGTAGGAACCAGATGGGTCTGGCTGAGTTGATTCTTGCGGTTGAGCCTTGCTTCTTTCAATTTCTGGATCTGAGAAGTGTGAAACAAACGTGAGGAAGATGTTGCTGAGCAGCCGCTAAGAAGAACCTGCTTGTTGGGTCTCATATATTCGCCGTCTCTGTTTGCTGACTGTTCTTTTCCTTGTCTCTTCCTCGTGCCCAGCTGCAAAAGCCTCATGTGTTTGCCTCAAGTTACACACAGCCAATTTGGACAAGTTCAAGTCACTAAGTCACTTCAATCCAACCCTCAAGTCCACTCTGCAACTCCCACACCCTCTGCGATGTGGAAGACACGCCCACTGCGGAAGTGGAAGTGGACGAGATGCTCGTCTGCTATGGATCTATATATTTGGTTCTATACTTCATTATACTTCCGTGTTTGAGGATGACAACCATGAAAGACAGCGAGACATCCACGAGCCCAGGAGCAGCCAGCCATGGCTGGTCTCCGATGAAGCGACGATGGGCACACACTGCGCCTTTTTTCCACGAGAAGTCGTGTTGAGCAAAACGAGGCACAGCTTGGATATCTTGTCAGAAGGAAGTGCTTCAGAAAAGAAAGACTTTGGAATACCATCACTTCTTCCCATGATGGACCTAGCTGCGAATGATGCTGTGTCAAGCATGAGTGGATCAGCACATCCTGTTGACCTCCAACCGCTCCACACTGCTTCACCCGCACTCTGCTGTGGTGCGGAGTGGACTGTACAACAAAGGGCCTGGCGGACAGCTGTGAGAGGCGTTGCGTTTGCAAAAGGAGCTTCATCAACTGGGTGCCTCTGCCATGATCTGCTCTGCAACCACTATATATCTCAAGCACCTAAGTTTTCCACATTCGGTAGGTGTTTAAAGATGCTTAAAATTTAGAGGGTTTTGGTAACCACGTCGCAACAAAACCCGGAAAAACAGTGCCATCGGAACAACCCCAAAGAAGGGAAGCCAATTTGAAAAACAGCCGTAAGTAGGTAGTACCTAGGAGTCGTGCATACTTTGATGACTCAGTTTCACAACAGTGGGGCTCCCCATGTTAGTGCCAAAACGGTCAGTGGATTGGTCTTCCGTCCAGGGGGACTTATATACAAGTCGTGGTAGCGCGGTGGCCACCTTTTGAACAGGTGCCACGAGGAAGTCCTGCAAGTTGCAGGCACAACTTGCTAAGTTGGAGGGGTTTTGAAGCAATAGCAAGTTGACAATTCACCCTCAAGTCTGCAATTCCTAAACCGTTGGACTCTCTGAGGGCAACCAATCCTCGGACAATCCTGATCTGTTTGGAGGGATCCGCGCATGCCCTGCGGGTGGAGCATGCAGTCGGGCCTCGTTCTGTCGAGGCGAAAATTGGAGCCCACCTGGCCCCGCAACATGGACCACCAAAGACGATCTCACTGGCCACAAGCTTTGGATCCATAAGGGTGTCAAGGTCAAGCTGAAGCCATGCTGCTTTGAACATTTCACATTCTGAAACGACAGTTTCAACACTTTGTGAAGGCAAGCTTTTCAAAAAGCACGACCGAACCGCGTCAACCTGCCAGTTTGCAAGAGCAAGCCAAAGAACTTCGACCCTCCGCCTTGCCTGACAGCTAGTTCAGCTCATGGCCTTGGATGCCAAATTAATAGTGATCCGAACACCTCCTCAAGTTCAGGTGTTGGCGCCAATCAATTCCATTTTCCAACCAGCTCGAGTTCAGCATAGTTCAGCTCGTCAATCAATCTTCTTCTACCCTTCGGCCAGAACAACCTCCTACTTCCGCAACCAAGTGCACGGTCGGTCTTTGTGAAGGCTTTAAGATCGACACACATGCCATCGTTGCAATGAGCATTGGGCACCAAGACTCCCACCAAGGTTGCAAAGACCTCTGCCTTCAAACCTCTTCAAAGCAATGCCGAATAGACACCAATGTCGCGATGGGGCATGTGTTTGCTTCAAATTTGCTTATATAATCCCCCCCCAAAAAAAAAGAAGAAGAAGAACAACGATCTAAGCATATCTAAGCATCAGCTTCCTGGACCCGTAAGAACCCCTGCCCCTGTGTGTCCACACGGCGTGTGGGGAAAAAAGAGAATGGACGTCCTGGACCTCAGTTCGCGGCTCGACGAAGAGCTTCATCCCTGCGTCGTTCAGGCGATCCACTAAGGTTTGCCCCAAGCCGCTGGCCGGCCTCGGTCGTTACACCGAGACTGCATGTCGTCACCGATCCACTGCCCTGAAAACCGCCGTCCTTTGGAAGGTGTGTGGCACCTTGTTGGTCTTGTGTTCTTCTCTTGCTTCAATGCCATGTACTCCAAAAAAAAGATCCGAATCATGCAACATATAGGAAGCACTGCTACAACTGCTTCACACACCCAAAGGGGTGCCTGAAATTGCCACAGCCATTCTACTATCAACATCTAGTCTAGGCATGTCTAGGCATATGTTCTCATTGCTTTACCCCATGCGTACCGCCATAAAGCACATTACTACGTTCCCTTGCGCTCCCAAGGGGCGTATGCACACCACCCTCAGCGCAGGCAGAGCGCTGCAACGCGCAGCATAAGGCGCTTTCGACCGCCATCAGCGCGGTGCATTTGTAGCCCGGGTCGCCCCCAGAGCCACTCTGCACCTGCGAGGTGTGCAACGGGTTTCTGTCCGATCTGGGTATGCGTGCATGTGTGCATCTGGCCAACAACTGTTTCACTGGATGATTTTGGCTGGGATTTCACCACGCGCCACACGTTGGAATTGCTTTGAAGGCAAGCAGCCTCCACGCAGTTTCAATTCTATATTCTAGCTACTACAGTACATCACTGTGCAGTCTCAAAAGGGGGTCAGCAAAGCCAAGAACAACCCCTTAATATGTTTCCGCCCTCCCAACTTCACGCCACTGCCTGCGCCGCCACCGTGGGATTCTTGCCATCCACCTCTTTTTCACCACGGCCCACCGTTCGAACCGTGAAATAGCCTTCCTGGCGCAGAGGGGAGCGACATGTACCAAATCCACGAGCACGGGTATGTATGTTTCTGGGAGACATAGAAGAGTCAGACCTACCTAGTCTGTATGTATGTCCGGGGAAACATACATACCTAGAAAATTAGAGGTATGTATGGTATGTATGTCGGTTGGGGGAGAGAGACATACCTAGAAAAGAAGCGGTATGTCTGTATGTATGCATGGTCCAAACGTACATACCTCAAAAGCAGGGGTATGTATGTTTGTCGGAGACATAGAAGAGTCGTACATACCCATCATGTATGTATGTCCGGGGAAACATACATACATACAGGGTATGTATGTATGTAGGTATGTATGTATGTATGTCCGGGGAAACATACATACCGAGTAAATTACAGGTATGTATGGTATGTATGTATGTCTGGGTACATGTGCAACACAGACGTGTATGTGGCCAAAGAGTGCAGGTGGTATTTATGTATGTCAAAGGTATGTATATCTGGGGACACATACATACATACATACAAACCTATTGTTTCCCCAGACATACATACATACCTATCATTTTCCAGGTCTGTATGTTCCCTACATACCTCGTTTGCGGAGGTTAGTAAGTATCTAGCAGGCAACCCCTGCCTCCCCCCCCCATCTAGGTATGTATGTATGTATGTATGTCGAAACATACAGACGTAGCAACTATGGGTATGTATGTATGTCTGGGTGTGAGTCTGGGGAAACATACATACCTAGAACATTATAGGTATGTATGTATGTCTGGGGAAACAAACATACCTAGAAACTCGAGGTATGTATGTATGTCAAAGGTATGTATATCTGGGGAAACATACATACCTGGAAAATGATAGGTATGTATGTATGTCTGGGGAAACAATAGGTATGTATGTATGTTTGGGCTAACATACATACTTTGTTTTCGGAGGTTAGTAAGTATCTGGCAGGTATCCCCTGGCTCCCCCCCTATCAAGGTATGTATGTATGTATGTCGAAACATACAGACGTAGCAACTATGGGTATGTATGTATGTCTGGGTGTGTGTCTGGGGAAACATACATACCTAGAAAATTATAGGTATGTATGTATGTCTGGGGAAACATACATACCTAGAAACTCGAGGTATGTATGTATGTCAAAGGTATGTATATCTGGGGAAACATACATACCTGGAAAATGATAGGTATGTATGTATGTCTGGGGAAATATACATACCTAGAAAACTATAGGTATGTATGAATGTATGTCTGGGGAAACATACATACGTAGAAACTATGGGTATGTATGTATGTCTGGGGAAACATACATACCTAGAAACTAGAGGTATGTATGTATGTCAAAGGTCACCCTCGTCCAAGCTGCTGCGGCCGTTGGTAAGAAGGCCTTTACGTTGCATGGCACGGTGGCAGCCTGTGCTCTGCTGGCATTGTTGCATGTGGGCAAACTTGTGCGCTCGGAGAAGACACCCGTCGCCGCTGCTGAATGTTCGTGACGAAACAGACACACCTAGAAAATCAGACGTCTGTCTGACGTATGGGTACTGGGTTGCGGTACTGACGTCTGGGTCCTGGGGCGCGGCCCCCCCCCTATCAAGGTATGTATGTATGTATGTATGTCTCGGGAAACATACATACCTAGAAAACTATTGGTATGTATGTATGTCTGGGTGTGTGTCTGGGGAAACATACATACCTAGAAAATTAGAGGTATGTATGTATGTCTGGGGAAAGATACATACGTAGAAACTAGAGGTAGGCATGTATGTCAGAGGTATGTATATCTGGGGAAACATACATACCTGGAAAATTATAGGTATGTATGTATGCTTGGGCTAACATACATACTTTGTTTTCGGAGGTTAGTAAGTATCTGGCAGGCATCCCCTGGCTCCCCCCCTATGAAGGTATGTGTGTATGTATGTATGTATGTCGAAACATACATACGTAGAAACCATGGGTATGTATGTATGTCTGGGTGTGTGTCTGGGGAAACATACATACCTAGAACATTATAGGTATGTATGTATGTCTGGGGAAACATACATACCTAGAAACTCGAGGTATGTATCTATGTCAAAGGTATGTATATCTGGGGAAACATACATACCTGGAAAATGATAGGTATGTATGTATGTCTGGGGAAACAATAGGTATGTATGTATGTTTGGGCTAACATACATACTTTGTTTTCGGAGGTTAGTAAGTATCTGGCAGGTATCCCCTGGCTCCCCCCTATCAAGGTATGTATGTATGTATGTCGAAACATACAGACGTAGCAACTATGGGTATGTATGTATGTCTGGGTGTGTGTCTGGGGAAACATACATACCTAGAAAATTATAGGTATGTATGTATGTCTGGGGAAACATACATACCTAGAAACTAGAGGTATGTATGTATGTCAAAGGTATGTATATCTGGGGAAACATACATACCTGGAAAATGATAGGTATGTATGTCTGGGGAAATAAACATACCTAGAAAACTATAGGTATGTATGGGCAACCCCTGCCTCCCCCCCCCTCTAGGTATGTATGTATGTGTGTATGTATGTCGAAACATACATACGTAGAAACTATGGGTATGTATGTATGTCTGGGTGTGTGTCTGGGGAAACATACATACCTAGAAAATTATAGGTATGTATGTATGTCTGGGGAAACATACATACCTAGAAACTCGAGGTATGTATGTATGTCAAAGGTATGTATATCTGGGGAAACATACATACCTGGAAGATGATAGGTATGTATGTCTGTCTGGGGAAACATACATACCTAGAAAACTATAGGTATGTATGAATGTATGTCCGGGGAAACATACATACGTAGAAACTATGGGTATGTATGTATGTCTGGGGAAACATACATACCTAGAAACTAGAGGTATGTATGTATGTCAAAGGTATGTATGTCTGGGGAAACATACATACATACCTAGAAACTCGAGGTATGTATGTATGTCAAAGGTATGTATATCTGGGGAAACATACCTCCCTGGAAAATGATAGGTATGTATGTCTGGGGAAACATACATACCTAGAAACTAGAGGTATGTATGTATGTCAAAGGTATGTATATCTGGGGAAACATACATACCTGGAAAATGAGAGGTATGTATGTATGTCTGCGGAAACATACATACCTAGAAAACTATAGGTATGTATGTATGTCTGGGTGTGTGTCTGGGGACACATACATACCTAGAAAATTATAGGTATGTATGTATGTCTGGGGAAACATACATACCTAGAAACTCCAGGTATGTATGTATGTCCAAGGTATGTATATCTGGGGAAACATACATACCTGGAAAATGATAGGTATGTATGTATGTCTGGGGAAACATACATACCTAGAAACTAGAGGTATGTATGTATGTCAAAGGTATGTATATGTGGGGAAACATACAGACCTGGAAAATGATAGGTATGTATGTATGTCTGGGGAAACATGTCTGGGGAAACATACATACCTAGAAACTCCAGGTATGTATGTATGTCCAAGGTATGTATATCTGGGGAAACATACATACCTGGAAAATGATAGGTATGCATGTATGTCTGGGGAAACATACATACCTAGAAACTAGAGGTATGTATGTATGTCAAAGGTATGTATATCTGGGGAAACATACATACCTGGAAAATGATAGGTATGTATGTATGTCTGCGGAAACATACATACCGAGAAACTATAGGTATGTATGTGTGTCTGGGGAAACATGTCTGGGGAAACATACATACCTAGAAACTCCAGGTATGTATGTATGTATGTCCAAGGTATGTATATCTGGGGAAACATACATACCTTATGTCTGGGGAAACATACATACCTAGAAACTAGAGGTATGTATGTA
>CAXAMN010022406.1:430745-456018 GCA_963970005.1 Durusdinium trenchii | reverse complement strand
CACTCTTGCGGGACACTCTTGTGGGACACTCTGGTGGGACACTCTTGGGACGCTCTTGTGAGACACTCTTGTGGGACACTGTTGCGGGACACTCTTGTGGGACACTCCTGTGGGACACTCATTTGGGACACTCTTGCGGGACACTCTTGTGGGACACTCTTGTGGGACACTCTTGTAGGAAACTCTTGTGGGACACTCTTACGGGACACTCTTGTGGGACACTCTTGCGGGACACTCTTGTGGGACACTCTTGTAGGAAACTCTTGTGGGACACTCTTGTAGGACACTCTTGTGGGATACTCCTCTAGGACACTCTTGTGGGACACTCTTGTGGGGCACTCTTGTGGGACACTGTTGTAGGAAGCTCTTGTGGGACACTCTTGTAGGACACTCTTGTGGGACACTGTTGCCGGACACTCTTGTGGGACACTCTTGTGGGACACTCTTGCTGGACACTCTTGTGGGACACTCCTGTGGGAAACTCATTTGGGACACTCTTGTGGGACACTCTTGTGGGACACTCTTGTGGGACACTCTTGTGTGACACTCTTGTGGGACACTCTTGTGGGACACTCTTGTAGGAAACTCTTGTGGGACACTCTTGTAGGACACTCTTGTGGGACACTCTTGTAGGACACTCTTGTGGGACTCTCTTGTAGGACACTCTTGTGGGACACTCTTGTAGGGCACTCTCGTGGGACACTCTTGTGGGACACTCTTATAGGACACTCTTGTGGGACACTCTTAACTCTTGTGAGACACTCTTGTGGGACATGGTTGCGGGACACTCTTGTGGGACACTCTTGTGAGACAGGGACACTCTTCTAGGACACTCTTGTGGGACACTCTTGTAGGACACTCTTGTGGGACACTCTTACGGGACACTCTTGTGGGACACTCTGGTGGGACACTCTTGTGGGTCACTCTTATGGGACACTCTTGTCGGACACTCTTGTGGGACACACTTGTGGGACACTCTTGTGGGACACTCTTGTGGGACACTCATACGGGACACTCTTGTGGGACACTCTTGTAGGACACTCTTTTGGGACATGCAGGACACTCTTGTGGGACACTCTTGTGGGACACTCTTGTAGGAAACTCTTGTGGGATACTCTTGTAGGACACTCTTGTGGGACACTCTTGTAGGACACTCTTGTGGGACACTCCTGTAGGGCACACTCTTCGTACGAGACTTCCTCCAAAAGTCACGCTGCGAGGCTGCAAGACGAGCGTTTCGTACGAGACTTCCTCCAAAAGTCACGCGTCAAGTCTCAAAAACGAGCGTTTCGTACGAGAGTCCCTCCAAAAGTCACACGTCAAGTCTCCAAAACGAGCGTTTCGTACGAGACTTCCTCCAAAAGTCACATTTCAAGTCCCCAAAACGAGCGTTTCGTACGAGACTTCCTCAAAAACTCACATGTCAAAGTCGACTTCCTCCAAAAGTCCAGCAGAAACACCCGTCGGACACACACATCACGCAGCCCTGCCAAGCAGTTTCGCGATTCCAGCCCCTCCAAACGACACCCGCTCACACGCCAATCCCAATGTGACAGCGACATTCACCTCTACCACAACTCACAACCTCCCGATTCCCTGCGCCTGCCACGAATCTTTGCGCGTCCACACGTCTAAGGCGCACAAAGTACTGCGCCTGCCACGAAATGTCACCTCCGTCACACCTCGCAACCTCACGATTCCCTGCGCCTGCCACGAAAATCCCACTTCCACACCGCAAAAGCCACACCAAGTACTGCGCCTGCCACGAAAAGTGACAATATCATCTCATGTGAGCTTCAACAAAATTTGCACCACACCACACGTTTGCAATGATTTCGACCCGTTCTGAGCACACTCCCATCCACCAAAATCGGCATTTCAGCTGAGACTTATCACGAAAACAGCGCTTCGATGCCACACCCTGCAACGCAAATCCCAATGGCACGGCCACATCCAACACCCCAAAAACACGACTCTCCAAACGCTAATCTCAATGGAACTACGCAGCACTCTGCAGATCTCACAAAACGCTGCGCCTGCGCAGCGAAACGCATCACGTTTCTTGCGCCACATCTCATTTTCATGCAAATCACAATGGAATAGCGGCGCAAACAGAACCGTGACACATCCATGAAAAGTCACTTGCAAAAGCTTCCCCCAATGGCAGCGCCTTAGCGACCTACTGCGGACGGTTGCGAACAGTTGCGGACGGTTGCGAACATAGAAGCAACGGGTCGCGAACAAGGCTCTACCCCCAGACCCCCAAGAGTTAAACGAGAACCCTTCGCTACGCATTCGGGAAAAAGGTCAAATCTTGGCAAAATCAGCTCCATCTTTGGTACATATCCACTCCCAGGATCATGGTCCAGTCAGAAATCTTGGCCTTTCCGAGTCCAAGACTATATCTCTTGTCTTCCCATGGGCCAATCAAAAGCAAAGACTTCATTGCTGGACAAGCTGGAAGTAAGAGTGCCCAACTTTTCCAGCACTGGGGACTTCCTACTTTTGGACTCCCTACGCCCTCCAGTACGCATACCTCCCCTTCATGGAAATGAGCACCTCGGGCAATTCTCCTTTGATGCCCTCCAGCTTCTGTAGATCACGCCCAGCCATCGCCCAGCTCACCGGCTTTACATCACCTTCTGGACTTCATCGCTGCGGTGGACTAGCTTTTAGGTTCAAATAGGACATCACCTACATAAAATGAAGGCATCCTTCTATGTTGAAGGGAACATGATGGAATGACATGGAATGACCAAATATAGATGAACTGTGAGGTTCGGCCAGTGATGTGTCTGCGATTTCCACGATCACTGGCATCACAGGAGTGACGTGTGCGGAATCTCACCGCACTGCACCTCAAAACACAACCAAATCAAAGTATACCAGAAAGACATCTCAAGCAGTCCGTGCAAGGCAAAACCTGAGCTCCCCAAAAAAGCATCCAGAAAATATCCACCACAAGACAACTCTTCTCGTTCCCCACGCCTTTTTGGGCCCGCTGAGCCAAATATTCGCAGGCCAAGCGCCCGGTGAAGCCCGTCGCGCCCAGCACGACCACGTCGAACGTCATCGGGCTGTCCGATCCACGAGGCGATCGTCCGATGGGCGGTGGGCCGATGGCTGCGGAGGGCCGCGGCGGTTCAGAACGACTGGTGCAGAAGGCTGGTGGACTTGGAAAAATGTATGTTTCTTGGGTCTATCCTATTGCGAGCAGCAGATAGCAGCAGTGGATGATTGATATGGGTTAGTAACGGGTTCGTATCTTCTGAGCCCCAAATCACCGAATCTTCTCAAGCAGCAAATTATGTTTTTTTTTAAATTTAAGAACTCCAGCGATAGCACACCCCTCACCCACTGGTCATGTGCGAGTAGAACAGGTCCTGCGTCACAAGACTGTCATGCTGATCGGAAACAAAAAAAAACAGTAGTTCAATCCAAATAAAGTCATATCCCACGTCAAACAGCAGCATCGCTGATAGCACGACGAGCACAAAAAAAGCTGCAAGGCCTGTTCCTGTTCCTTTCTCACCATTTGCCGCTACAGTACGGGCGAATCCTATAACTTGTGAGGACTCTGACACAAGCCGATTGTGATGCACATTGCGCACACTGAAACTCACCCCTCGAAGCCTGAGGGAACACGCAGGCATACGTAGTTCAAGGCTAAGAACAAAAGAAACTGCCCAGGCTCACAATTCTTCTATACACGGTCACAGTTTCGTTTTCTTATAGTGATGGCCTCCCACCTACTAGCGATGGCCAACCTAATAATCCCAATAGTGATGCCCAGGCTCACAACTGTTCTGTACATGGGCGCTGCATTAAGAAGCAGCAGCACCTTAGCCCTGGAGTAGCTGAACCATGGCCTTCTTAAGCACTGCTGAATCTTTGCAACGAGCTGCAGCGGCCGCCAATTGCTGCTGCAAGTTGGCGATCTCTATCGACTCTTCGTCCTCCTGATCATAAGCCTCTTGGAATAACTGAATGACTTCTTCTTTAGTGGGCTGGTGCGGATTGGTTGCACCACATGCGTCCTTCATGGCATTCTCAGCTAAGAGTGGGAAGTCCGCGACCTTTACCTGATCAAAGGCTTTGAGGTTCTTGGGGATGCCTATTCTGTTCTTCAGCAACTTGATTGTTTCGAGCACCTTTGTCACAGCCAAATCCTTGTCCTCGCCACACTGGAAGCCCAAAGCCAACGCAATGTCGATGAAAAGCTCAGGCACATACTTGGCATTGTATTTCTGCACTGGTCCCAATAGGATTGCATTGCAAACGCCATGTGGCATGTTGTACATCCCTCCCAGCTGATGTGCCATGGCATGCACATACCCAAGCCCTGCGGAATTGAATGCCATGCCAGCCAAGAACTCAGCATATGCCATCATGTCACGTGCCTTCAGATTTTTTCCATCCTCAACAGCTGTGGGCAAAAATGCGCTAATCAGCTTCATCGCACGAATGGCACACGCATCTGTGACTGGGTTAGAGGCAGTACTCACATAAGCTTCGATGGCATGGGTCAAGGCATCCATTCCAGTGGCGGCGGTCAATGATTTGGGCATACCAATCATTGTCTTCGGGTCATTCACTGCCAACGTTGGGGTAACACGCCAATCAACAATCGCCATCTTCACATGTCGAGTTTCGTCCGTGATGATACAAAAACGTGTCATCTCAGCACCCGTTCCCGCTGTGGTGTTGACAGCCACCATGGTCATCATCGGCTTGGTGCTCTTGTCGACACCCTCCATTTGACGGATGTCTCCACCATTCGTGGCAGTCAAAGCAATGGCCTTGGCACAATCATGGGGAGAACCACCACCAAAGGAAATGACGAAGTCACAGTTCTCCTCCTTGATCTTCTTGAGACCAGCTTCCACCTGTCCACATGTAGGATTCGGTTCACACCCATCATAGATGGCATATGAAATGCTCGCTTGATCCAGCGTCTCGGTAAGAGCCTTCACTGCCCCCACCTTCACTAGCACAGCATCTGTGACAATCAACGCCTTCTTGTGTCCCAAGGCTTTGATTTGACTCACTGCACCCTTCATGGCACCTTGACCCATGATGGACTTGCAAGGCATGAAGAAGGTTTGCCCTTCATCCCCTGGAGGTCCATGGTGATAATTCAATCCATGGGCGCCCTGCGTGGTGTGCCCGGCCAGGTCCTCGGATAACGCCTTTGACAGGTCGAAGCTGGAGTAGTAGCCCTCCATGGCGACTGGGGACTGGAAGAGCCGAATTTGAGCTAAACGTGCTGACAGTTCTTGCGGAATTGCAAGTGAAACATGTCGTTTGCCAAACAAGACGTCAATGTGCCTACAAGACGTCAATGTGCTGCAATGAAGCCTAGTAACTAGCCTAGTATCAGTATATATCATTGTAGTATACTGATAGTGCTCGTTAATATTTCAGGCTTCATATCGCATGGATGTGCACGTGCCTCCATATGCATAACACAAGTTTAGACACGTCAAATGCTGCAACACTTGCACACTAGGAAGGTTAGTTGTGATGCTTTTATGTGGGCAAATGTTACAGAACGCAACAGCTCTGCAAAAACTCAGTCCTCTGTCTATTTTGCAGCTGCCGTCGAGCCTCTGCTGGGCAAAAAGCAAACTCTGATACATACACCTTGTAGTGCGCAGTCGTTGGTTGCGTGCTGCCTCAACATTCTTATCCTGTTACAAAGGGTATGTTGGGATGGCTGGCACAAGCATCCTGCCTATGAGGGCAGGAGTCCGTAAAAGCTCTATTGTCGGTGGTTGGACCAGATAAAAACAATGGGCCCCTGTCTGGTTGCGTGGAATTGAACACAGGTGCTGTCTGCCACTAGTAGGAGTCTCTCATGCAGCTATGGTACCGCTGTGGTCGAAGAGCGTCAGCATGCGTCAGCACAGAACCAAAAAACAAAGTCCATCATGCCGAACAACACATCAGCCCCTCAAAGAATCCTTTGATGGGTAAGTTAAAACTTCTCTGGGGCACTAGATGTCAAGCGCCACCCATTATTGCTGAAATTGAGAATCGTGGTCAGGAAGAAGGCTAAGGGAGTCTTGGGGTGGCTAAGAAGGAACCATTACAAAAAAAAACAATCATGAATTATTACCTTATACATTAATCCGTTCAAACACTGCGGCAATAATGTGTAGCAATCAAACATCGTTACGATACTGTCCTGATTCTTCCCTTTAACCTGATGCTCATGGATGCGTAAATCTTCAATTTAAAAGACACGCTTGAGCCAAGTGGCAGCCAGTCCACCTTGTCTTCAACCATTGCTTGGCACAAGAACAGCAACCCCAAACATCATGTGGGAATGTCAGCGAAAACCAAAGAATTTGAGTTGTTGACTGGATTCCCTGCCTGTTCACTCCATGCATGTGCGCAAAAGGGCCCAACAAGGCCTTCTGAGCTCAAGGAAAACGCACACGCGTGATTTGCACACGCTCGGGTTGCTTCCATCTTTGTAGAGTGGAGCTTGCGGCCTTGTGCAAGTTGACACTGGTTGATGGGGGGGTGGACTGCGAACATCTGAACACAAGCACAAAATTAGAGCCTTGCCGATTTGCAGCTAATATGTGAATGCTTCATATCATATCTCATAGCTTCAATCTGTGTCGTCCAAACTTTCGTGTTTCACCAACGTTGGGAGACCAAAGGCCACTGATGCGTAAAGTACGGTTGGGGGAGCTTCATCTGTCTTCCCACCCGCTTGAAACATTTCTCAGCCGGACGATTCGGCCCGCATTTCTCCGCATTGGCACTGATTGCGTCTGACAGTTCTTCTCGTGAGAACGCTTGGAGAGCTTCAGTTGCATTTCATATTGTAGTCATATTATAGTCTAGTCTACTCAAAACATAGAAGGATGATGAAGGATGTTTGTTGTGGGCAACGCTATGATTCTGTCTGTCATCTGTGATCTAATTAGATCTAATTATTGTCAGGTACAAGTTTCTTGGAGGGAAGCTGCCAAAAGTGTCCTCTATAACAAAGTCCGGTTTGCACGTCACACGAGTGACTTGCAATGGGTATATAACATTGCCAAAACAGGAACAGCTAGCTACCTGGGATATCACTTCAAGCATTTGCACGCAACTCAGAAACAATGACTCGTTCACGTCCACTCACACCCCTACCGTTGTGCTTTCAAAAAGAATGCGCCAACCAGTCCGTACGAACAATTCTTGCGTGCTCAGTTCTGCTGGCAGGCTGTCTCTGGGCTAAGTGGCCTGCTCCGGATCAGGAAACCTCCATCTACATGCCATCCTCATCCTCATCATCCTCTTCGAAGCCGAACAAATGCTTGATTCTTTGGAGATGCCTAGGTTGCTACGGTGGCAAGAATGCTCTTGTCATGGACTCCAAGAACCGAAAATGCCCTTCAGCATGCCCTGCAGCCTAGTGTTCTGGTCTAAAAATGTATCATCACTGTTCTGGTCTGTAGATGAGCTATGCTTTACTTCGAGTCCGTTGCGAGAAAGGGCAATTGAGAGGGTGTATATTACTTGCTTGTGCTTACCAAACTGTCTTAACACATGTGTTGGTCGTGATCAAGCCATGACAGTACCAAACTACAATGACATGTCAAACAGCAATATGCTTTGTGGTTTTGCGGTGCCACCAAATCCATGCGCCTCCTTGTTCGGAAGCCCTGCCCAAAACATGAATTTCATTTTGATATCCTTCAGCCTCACCTAAGGATAAACACCTTCACCTACATGCCTATCTGTTGAACAAAGCAACATATATCACTGAAAGGCTCTACTGCGGTGGAACTCCCAACCGCATTGACGCAAAGGGTGGGCGCATTCCACCGTTGGCATCCTGAAACACGTGCCCGTGATTTCAGACTAGCAAGGCTGAAGTTAGCTGAGGCACTCATATTCCGGATCCCCATCATGATTCTTGCACTTGCTTAGATCTTCAGCTTTCGCCACAAAACCTTGGATGGGCTGCAGGAATTATAAACATCCGCCTGACTCGACATCTCTGTTATTGTCTACGATCAGAAATGATCAGGGAAAAATATAAGTGCACAATCCAGGAAACGAAGGGTCTTGCGGCACCGGGTGTCCGCACTCGCAACCTCCAAAGCCACTGGACCTGTATTCCCGCTGAGGGATACAACTTCTACCTGAAGCTCGTAGCGAGATGCAAGTGGCAAGCATTCCTGCGTGCTCACATAGATTTGACTCCCACGAGAGGACCGAGCATATGTGTAGTACTTATTGTCTGTGACGGACTTCGTGCTGACATGGTCCGACAAGTCACCGCAGGCACTCGTTTCGGAAATCCACAACCCCACACCAACTTTGACTTGGTAGCATGTGCCGTTCTGAAAGTGGGAAAGTTGGCATTGCCACGACAACGCCTCGATGTTGCCGTCGTGCGCCCAGTCTCTTTCAAAGGTTGAAACCCACCAAGAGGGTAGGTGTTGATGCGACGTGAGAATGAGATTTTCATCGTGTGCATCTAGCACTCGGAAAGCAGATCCCAACCCAAAGGCGTTGTCCTCATCTGCTTCCACACGTCGAAATGCAAGCTCCATCCCATTCTCGAAAACAGCTGGCATGCGAAAATTGAGGTGCCATTCATCTGCAAACAAACCACTCGACCAGTGACAGGATAGTGCATCATCTTGCCTGCTTGCAGTGTGACCTCATCAGCAGGATTGGAGTTGCAACGTCCACATGACGTATTTGACTATGATTATCTAGCTGCGTCTTGCAGGGTTCGAGGAAACTAACTTTCAAGCAGGATAGCCCCGCAGCCCAAGAACCCAAAGAGGTTCGCCTGGCTCGCCTGACTCCAATGGAACTCACACGGGGCACCATGTTTTTTTCTGCGCCAAGACTGTGTTGACTGGTCGTTTCGTTGACGGGGCGCCTCCAGCAGGGCATGGTGGCATGGAGAACCACAAGCGAGACCCATTTGAGCTTCTGATCAGGAAAGCCTGGTTAATTACTGATAAAGCGCATGCGAAGTGACTGCTGGCATAATCGCACCGGTGGTCCGCAATGTCGTGTTGCTTTAAAGTTAGCCTCCATGGGCAGTTTGCATGCTATGTGGGTGGCCCGATGGTGTGCGGGAATGGGGGGTTTGCACAGGTGCCGCTGCCCTGCCACAGCCTGGCACGCTTTTATGCCGAGGCGGCCTGGCTCGAGAACATGAGCCACAAGTTCGTTGAGCCTTTGAAGATTGTCCGGTCCGTTGCTTGGTTGCTGTTTAGCTTCCAGGTGGACATGCACAAGCTTGTGTGGCTGGTCCTATGAGAAGTATGCTTGAAGCTCTATGTGATTCTATGTGTTTAGTTTGTTGAGTAAGAAAAAGGAGTGGCAACGCCAGGCTTAGCAGCTACTTGGTGGCCTGGAGTGATTGCTTGAGCGGCTGCTAGCCAGCAAACTCTTGACAAGAAAAATGTTGGCAAAAAAGTTTAATATATAAGTTGTTACGTGCATCTTGCTTTCAATTTGATGTGGCACACTAGCCTGGAGCACACGATACAGCAACGTGTTCGGAAAAACTTGAAAACTTGTGTTCCAAGAAATCGCTCCCAAACGCTCGAGTTCGAGAAGTCCAAGAAAAAAGAAGCACGTGCATAATTCAATTACAAAAGAATAAGCCAAACAACATCAAACAACAAAAGATAGATAGGTCTGCAAAATCCAAATCACGACGTCTGGTTCAGCGGAACAGGGTGGCCTGCATCTGCGGCCGTATGGAACATCGACCCAAGTCAGAACCTGGACCTATGGATCAGCCTGTTTGTGTTCATGGATAAATACTGGTGTATGTTAGTATTATTAATGCTAATGTTCTATGGATCAGCTAGTCAGCAACTATTTTGGTCAGCGTTAGGTCAGTGTAGGAGATGTGATTGATGCGGTGGGATGCCTGCAGGCTGTTGGTCGTGAGCCGCCCGTCTTGCAGGAAGCGCCTGGCTTTGAGACGGAAGGTTATAAAACTTATATAAAACATTTAAGAACAACTTGGCCTACTTCTGAAATGTAGAACGTATAGGAATTAACGCACATGTTAAATTCAGTGCGCACTTGCATAAGTAGATCGACTGGGCTACTTGCAGGGCAAAGGACCGGATAACTAAGTCGGCCCCTTGCACCGACAAGTCGGCTCTTTGAGAGGGCAATGGGTCGCAACTCTTTCTCAGCTGTGGCACCACTAGGAGTCAGCCCCTCCGTTGGCCATCTGAGCTGTGGGACACAGTCGCTTCACAAAAGTGGCAAGCAGCAGTTCATCGTGGACACTTAAAAGGGTGTTTAATTAAAAACGCATCTTAAATGCGTAAGAGCCGCCAAATTTCCGGAAGGCATTGGCTTTGTCGATCAAACGTAAGAACTTCTTTCCAATCCAACCCTCTTCGCCGGTTTTGCATGAACCTCTCACCCAGGCAAATCGCGCGGTCTGCGGTAGTGGTCAGGAGCATGTCGCGTGATTGCAAAAGAGATGGTCCAAATGATCTCAGCATCCAAAGATGATCCACGGTTTTGCTGCTTTGTCATTTCAATTTTAGCTTGCACGCGTGCACCCACACACTAGGCTGAGGTGCCCGCTGGCTTTAAATTCAGTTCAGGTCCCTTATCCGCACACACACCAGCCATAGCTTAGTCCTGACCTTCATGTTCTGTCACGTTGTTCCTGCGCCTTCACTACCACCTGTATAAGCAGGATGATGGTGGTCCTTGTGAAAGTGTGTCTGTGTGTGACAACCCTGGAGTTACAAGCAGCCTCGTGAATACACTTGCGAGCGAAGCTGCTCTGGTGAGGGAAACACGGAAATTGCACTGATTCAGCAGCTTCGCTTGCAGTTGCTCTTCTCTCAGGGGTATAGTTTGTAGTTGTTCTTTTGTAGTTACTCTTTCTAGACTGCTGGCGCTCTTTGGGATCTTTCCCCTGGGCCTGGAAACAATATTGTAAGGGTAAGCCTTGCAACTGCCATTGAAGTGGCAACATTATAAAGTTTCAACTTTGGCCGGATTTCCGGGACTAGTACTCCTGACGGTTGTTGCGCATTCATTCATGCAAACCTATCTCTTGGTAGCACAACATTGAAGAGACCGAATGCGTGACAAAGAGCAAATGCAGGATGCGACCCACTGCCCACCCCAAGAGACCTATATAGGTGGGTTCAGGGGCCTAGGGCCTACAAAAGGGAGAGTTGATTAACTTGCTGACCTACTGGCCGCCTTCCGAGGAGCAAGCGGCAAGGTGACGACAACACTTGTGCAAACATTGACCGACCTTTTTGCAGGCACTGCTTTGCTTCCTCCATAGTAGTAAGCAAGACTCTACTCTACTAAACTCTACCCTGCCCTACTCTTCTGGCCCTTGATCCTACGGTCAGATTTTGGGTGCGTGGAGTGTAACTGTAACCACCACCTAACCACTGACCACCCACTTTGTGACTCCAGGCCTGAACTCTAGACTCGAGAATTGCTCTAAACTCAATTAGACTTGACGCTAGGCCCTAGACCCTAGAATCTCTAGACTCTGGAGCTAGAACCTCTACAACCCCAGGCCCTACAACTACAGAATCTAGAGCATAGCCAAGAATGCTATTTATTTGCTGGAATGCCTTTTCGGCGACAATTCCACCATAGCTGTCGTTGCTCTTTCCCTGCTCCTTGCTTTTGCAGTTGTTCTTTTATGGTAGGACGGTTTTCGTAGTTGCTCTTTCCGTGCATCACAATCCGACTCTTGGTGTACTCAAGTCAAACTTGCTTTATGTATACTTTTGGGGACACTGTATCCCCAAAGTTGAACCCAGTGCCTTTCCAGGCAAGTCGAAGTAGGTCCGGTGTGGTTGCTCTTTCGGTGACTGGTCGTGGGGACTGTGGTTGCTCTTTCCGCACTCGTTTTGCAAGACGTCTGACAAGAAAGAGCAACTACAGTCTCCTCAGGACCAGTCTCCAAAAGAGCAACTGCAAAAGATCAACTACGACTACCAAACCACCCCTAAAGAGAACCCGAAAAAGGAGCGGTGAAAAAGCAACTACAAAGAGCAACTACAAACGAGATCCCTTACCGCCAAACAACCTCCTCCAGCCACTGTTAAACAAATGAACTTCTTCAAAATGCGTTTGTCTTTGTTTCGCATCTTTTTAACTATTGAACCAGTCACACAGTCTGTTCCATCTGCAGCAGACTTTAGGTCTAAAAAATCCAAAGGCTAGCAGCTAGACAGCTAGAATCTTGATTCGATTCTAGATCGCAGGTAACTGCTATTGCAATATTATTGTTGCTGCTGCTGTTGTTGTTGTTCTTCTGTTCGCTTGTCAATAAGAAGGGGCTAAATACACGGATAGGCGAGCTTGCCAAAACGCGTGGTGTCCAGGTTGAGCACCTGTTATTTTAAGTATTTGGAACATTGTGGATTTCATGTGTTCTTCTCAAACCTTATGAACATGGTAAAAGGCATGCTCTCCTTTCAGGTGAACCTCATGAGCATAGTAAAGGACATGTTCTTTTTCAGGTAACACTCACGAACATGGTCAATCATCTGCTCTTTTCACGGGAGCCAACAGCCTTCCAAAACACAAGCGTTTTCAACATTATCTTTTCATGCTCTTTTTTGAATAATTGAAAAACAGCCTCCGTGGCTTAGAGAATGTTATAAGCTTACCTCATCAAAGCTACGTTCCTATGGGATTGTGCATCGAAGTTTGTCAAGGTACTGTAAATCAAGGTTGATCAACCTGAGCTTCAGGCCATGACACATGCTGGCCATACCGTTGTCAAAGAACCTCACAGAGTAACGGAAGCCTCTGTAGCGTGATGTGGCCTGAACCGTGAACCATGTTGTACGCATCTCGAAGACTGCAGGCTCTGCTAAATGCAAACACCCATGCGGTAGGTGTTCACCATGAGGAATCCCACCACAGGGTGAACCCTGACGATCGATCTCACAAACACTCTCTGGTTCCAGTGGAATCTTCACACTCTCCCATTGGATCAAATCATAGCCACACACTCTGCCTCGGAACTCAACGCGTTGGGGGAACTCCAGCGGCATGTGGCCGACCCCTTGGCGGCAGCTAAAACTGGACGCCTGAAGGCTGGTGATGCTGTAACGGATCTCTGAGTCACACCTAGGCCGGGCCGCTTCAATTGAGCACTCCATAGGTGGTCCTGGGGAAACCTCAGAGAAGAGTCGCCAAGGTTCTCCTTCCGATAAATTCCACTTGCACCTGGCAGAATAACGTGGGAAGGACGTGTTGCAGTATCTCTGTTGGCGCGATAAATGCCTTTTAGCGCCTTTTGGCGTTAGTAATGTGTTAGAAACTATACAAGAAGAGCGCCACACTTGCAAACTCGAGGACAAACCTTGAGCAAAAACACATGCCTCCAAAACATCCCAAACTGATGCTCAGCAAAGAACTGGTCCTTACTCTTCATGTGACATGAACATGGGTGACTGCCGGCCTTCCACGGGGCTTAGATTCCACACGTGTCCATCGGATATTCTGTCCTTCTGCATGCCCATGGAGCACTAGCTGCTGACCAAGATCACAAGCATGCCCCTCTAAATCATGTTGTTTGCTCTTCAGAGAAACGATGTGGATCAAAGCGTTGGAACATGTTGGCATTGGAAGGCACTCTCCTTGTGGCACATGTCCTTTCCACGTGATTTGGCCATAGAAACCTGGCAAGCATTTGCAACCAACACCTGGCACGAAGTCAGAATGTAGAACCGTACAATCGGCTGGAAGACATGTCCCGAAAGCCTTCCATCCTGTCCAGAAGATGTTTCCACCGTAGCCATCAAGACAGCTACAGTTAAAACCCTTCTTTTTGTTTGAGTTTTCGATAGAGCATGGAGCGGGATTGCACGTGCCCAGTGCCGTAGGGCCATTCCAAGTAATGAAGCCAATGAAGCCACGTAGGCATTTACACAATTTGCCCGGCTGCTGGTTGGAGTGCTGTACGTTACAAGGTGCAGGTTCGCAATGGCCGGGCAGAATGGGTTCCCGCCTGTATTCCTTGGAGTTCAATACAGCATGCTTTCTCCTGACTTCTCCGCGCCTGCGCAGGCGATTGGTTCGATTGACGACTCCTGCAAAACCATCTCGGCACCTGCAGCCTGGACCGCTGACACCGTTGGTGAATTCGCCCACGCACGGCAATTCGGTGCATGAACCCTTTGCCTGTGGCCCATCCCAGACGATAAGGCCTATATAGCCTTTTAAGCAGCGACACTGATCTCCTGGCATGTTGTTCGAGTTTGGAATTGGGCAAGGAGCCGGCTTGCAAAAACCGTAGGCCTCAGCACCCTTCCATCTGATCATTCCCCCAAAGCCGTCCCGACATCTGCACCAGCCACCTTCCTCCGTAGAGTTTGGGATGTTGCACGAAGCATGGCTGCACCCATAATCTGTCAAGATGTCCCCGTTCATCTCAGGCTCGCCTCTGTTGATTTTGGTGACAGGACTGCTATTTACATCACTTCCGCCATACCCTCAGCAAACAACATAATCACCCAGCAACCAACCTGAAATGATGTTTTCCAATAGGCTAGACTATTTTTGTCCCAAACGCATCACTAAAGACTTGATTCAACTCCAACACACAAAAGGCTGGCGATAGACAAATTTGTGCAACACCGCAGTTCATGAAAGGTTTCCCCTTTTCCCGTTTGAATCCCTACCCGCAATGGAAGCAACAACTGCTGGCACATAGACATGAACATCTGACCAAGAAACAAACAAAACATCATGTCCTCATTGCTCTTCGACTTGGCCGCTTTGCTTTGCTCTGCTTCTTTGTGTGGAACCATTTGCTATTGTTTTTGTTGCGGCTCCAAGTGTTCAAACTGTTTTGCAATTTTCGCTGTAATTCAGCTACGCCTAACCTACGCCTTGTCCGCTTCATAGCTAATTGAGGCCTCTTTGGTTTTGTTTCCTTTGTTTGTGCCTTTCTGCGCTCCCAGTTCTATTGGATTGGTGTTTTGTAGTTTTTGTGATATATGCTGCCCGGTTTGCCGTTGTCCAGGTTTGTCTACTCCTCAGGGTGAAGGCTGAGGGTGGTTTAATAAATTTAAAGGCCTTCAAAGACCCCTGCATGCTGCTTGCGCACGGTCCTCAAAAACAATACACCGCAAAATTGAATGCAAGATAGTTTTAAGTTTCAAGTAATGAATTTGCGCATGGCATGAACTGTGCTGCTCCCCTCCGTGCGGTGGAGGGTGCCATACACCGGCGGGCCTTATGTTGCCGTCTGCGTTTCTTATCCAAAGCCTCTGTGATAGATGTCCTGCTTGTACAAAAGGATAACGCACTACCCATGTGGAGTGGGCAAGTTCAACGATATCCATTGGTATGTGATTTCGCCAAGACGCCTGTAAAACCATCTTTGCATCTGCAGGCCGGGCCAGGCAGTCCGTTGACCCTAGGTCCACTGCAGTGTGCTGGCTCACAAGTGCCCACGGGTGTGGACCCAATCCATGAAATGGTTCCTACCTTGGCCATGCTGCGCAAGTAAGAGCGACAGCGACTTCTACAAACATATATATATATATAAACAAATATAAAGAATGTGTTTACCGTCTACCCCTCGCTCCTAAAGGGACAGCAGGCACTTTTTCACTGGAGTGCTTCAAGGTTGCTAGTGAAGCTAATTGACAGCCCCTGATGGCCCTTGTGGCCGGTCAGCAGGCGTGAAGCCTAACTTTTACGCAACATCCGCCTGAAGATGCTCTGTTGCGCAACATTCACCTCAAGTTGAAGAGGCTCTGTTTCCGTTGGCCCAAGCAGAGCGGGGACTGCAAGAACCAAGTGACTCCACCCCTTGCCAAGCCAAACCAAGCTCTGAGACATATGCGCGAAGGTGGGAAGGGTCTTCCGCCTTTAACAAATCAGGACGCTTAGAACCCACCATAGAAGCAGCAAAGTCAGCCAAACACCTGCGGATGACGACTTGCAAGGGCTTGCTGCTTGGTATTTTGTTGCTTGGTAGGATAACACTCATTCCTTGGCCATAGGTACGAGATGTTACGAGGCACCACAGGCTCGTGCGCTTGACTAATTGTGCCAACCCCATCGTTGCCGGGGTGTAACACCACTGCCATGTGTGGAAGTATTGGCTATTGCAGACCCAGCGCTGAGCGAAACCGTTGACAGAAAGCAGGGTCAGCCTCGCGGTAGGGCAATGTCAAATAATTCAGCTATTTGGTGGTCAAAGCGGTGTGGCTTGGGAACGCCAAAGCCGTTTCGTCTTGACTACAGTTTCAGGAACCGATCCAACGCAGCGCCCACCTAAACAGGCGTGCTCTTCTTCTCCAGGAAGTCTCTCCATTCTTCTAATCAGGAGCTCCGGTAAGGCTGAGAATTCATCAGCCTCTTTCCTCACTTTTCCTTCTACTTGCCCTTGACGCCACCTTTTTCTTCTTGTTGAACCCTCCTTGCTGCTCTTCAAATCTACACCTACACCCAAGCTCTGCAGTTTCTTCCCTTCGAACTGCCTGGTCCTCCGAGTCCATGCCCACCTCCTCGTTGCGCGCCAGGTGACCCCCTGCAGGCGGCCGCTCAACCCTAGCCGGCAGCTGATCCCGGTGGACGTCACCTAATGCCAACTCAACAGAGTCTCCACGACAAATGCTCAGCACCATGCTCACTGCGAGAAGCACTTGCGGGGGTTGAACGCTTTCCCAGCCTCATTGTGCATCACAGCCCGCCTCCTTTGAACCACTCCCGCAGCTCCCTGAGCCCTCATCTGCATCAGAAGAACCTGACGTTTCTGAGATCCACTTCCGCCTGTACTGACTTCATGTCCTTTAGGCCCTTCACCTCTTGCAGAGAGACCTCTTGCGCTTCTTTACTACCTCTTTGACCTTAACGGGCATCGAACCTGATGCTTTTGCCTCCCTGCCATCAGGTATCCAGCACCTCTCCTACACCACTGCCGGTCTAAATAAGGCAATTGAGGCAATGGTAGCGAGACTAAAGCTCCATTTGTCTGGGCTGGCCCCCTGGTGCGGAGTCCGATGAGGTTCGTCCTTTAAGTGTCAGGTAAACTGCCAAACGGTGAAGGCTATTGTACGTATACCGTATACTCATAGAGGCGAGCAAATACTCGCACCCCCCCTGCTGCATAACACGTGCCGGACAAACAGTCCAGTTAAGGGGGGGCACGTCAGTCCCCGTCCTCCCCCGCATGTTCTCCCTCACTCGATGGTTTTGCACGACCTTTAGTCTGATGATGTCTGATGGAGGAGCCCCTCACACCACACCTTAACTCACACCAGAACGGATAGCAACTTACCTTTGCCATCGGTCGTATTCCAACTTTACGTTGATCGGCTTCACTCGTTGAACGCTCCCTTTTGGGCTTGGTGGCTATCTCAAAGCGTCCTCTATCTGGCAAACATAGACAACATGCCAGGGCGGTGCTAACTCTCGTGCTTGACACACCTCTAATTCACGCGGTGTGGCTGCCCGGCCACATACTCAGCTGCTTTCTGCTTCTTCCGCTTGGCTTCAGTGAGTGCTTTTCACGGCACTCTTCATTCCAAGGAGCTCATGCTCCAGTCGGCCACCCTCAGCACGTGCCTCGAGAAGCTTTGCCTTGAGACCTCGCTTCTCTAACTGTCAGGGATGTCTCGTCCCCTTCTTTTCCTTCTATTTACCTCGCGGGGTAACCCAAGGTAAAGGCTTGCTGCTTCTCTCCTTAGCAGCCTTCCTCTAGATCAATCCTCCTGACACCGCCTCTTGGGTGCTAGGAGGGTAGCAAGGTTGCTTAAGCCAAAAAGATTGAGTCAAAACCTGCGATCAATTGCAAAACAACAATAATAATAACAACAACAACAAAAGCAGAAACAGGACCAAACAGGATTTCATGCTCCACAGCTGAAGCGACATACTTCTCCCTGCAACGGCAGCTTAGCCCGGGCTCATTGGTGGAATTGGGCAGACTACATGGCGCTGGCGTGCAATCACCTTCTGCCTCTGAGCCGTTCCATCGTATACTGCCAGTGAAGCCGTTCAAACATCGGCATTTCAGCCCTGGTTCCTTGGTCGAATTCAATATGTGACATTTAGCAGGAACACACTGCCCATTAGGGATGGTCCTAGTCCATGTGATCTTGCCATCAAACCCATCTGCACAAGCACAATCTGCACCAAACAGCCGGTTGGAGTTGGGAATGTCGCAACGTGCAGCAGTGCACCCGGCATCTGTTAAGTTGTTGCCTATCAGCTTTGGCTGGCCAAAGTAGCTGTCTTTGCATTTGCACTTAGGACCTGGTAGTCCATTCACCCTCTCGCCGATGCAAGGCGAGCCAACACATATAGTACCAGCCAGGCGGGCCACTGTCATGCTGTTCCACTGACGGAAATCCTTAGGTTTGACCCGGTTTGACGGCTGGATTTGAAACATTTGAATATTTTTGGCAATAGGTCAATAGGTGGCATGACAATAAAACTTGTTATAGCCTCCTCAAGAATCCCATTGACCTTGGAACTTCTCGCAGCACTTGCACACACCCCCTGAGCAATCGCAAAGGTGATGGTTTTCCTTGGGCACTACGATCAATGACACGTTGGTCACAGTATCCCGGCTCAGGCCCAACAAGCTCAAGGTGCAGTTTGTAGAGGTTGATGAATTGCTTGATACCTCAAACTCCAAGGGCTTGTCATGAAACTTGATCAGGGAATGGCCCAAGTATTGCCTTGTGCAGTTCTCACAACACAATCTGACACTCCTTGGATGATCTGCAAACATCTCGCTTGCCACAGGGAAACAGGGCTTGTTCAACCAAAGGAAGAGCCAAACAAATACATTGCTTGGCCGGTTTGCACAGCACGAGCACAAAGACATGCTGATACCATTGGTATGCATGATTACCCAGTCACACAAAACATGCAAAAACTGGTCAAACAAGTCAAGCAATGTTACAACAAGCGCAAATCATTGCCCCCCAAGTCTCCAAGTATGTCGGTACTCTGGCGTCACTTGTATCTTTCCAATCCCAGAGCTCAGCAGAAACACAAATTCTTGGTACCGGCTGAGCTGCTCGGGACTTCCCAGACTTCCTCGCCACGGTGTCAGTGCAGAATGCAGTGATTGTGTAAAGTATCGGAAAGTGCCTCCTCTGTTGATTTGCCCCTTGGGATCCCATCGTTGTGACCAACACAAATATGATGCCGGAAACCTAAACAGGTTTACCCCCCAGAGATGTCTCTACCAACCACCTGCATGAAAACAATAAGCATGAAAAAACATGTGGTCCGTTTGCACAGCTGAAGTCAAAGGATCCTGTGCACCCCCAAGCTTTTGGAAACGTTCAGCCGACAAATTGCAGCTCAGGGTCCCACGAGCTGCCATGCTGACGCTTGAGTTCTGGGCGAGACTTCTGCCAGTGTTCCACTTAAATGTTTCCTCACATTCAAAGTCCAAAGGCTTTGCATACGACAAGGAGTGTGCATTAACCAAGCTCAGAGTCAACATGAATTGATCCACAGTGTTGTTATTGGAGGCATGTTGATAAATTAACCTGGTACTTTTGTAGGGTTTCTTTCTCATCCTGACCATAGAACCATGGGGTTCAACCATGCTTGGGATGTTAAGCTCTCTTGGCCTTACACTGTGATAGTTAGCGGTGACTTGAAGCAAATGAGTAAGTCCAAGGTCCAGAGAAAGAAGACAGTACGTGCTCAGCCACCACACAAATGTTCTTGCTGTGGCAAAGTGGTGCACAACATCAAGCAATGCCCTTCTCCAGCTGCAAAAGAGCTGCTACATCTACGAGCAGCAGTCAAGGGCTTTTTGGAAGGTGCACCACTGTGCAGGGTCATCACTCTTTACAGCAAATCGCGCTTGATGGAAGCCCCTTCGGTTGCTGATGCCCAATCCCAGCTCAAGTTGGCAAGAACTGCAGTTGAACACATCTATCAGGCGTTGCAGGCAGCAGAAGCCAAAGCAGGAGAAGCCATGTGCACAAACCTGAACCAGTCTTGGAAACATTGAGGCAAACGCTGATGGACTTCGAAAGTTGTACGTTAGCCAAGCAAACCCTTGTTTTCAAAAGGAGGTGACAGAAGCAGCTGTTCGTTACAAGAAGGCTAATCCTGGGAAGCAACTACAGTACCCAAGTACTGGCAAGCACACTTTCGAGTACTTGGGCTTAAGGCCAGAACATACAAGGGGCCTGTGGCAAAGAGAGGTGGCAAAATTTTTCTGAAAGTGTTGCCTTTCAAGCTGGTACCTCCTGGTGCCAGTCCACCTGTAGAATCAAAGATTGAGATTGAGCAATCGCAAATCATGAAGTTTCTGGGCGATCCCAAACAAATTCGGTTGTACAGTGATGGAGCCAAAGCCTGGGAAAGCAGTTGCCAGAAGTCATACATCAAGAACTTTCCAGTCGTCCATGGAAAGCATCAGTTTACAAGAAAAATTGAAAGTCATGAAGAAACCTGGAGCCACGCTTGCGGGAACTCAAGCTGTCGACCGATGGTGGCAATCCCTGGGCCGCTACATACCAAGTTCTTTGAACAACAAAGATTGGTCCCAAGGCGTCTGATACATGCATGCATTTGTTTGGAGATATCATCTCTGAGACACAGATTTGAAAAGCAAACTTGGCAAGCTGAAGTGAAAAAGGAAACTCGCCGTCATAGCTGTTTTGAAGTACATGTCTCAATCTCCTGTAAAAACAAACACGACAAGCTTCCCAACACGACAACAACACCAGGTGAAATACCAACACGCGACCTTGTTATTGGAGCCATATGTTTCCTGCTGTAGGCAGAGCCAAGCACACAAGCAGCGGCAAACCCTGTCAACAACCTCTGAATTCAATACACCAAAGCAGTGAGGGGAGCTAGACTGCATGCCGCCACCTATGGACTGTAGATCTACGTGGCTGATTTTGAAGGAGAAAACGTGGCTCAAAGCTGGGCATAGCGATTGGTCAAACAGTTAATTTGTCAAATCAAAGTCTCAACTCATTCAACTTCGGCTCCACGAACAGCTGCTGGATCGCCATGTGGATGCCTAGTGGGGAGATTCCAATGAAGAGTAAGAAGCCAAGCAAATGCAGCAGTGGAGAAAACCGGCAATTTGGGAACAAAGCTTGGCGATTCCCTTTGTTGGCAAATAGTGCCAAATCGTCCTCGGTTCAGACAGGCGGTCCAGGTCGTTCACTCCCAATGTCTCACAGCCGTCCGGAAATGTGATCCACTTGCCGGTCAAACCTTGAAACATGGCCACTTAAGGGGTCCCCTTCCAGTAAACTTCATCGTTTGCCCACTGTATCTTGGCCTCAGCCAACCAGTGGTGTCGCCAACATGTAATTAAGGATCACACATTGGAGTCGATCAACTTGGTTTTGAACTGTTTTGAAGACAGCCAGTCGATGGTGTAGGGTTGCGTGCAGCACAGAACTCGAGGCAACCCCAAGCCACAGCCCAAACAACATGTCAGTATATATATATATTAATATATTAACTAATCCGTCCCAGTCATTCTGTGCATGCTGCGTTTGGCCCTTTGGCCTTGTCCTTGCTTGACTCATCAATTTCTGTTGCAAGGCTTTTGCCAAATCCATATTCTCAGCACACGCAGCACTGGCGCTACCAAGAATAACCAGTTCTGCACAAGTGCAAACATACAACAATCTGCAGAACAATGCATTGTGACCTTCGAGTCTAATGGGTTTTGTTTTATTTCGTATGTGCCATAGACCGTTGTGAAGCACCCACTCCACCAAATCTCAAGGAAGCTTCGCCCCCGAACTTTGTCAAAGTATTCGTCACCCAAGGAGGCAACCACGTGCCGTGGGGCGACTCTCGATGGAGAAAGTCGGCCAACTTCATCTCCTGACAGCGGCAAGTCTTGCGACCCCAGTTATGATGTTCTCATAAAAGGCCGCAACCCAACATTTTACATGGAAGCGCCTACACTCAATATTGGCTTTTGGGTATAAAAAAAGGCAGCCCATCAAAAGTGCATCCAAAAAGCTGGCATCCATCAACAAACATTGAACCCTCTCATATCGTGACTGCCGACTTCGACAAACGAAACGAATGCAATCAAACTCTGACTGCCCACACATGCCCTCAGCGGGCCTCCTTGGCGCTGAAGGACGCAAAATGGATGTGCATTTTGGGTGATTCATGAAGCCCCCGCAAGTTCCCATAGAAGAGCGCCACTGAAATGCAGCCACCCGCCTTAGTTTCCAAGGCCGCGAGCTTCCACAGACCTGGTTAGAGAAGATCTTTCAAAGTCCTGGTTCCTGCAAAGAACACGCAGGAAGCCTTGAACAACCTGGAACGCTTCACCCCCTCTGATGCGCAGCCGGCTAATCCTACAGGCCTGTATCCGTTTTCATGTAGCCTAGCTCCGAGGCCCCCAACGCTGCGTAGAAGCACCCACACGTACCAGAATAGATCGTCTTTCTCATCCTCGGCTCTGCAAGTCGGAAATGCCGGTCCAGTGTCTGAACCTTTCAGCGGCGACGAGACGACGATATTCGTCGTTGATATATCACCAGGGAGTGCGGGAGTTCACATTACTGCAATATACTCTAATATATGTTTAGCGGTCTTGAGAATGGTTCAAGTGGTTTGGCAAACTAAATCCGTACGAGTATCTGAGTATTCCATGCATATATACATAGAAATATATCTAGAACTGCTAGATTGTTTAGGTCTGTGTGATCGCTGAATACATGGAACAAGGACAAGCATCTCTACAGGCTGCCTTGGCGATTTCCAGCACATAGAGCAGGAGCATCAGCCCCGCCAGGATGATGATGAGTTGGCCAAGACCTTCAGGAACCCAGGAATTTCATGTTATTTTGTAGGTTGGAGATGGCTGAGCTATCGGCGACACCGACATCCCTAGCCACATCAACATTCCTCTCCCTAGCGGCCCTAGTGACTCGGCAGTTACAGGGGCACCTGCCATTCCCTCACCAATGGGTTTATGATTTAAATCATAACTGTATATGACTGTGCTTCTTGTGGATATCAAGAAGTCGGATATCATAGGATGGGTAGGGTCTGCATATTGTTTTTCGTATTTCTTTCAGCTAGTCACTGCTCCAATGTCCCAAGAGGGAAAACGGGCCCAACCCCGACACATACGCATTGGGCATCAATCATCCCTACCACAACTCCATTGCTTTCCTTTTTTTTTGGACCCCCGCCTGTTTGCTCAAGCTTCTGGGCTTCGACCATAACTCGGATGCGCTTCTGCCGGGCGGTGTCAATGGCCAAGCGTCGCATGTAGTCAATGCAAAGAAACCTCATAAGACCCGAGCCCCATGCCGCAGCCATGTAAGGAACCCCAACTGAAGGTTGAAAGAACTGTTACGGGATCAACCTATAAATGTGTGTCACTGCGTTTCGACCTTTGAGTCAGAGAAGCTGGGAGGGGAATGGGTGGCTAGTTAGCTAGAGTTTTGTCAGCTTGTTCAGAAATCAATGGCAGCAAAATCATGGGGAGGCTCGTTTGGGCCGCCTGCATTCTCCTTTGTCAAACCCTACCTTCTTCCATGCTTTCTCGATTGTTTCTCCTTTTGCAGGCTGGCCGCCGTCCTCTTGCAGTGGCATATCAAAATCTAAAAAGTCCGACTGAACTCAGGCTGGTCACATGCAGCTGGCCATGACGGCTGCAATTGATAAAGCAAGGGTGATGTAGAGCAGGACGTTGGCCAAAGAGAACGGGCTACACGGATCCGTCATCCTCGGACAAGGTATCCAACAAAGTATGTCTGCAAAGTCTAGCTGCGACGTAGCCATCCTGCTAGGATACTCTTATGGAATTAGGCCGCATAAGCCGAGTTGCTCATGCAGGCATCCAGGGAGAAAAATTGAGCAGGAGGCCTGAAGGTAATTTAAGGTTGCGGTGCCTTCTGCCTTAGGCAGGGATGCAATGGAGTAGTACAAAGAAAGTTATGTCACGTTATGTCATCTACCCAAAGGCAGGCAGGAATCAGGAGGATAAGGAGACATGATCCATGCCGTGCTGAGGTTGTGCATATAGTTCGGCAAGAAAGTATACATTATACATAGATGTACGTATATATACATACCCGTGAGGGGCGTGTGTTGTAGTTGTAATTTAATCGTTTGCGTGTTTGCAATGACCTTGGCACTCCCCACCACTCTGCAAAAACCATCTCTAAGAGTCTTGGAGGTAAGCGAGGCAAAGGTCAGGTTCAGTGTTCATACGGCCCCTCCGTCATCCTGCCATCATGTTGGACCAAGCCGAGCATCAAAATTTTGGCCACCACGAGGTACTGAAATCCCGCGAAGCCAACCTCAGAGTTGAACGACAAGAAAAGTGCAACAGCTGAGAAATGGACAACAGCCCAGGCAACTCCAGTATCCATCAAGGATCATCACAGAGTGTTGTCCCTCGATATCCTTCTCAATTGAAGCAGGCCCACCCGAAGCTGGGGGCATTCATGGTTCACGAGACGCATCAAATACGACCCCCTGGAATGGCGTGTCAGGTTCATTGTCTCTCACAGCGCCCAAGCTCCCTGAGAGCTTTTCAGGAGACCCATTCCCAACCTGCATCAAAGCAGCTATTCCGGCAGCATGACTTGCCAGCGATTGGAAGGCTGCGCGATGCCAAGCCACTGGTTTGAGGGTGGCATCGGCGAAGCCTCAACGAAACTTCAAGTGTCACATGCCGCTCAAAGGAAACCAACAGGTAACTGTCCTCTAACTCGGCAACCGGCCTCTCCCTTTCCCAACCCTGCATTGGCTGGTAGAGGGTGGTCCACCGAAAGTATCCCGTGTGCATTTCGGAGAGCACTTAGCACTCTGCATCAAGAAACTAAAATACCCTCACAAAAAAAATCATACAAACACTGGCAATGTCTGGATTGTGTACAGTCTGCATGGTTACCTGTAAACGAATTCGCCTTCCAATGAACCAACGACCAAAACATATTCCACCTGTTGTCTTAGTTGACCACTCACCGTGCTGCGCCAAACACAGTCCGGCAGCCTGCACCTGCGCCGTCCACCCGGAGCGCTTGCGGTGTCCAAAGCAATATGCCAACCTGAAGATTCCAGCAAAGAAGGCCACAACAAAGAGCAGTAGCTTTGTGAGGCTATGATGGGCTTCTGGCGCCACATCAGCGTGACTTACCGGATCTGGATAAGCAAGGCCGTTGGCCGCTTATGAGTACAATGGAACACTTCTCCAACGTCCCAAAAAAGAATGCACGAAAAGCATGAGGCCACCGCTTCTGACCCAGTGCCCAGTGCCAAATGAGGTGAGCAAACGATCAGA
>CAXAMN010022406.1:396838-430735 GCA_963970005.1 Durusdinium trenchii | reverse complement strand
GGTGCAGGTGGTGGAGGTGGTGATGCTGGGGCCTCTTTCACCGGTACTGACGGTGGATTGGAAGGAGGCTTTGGGATTGACGGTTTTGCAGGAGTGGATGGTGGAGTGCGAAGTGGAGGACCCAAAAGGTCCTTGGGAATGTTGCCACGCTTAGGTGGAAGGTCTTCACGGCTGCGAGATATTGCACGGGCAACTGAACCACGTGGCGTCCCTTTTGCGGGAGCAGTGGAACCTGACGCAGCAGAACTGCCTTGCCCTTTGCCCTTACCGGCAACATCTCCTCGCACACTGGCATCCCGTTTATGGGAGTCTCCTTTGCCTGATACTTGTCCTTGAGCAGGAGGTGCATTCATACGGAATACCGACGAGGTATGCGTCCCTGTTACGGGAGCTGGCGGCTGAGGCACGCCTGGCGGTGGAGTCCGGTTGTCAACCCAAGTTGCAATACGACCAGATTGATCTCGGTCTTCTTTCCTCCTCCACTGCAGCCTCGGTCGTTTGTCTGCATCTCCAATAGTCTCCATATACATCTGCGATCGCTTCCGCGTCAACGGGGGCCTTGTTACAGGTCCTTGAGGAGATGGGGATCCACGCTGTCCAAACTCCAACAAAAGTTCTTCCAACCTTCTGACTTCGTCAGATGACATGTCCTGGCCACAATCGGCAAACTTGGGATAAGGCGTGGCCATGCGCTGTTCGATGTTCATGAAGCCCATCTGTGAAACTGGCTGTCCACGATCGCGTCCCTGCATATTTGCAGACTGTTGCGCGTTTCTCTGATATTGAATGTTTGCATAACTTTCATTCTGCTCTGCAAACTCACTCAAAATCTTGTAAATGCCTGTCGTGTCTCCACGAGGAATACGAATTGAATGAATATCGCCATAGACGTCCGTCGTGGGGATAAAGCCCTGGATCTTGATCTCATCTCGGCTATCGCCAATTACGGCGGCGTATTGTCGGAGTGACATAAACTCTCGGCGATAACTGATCAGAAAGTCCTCGTCGACGCCTTGCTTGAAACAGGTATGTAGGTTGTCAACACCGCATCGAATATACGCGAGCTTGGCGAGGTCAACCCTGTCCAGTCGATCCAAATCACTGACAACCGACTTCCCTTTTGATCTCTGCTTCGCTGATCTCGTGGGTGCCGGTAATTGCAGTGACGCAAACAAGTCTTCTTGCGCTGCATCAAACGCTGTGCATCCTTCTCCGGTTAAGGAGGTGGCGAAGACGTCGTCGCGGTTGAATCGATCGAATACATTCTCATACCCTGATTTCAATGCTTTGCGAAGGCGACTGCGAGCTGCAAGAATAATCTGACTGTCAACTGACGGGCTGCCACGAGCTGGAGGTCGTCCAGACTGTAGGTCCTGCGCGGCAATGCTGTCAAGCATGCTTGTTGCGGTCATGTTCTTGGGCACGCCCCCCTGCTCTTGTAGCACCTTTGCACGCCTCATCTGAAGTCGCATAAACTTTGAAATCGGTCCATCTGTTGTATTGCTCTGAAATACTACTCCGCATCGATGACAAGATGCCATTCCTGCTAAGGAAAGTGTCGTACATTTATCGCAGCTGAAAGTTCGAAGATGTAGAAAATATCCACTCTCGATCTGTGGTACAGCTGTATTGCGATTTGCCTCCATCTCTTCCTTCTTTGCGGCACTGCTGCTAGCTGTGCGTTCTTCGGGAGTGGCGTCGCTTGTACCTTCCAAAATGGTGCGTACTTCCGACACTTTTCCCGGGACCAATGTCACATCATCTTGCGGAACACCGATCTCAATGTTCGAAGGATCCAATGCCTGCGGCCTCGAATAGAAAACTTCTGGCTCCGCATTTGCGCGGGCTCGAGTTGCAAATAGAATACACGTATTCGGAACGTGATGGCTGGTAATCACCGCGCCAGAATTTGTGAGGAAAAGATCAACTCCTGCTTCAATCACATCCGGTGTTGAAAAACAAATCTCCACTGGTCGGTCAGCGCGAACACCAGATATCGCCTTCTGGTTTCCCAGAGGTTGTGTTGAAAAGAAGGAATTGCCTTTGCTTTTCGGTCCACCGGCTCCACCGCCGGGAATGAGCCCGCTCGCAATAATGGATCGCGCAGCACCTTCATGCGTTCGGTGGTAAAGCCGAGGTGGTATATCGCGGTTCCCGTGCGCTGTCAAACGAGCATTGTACCTGTGTACATGGTCAGGACGGCAGTAGATTAGTACTGCTAGCACTTCATTTGATCGCGTCTCGAGAACGTCGTCAGTGTGGCCTTGTCCACATCGGATCTTGACGGGGGCGGCGAAAAGTTCGAGCTGCTCGTTCACACGAGAGTCGTACACGCATTGAAATTCGAAACGATCTTTGTTGTCATAAATAGCCATCGAAATCAACTCAAAAACATTCATAGAATCAGCATAATCAGGGAATTTGGCCTTCGCCAAATCTAGTAGTTTGTAAATTGGCAAATAACACGCCGGATCATAAATACTGACGTCTGGGACGTGTCCACGAAGAAGACCAGAAATACCGCGACGAACATGATGTGGCCAGGAGCAGCACCACTCCCAAGGCCCATGATGATAATCCTCATATACATAATAATACCTATGGCCAGTAACGTGGTACAGCGCGTACTGCTTGGCGTCGCGGCCCAGCTCATCCTCGAGGAGTTGGATGTTGCCATTCCCGATGGCCTTGAGTAGGTGATCCGGGTAAGGATACCTTCCGAGAACCTCTTCAACCTCGACCTGCATATTTTTGTACTCGGGGTTAGGCTTCGTCTCGCGAACGAGAACGCCCTTCCCTTTTCCAGAAAATTTCAAGTCGGGGTTGTCGTTGTTCTCAGGTGCAAGAAAGCTCCCCGTTACGGGAGCGACCGAAGGGGTGCCTTGTCCCTGCCCTTTGCCTCGCAATCGCGGCAATGGTGGTCTCGGGTCAGATGAAGACGCTTGACCCTCTGCGGGTTGGTCCGCGTCCGTAGGGATCATAGGAACATCTCCGGTTGCACCTTCTTCAACAGTCGTTTCATCATCAGCCAAAACATCAAGAACCTCGGCCTCGATCTTCGCCATCTGTGGATCAGGTTCTGGTGCTGTCGGCAAGGCATTTACGCCTGCGATACCAGTATCAGGCCCAGGTACTTCGCCGGTTGCGCCTGTATAGCTATCGGGCATCTCAACGTCCGCGTCGGTTTCCTCAACCTTCGGCTCGACTTTTACGTCGGCTGTCGCAACGTCATCCATCGGCTCGTCCAATGCGGGCTGTTCCTCCGGTAGCTCAATAACAGGTACAACATTGACAAACTGCAACACATCTTGAGGATCTTCGCCTTCCAGGTTAACGGAGGCCTTGAGCTCTTCGACTGACACGTCATTCGTCTCAAAGGGGCTGTACGCTTGTACTTCCTCGACAGTAAACTGCCTGCTCTTCCCCAACGTCTGTTGCATTCGCGCGTTTCGCTGTTCAACAAATTCATTGATAAGTTGTAAATACGATTCCGGTATTTTGACCGTCGCTGAGGAATCCCAACTGTATTTAAATCTTCTCACCCTGTTGAGCGCGGCAATTCCCTCTCGGGAAGCTTCAACGACGTTCACATGGTACGACAATTTGACAATCGAGGTCACATAGTTCACGAAGCGATCGATGTTCTCCTGCGTCTTTCGCATATGCCATTGATCAACTTTATCGGATTGGTAAACCAGATTGTCAGGCTGGAATCGGTGTATGCCGAGACTCTCAATGATGTCGTTGATTTCTGCCCAGAAAATATCGACAAACGAAGGCAACTCAAAAAGATAAGAAGATATTCCACATATACAGCAGAGCTCGTCGGAGATCTCCTTGCATTCGGCTAACAGTTTAACGTTGCCAAGGATGCGCGCCTGCGTACCGAGTCTGTCGGGATTTGCAGCCTCATAGCGCCACGTAGAATCATTGGGCGTGATTCCGTTCCTGCCGACGAGGTCGTTGCCGTTCCACCAAATTAAACCAAAGATGCGCGGGGTATCCCTTGCGGGATCCCTCATGTTGAGCAAGGCCCTCGCATTTACGCGAGCAACAGCAGCCTTGTACTCTGCCATTAAACGAGGTAACTCAGCACCCCATACGATCTTGACCTCGATGAAGTCCCAGTCTCCGCCGAAAGCGACATTGAACTCTTGTAACGGCTCATAGGCTGTACGACTTCGCTTCCCGTTAAGGAAGCACAAAATAGAATCGGTGACGATGACCACGGCCTTCCGGCGTTGCGTTTCCGCAAGCACATTCAGGTGACCAAACGCAGACGGATGAATGGTTGTAAGGCCCATCATTGATTCCGTAAATATGTAGTCACGCACCCAACAATCGTACAACATGACTGGATATACTGCACGCAGCAGTTCCACCAATTGGTCGTGGTGCTGTTTCGAGCCCTCTTCGGTCAATAGCATACCTTGATAAACTGCGTATGCAATAAACTTTGTCCAACGCGACTCCGTTTCCGGAGAGTGGTTGACCGATAAATACCTCTCGATGGGCTCGTTGCTATACTGGTCCCACTCGATCTGCAGCAGGTCGTCCTCCGTCAGGTCGCCCATGGCTTGGCAACCCGATGAAGGGTGCTTGGCGAGCGAAGCACCGACCGCGCGAGAAGCAAGTGACCTAAGCAGCACCTTAGTTCGTGAACTGTGACGTCGAGTGGAAGTAGTATGAGGTATGTGAGAATGGTGGAGGTGATAAGTGGAGTAGGTGTGGGTGTGAGTATGAGTGTGAGTGCAAGTGCGGGTGTGAGTGGTGGTGGCGCATGCGGCATGAACAGTGGGCTCCTCAGTACAGGGTTGAGCATACACACGTGAACACAAGTTCCTAAACATGGTGTGTATCTTATCAGTTAATTTAAATGTGTACCCTTCTGCATCCCTAAGTGCCTTACCACGTGACTGAGCGTGTACATGCTGTCCGTCGCACCTAAGCTGTTCGAGAGCAGCAAACGCCTCAATGTCGGATGCAACTGTCCAACCCTTCTTAATTGGTGTCCCATGTTCGTCCGTCACCCCAACTTGACACCCATGAAGTTTGTAGTCAACAAGACGGTACTTACGTTTAAAGTTCTTCACACTTTTCCATTTCCAATATTCACAAAATGAAGGAAGCTCAAATGAAATGGTGGGTTTAACAACGGATATGCCTTCAAGAAACTTATCAGCGTTCTTAAGAAGGGCAGCGAATTTCTTTTGATGCTGTTGTATCCTTTCTTTCCCACCTGGCAAGTCCTTATTCACATTGTTCCATGGGCATCCTCCCGTACATGGAAGTGAAATGTGGACGTGCACGTTACATTTGCCATTTTCCTTCCAAAACTGAATTGTCTTTTGTGTCATTTGTTCAACGCATTTCCTTGTCGTGGCGTCCTCATTTTCAGTAACCCTAAAGACAGTACATCCTTTAGAAGCGGCCCTTTGTTGTCCGAGCTTGGAGTCAGGTGAACAACACCATTCGACCATGAGCCTTTGTTTTGTCTTGGGTTGCTGACTGGGCAGTGCATTGCCCCCCTGATCCAATTCCTCATTGTCAGACATATCAGGGGTTGAGATGTCGAAGTACTGCACAGGATCGCCCCTTGAGGGCGTCACGGCCAAGGAGTTACCCTTGCTTTTGGGTTGTTTGTAGGTATATGGCACCATGTTCAACATATACAGTGCTGAATTCCATTTCTGGGGGGAAGTAAAAGGTTTGGTAAGAACATCCGCAGCTTGATGGAGGGTATTCACATTTATCAAATCGAATTGGTCACTATCAAAGGTTTCCTTTAACCAGCTAAATGAAACACGTTGAGTACGGTCAGTGTGACGCATGTTGACAGAGTTACCATTAGAAAGGATGGTGATGGTAGCTTGGTTGTCCTCCATAAAACGAATAGTAAAGCATGGTCCTAAACGAACTTGAAGGTGGTTAACATTAGCAACACTTTCAGGACCATCATGGAGAAAACCGTACCTAATCTCATCCAACTCGCGATCGATTCGAGCGATCGACACGGGTTCGTGCAACGTAGGCGCCTTCGGCTTGGCAGCTACGCCAGCTCGACGCGTTTTGGCCTGGGGCGGACACTTAGGGTCGCTCATAGCGATCAAGTAATTGAAAAGCGATAGCGAGGGTAGGCCTTGAGCACGAACGGCGTGATTAGCGGCAACAACTTCGGCTTCCGTACTAGACATAGCAGTGGCGGTTTGCTTCTTGCTAAACGCATTAATAGGCCAATAAGTGTTGGGTCCTACTAATGCCATAAACGTTCCAGTAGTACTCTTGTTGTCATATTCCCCTGCAAAGTCTGCATCAGCAAAAAGCCAAAGTTGACATTCTGAAAACTTATCGCCCATGAATCCCCGCATGGTCATGTCTAATGAACAATTAATATATGAAATTAACCTATGCAACCCTGCATCACAATCAGGTGACCATTTTGTAACCCTTGAAGCTAATGACTGAGTCGCTCGCAACAAATCATAGCGCGCCATACGCGCTGCGAACAAAACTTTCATAAGGATCCGGCTGGCAATCCCTTTCAAACGACCCTCAGGCTGCCCTCGTTTTCACGAGGTCTTGCAATTCTAAGCTCATGAAACGGAGTGGAAGCTTTCCTGAGGTCCTTGCGTTTGACCTTAGCTAAATCGCAGTATGCATCTACGCATGATGATAAGAAATCGTGCATATCATAATATACACAGTTGACTTGCTTGCGCATGCATTCACCTTTGACGACCGGGAGGTCAGACATGTTGGTGAACTTTTGTGCACGTGCAGCTTGTTTAGCTGAAGTCTTGTTTCTTACTCCAGTTTTCTTTTTAACAGCCATGGCATACCCTTCTGGGTACTCTATATCGGCTTGCCGGTTAGGGCAGCACTGAAAGACTGTTTTGCCTGTCCACCAGCCCCCCTCGTTAAAGGCACCATTGACGGTCCAATCATCTTGCACCTCAGTGTCCTCGTTGTCCTTGATGGTTGTCCTTAGTTCAAGGAAGTGCTGGCAAGGCACAGTCAGACCTTGGTCCACGGGAACAAATCTTCTTTTCCTAGGATACACGTGATGTCTAGTATATGTGTTTTGTTCCTCATCATAAGACCAATAGTCTTCAGTTCGCGTTTGTGCGGCAACGGATTTACCCGTGCTGAAGATGTCATAGAATGGGTGCTCTTTGATGTCGAGTTTGATGTTTCGTTCTTCCCTATGCTCGCATCCGAAATACCTATTGAAAGGTTCTGGTTCATCAATGTCAATCATACTAGAAATTGACTTCCATGCCGTTTTGATCTTCTTGGTGGGTGCAGCGAGCTTGAGGTCGTCTACATAGACAACAAGAAGTGCATCAAACTCTGGATGGTAGAAAACTGAACGCCAAATCTCTTTCAAGACGGATTGCCATCCCTTCTTACCAATTTGCTTTTCGAAGTACGCTTCCCAAATACCACCACTATCGGGGTGTCCGTACAAAGCTAACAACATTGGTACTAAAGGATCATTATATTTACCTTTCCAACCCTTAGGCCATCGATCCTTAGGAAGTCTCAACCATGTCGGCACGCCGGTGAAGGCGGCTTGGGTATATGCTTGCCGAGCATCCGCTTGTTCCTTAGAATACCCAGGCTGAGATCCGAACGCATCTAAGATCTTGGCGGCTTCCATCGAAGCGGGTGAGGATGACATCTCAGAGAAAATAGCATAGTCAGAATTCTCATCAAACACATTGTTACCTTGAAAACATGATCTACCCTTATACTTTCTTTGAGGGTTTCCTTCTGGCAACTCACTACCTTTAAGAGTGCATATTTCAAAGATTCTACCAATATGAACCTTCTCACCTTTTCTACGTGCCTCATCAACCACACGTCTACACTCCTTGACCCGTTCCTGATCCCATGTCTTCTTGTTTAGAAGCTTATCCCACTCCTTATCCAATGATGCCTGAGCTTCCTTGGACGCTGCGATCTCTTTCTTGTTCAACACTTTAGCTACAGCAGCAAAGCAGGATTGGAACTTGGGTTTGACAAGGAGTTGAACAACAGCGGCAAACAGACTAGCGTTAGCTTCGTCAGTAAGTTCTTTGATCTTATCCTCTACTAGCTGTCGCATGTCGCTCCGGTGAGGTTCATATACGTTATGTTCTACAGGCATAGCGGGAGCGGCTACCATAGCTGGGGGAGTTTCACTTGGGCTTCCTTCTATGGAAGCTTTCTCCACAGCCTCAGCTTCTTCTTTCTTTCTTTTCTTTTCGAGTTCCAATTGGTAGTCGTCCCACGCTTTCTTGCGTTGTTTGTGACTCAAATTTTGCCATAAATCGGTTGGGAATCCCGGAACCCTCTTTGAACCTTTTCTTTCTTTGACAAGTCGAACACCATCGTAAACGTAACCCTTTGGAACTGGTTTTCCGTCAGGAAACATGTGAGGGTTAACAGATGGGTCATAATAAAGTTCAAACAAGGTTGGTTCCCTTTCTTTCTTTTCCTTCCCTTTTTCTTTTGGCGGCTCAGCTTCTACGCTGGCTGGTTCCTCTACCACAATTTCAGGAACATCTGCTTCACCTTCAGGCGCCCCTGACCGAGGATCTGGAGGACCATCATCTGGAGGAGCGTCGTCGTCCTCATCATCATCGTCATAAGCCTCAGGCTGGTAGTCCAGATCTTGAAGGTCAAGGATTGGCTTTTCCTTGAAGTGAAGAGGGAAGATAAAATCTCCATCTGGAAGGGCGACGCGTTTTGTCCGGATCGTTTTAAGATGCCCTTCCTTCAGGAAATATTCAAGGCTATCAACATTAGCAACCAAATACTCTCCCCTCCAAACATGTCCTGCCTGGATGTTATATCCTAAGAAAACGCCTCTCTTGGCATTGGGGGCAAACTTTCCTCTCTTTGGTTCGTACTTACCTTCCCAAAAGAACAGAAGACATCCAAAAGGAAGTTGCCTACCAAGAAATCCGTTTTCAAAGCGAAGTGCCCATGGTGGATCACCACCATTCAATTGTTTTACAATGTTTATGGCCATCGCATGATGTTTGGAGGCATAAGGCCACAAAGAAAGAGGCATGTTGGCCTGGAGGAGGTTGGAGCGCGCCCCTTCCAAAATGGTGCGGACTTCACGCTCAACAACCGCTTTGGTGGAATGTTGATATTCAACAGAAGTCTGGTGCTTGAAACCAAGTTCTTCTATGGCATCCAGCATTTCTGGAGCGTTGTCGGTATACACTATGCCAACAATATCAGAAGTCTTCAGAAAATGTTTAAAAGCTTTCACAATGGAATCGGCTGTTTTGTTTTCTGAAGGATAAACACATCTGTATCGAGTATAAACATCTTTGATCACCAACATTGACGTTTGGCCTTCTATCCCTTCTTCAATATCCTTGGGAATAACATGGTCGCACACTATGTGGTCGCCAAACCCACGCGCCAAAACATGTTGTGATCCGCCTACGCTTCTACCGTAGGGAGCAAGCATTTTAGCTTCGCTACAAACATCGCAGTAGGGATTCTTTGGTCGATGTGTGAATTGATGCGCCCCTGATTTTGCTTCCTTTCGAAGTTGCTCTTCGGTCTTCTCCCCTGCTACGGGAACGTCTTCAAAATCAAAAGGAACCTCAACTTCTGGGTCACTGTCCTCTTCGTCCTCCTGTCCATCATCGGCATTGGCATCTACGCCAGCTTCGTCAGCCTCCTCTTGGTCTTCCTCGGGTTCGGACTCATGGCTGGCCATGGCGTAGCCCTGGTCGATGGTGAACTGGTGGATGGAATCGAGTACCTTAGTAAGGCGAGTCCTCAGTGATTCAGGAATTGAGAATGGGGTACATGTTTCATCAATATATGGAACCCTACCTTGCAATTTGAATTTAACGCATTGTCCATCAGGTCGAAGAAATATGGGAGTAGTGTCCTTTCCCCAAACAAAATCATATCCCTGTTCTAAGCACCTCAAACCAATTGAAAGTGCAGAGGGAGTACTTTGGAGAATGTAGGGGTTGAAGGATTCACATAACCCTGGCAAGATCACCTCTACTACTTCGTCAGCAGTGATAGGTCCATTGGCAGTAGTAAGGGAGATTGGTTCGTTGGATTTGAATATCTTGGTGGCCCTGTTGACTGTCTTAGAGTCCTTACCTACGATGTCCTGGTCAGTGCCAGTGTCACCCAGCCACTTCTCCATACCAACCATGTTTGGCATCGCTGTTAAGCGAGCACATGACGGCACCTGTTCTCCGACGACTGTTCTGCACTTCGTGCAGCACAAATCATCGGGGCCTTCTGGGGAATGTTCACAAAGGAAATCACACGCAGGCTCCTCGGTATCCATCGAAACGAGCATCTGCCTAAGTGACTCCGCTGCCAAAATGGCGTCCTTAGTGTCACACTCGCGGGACTTTGGGCATTCCTCAGTGGTCCGGAACAGGTTCCGCTTCTTGCTCTTATTCACTACATGCCGGTACATTTCCTTCCAAACAGGAAAGGTGTGTACCTCCGGTTCTAATTCAAAACGAATTCTCTTCTCTTGCACAACACGGAAAATTGACTTTCCAGTCCAATCAAATTTCTGTTTCGCGTTTGGGTGTTTCTTCCAATTACCCTTGATTGTCCTACTCTTTCCCTTTGAGTCAGTGACTACCATGGTAAACTGGTCTTCCAACCTAGATGACTCAACTGGACAGGATTTACGTGTTGGGAGAAACGACCTGTGCCTAGGCTTCAAATGGTGCCTAATCAACTCATTGCCATCTTTGGAGAATTCCCAGTAGTCTTTACTCTTTTGGGTCCGAGTTGCGGTTGCTGCTAAGCAAGACATTGCGAAACCTGTTTGAATACATGGACTGGCCTTTGGACTTTTGTCCTTCTTTTCCCGTTTGCTCTTTTTGTCCTTTTTGTCCTTCTTGGATTTCTTGTCCTTAGACCTTTTAGCTGCGGGCGAGGGACTCCTTCTGCGCGGGGCTGGTGTTGCAGTGTCTCCGTGTTTAAACGGGCATTTGTCACCCCTTTTGCAGTTACCCTTTGCAAAGAACCTGCATGGCTTGTCAGATTTCCTCCCTCTACTGGAGCTTCTTGATGAGTTCCTTGAACTGGAGCGGGAAGTGTGTCTTGACGAACTTCGAGATCGGCTTGACCTGAACGATGAACGGCTGCTCGGACTTGCGCTACGCGAACGAGACGACTCCCGACTAAGGGAGCGGGGACGGGCGCTAGAGTCGTGTGAGTACTTGCATTTGCTCCCGTACTTACACTTACCAGTTTTGGCATACTCATAGCATTGATTGCTTCCGTCACCCTTTGTGCTTCGTTTGCCATAACTTGGGCTTCGCGTGCGCTTGTCGTGCGGTGCCGGGTTTGCGAACTTTGCCGCGTGTGATTGTGATATCTTTTCGCGATTGGTCCTGAGCCTTTCCCTGTCAAGGTAACGTCGAACAGAATTGATAAGAAATTCATAGCTTCTGTCGTTACTTCCCTCCGGCGCTCGTTCATAAACATCAAGGTCAAATCTGAGCTTGCGGGACTTCCTAACCTCTCTATAAAACAAATCCTTGAGAGTTGCCGGGTCTGGGACATGACTCATTCCGGTCAGAACACTCTCCCATTTTCTTAGAAAGGATTTCAAGTCGTCGCTATCAAGCGAGATCTTGAGGAGGTCCTCAGTGCCATACAGTGCACCCGCTTCTTCACTGGTCTTGAAGTGGACTTCAAACATGAGCAACACCTGACGACCACGGACGATCCTACCTTGCTGTGCCTCAGATTCCTTATAATTAAGGATCTGCTGAGACAGTTCACCTTTGGCAACCTTAGTTAAAGCAGCAAGTAGTTTCGTGTCTAAGGTCCGAAACTTGCCTGGGTCAGCCAATTCGGAACAAAGCTTGGCTTTGTCTTCACGAACAGCGTACACCTCAAGCACCCATGCGAACGCAGCGTCTGGGTCATCGGACGCGGACCGTATCGCTTCGCGAACAGCGGCCCTCCAAGTGCGGTACCTATCAGGACTTGGGAATTCGGGAAGATCTATCTTATCAGCCTCCTTTGCCTTGGGTTTGTCAGAGTCTTTGCTCTTAGCGCCCTTAAACCCTTCTAGCAAGGCCTTCTTGATGATTTCCCCCAAATCTTGGTCTTGTGGAGTTCTTACCTGGGAAGCCGGCCCTTCGTCCTTGCGATCATCCTTAGTCTTTGTTGCTTCCTGATTAAAGGAGCTTTTGTACAAAGGATCATCACTGAAGTTATATTGTGCTGACTTCTTCATGTACTCCGTCCACGGATCCGGTTGTTTGAATTGTTGCCTGTCCGTAGAGGCCGTTGCCTGTTCCGTTGCGGGCGCCCCTGTCCCTGAGAACATTGATGGGAATCCAGTGTTGCGCGTGGACGCTGTTGCATCCATAGCCGTCTTTATAGGGGATCCGCCTTCCTCACGAGGCTTACCGTCTAAGGTTGCTGGAACAGTGCCTTCCGTGCGTAGAGGTTCAAAAGATCGCGGTTGACCAATTGGGTGAGCGTCTTGTCGAGCAGAAGGTGTAAGTGGCTCAGGATATTGCGGCCCTGGCTTAACGGGGCTAGAGGATTGCGCCTTGCGCTCCGCTTCCTTGCGTTCCTCTTCCCTGTCTGTCAAGGACTGTACAACACGTCTGAGCTCGTCCATTTCACCCTTCAACATTGCATTGTCCTTGCGAAGCTCAACTATAGTTTGCTCTTGCGTTTCCCGATCAACCTTATATTGCTTATTTGTTGTCTCCATCTCATTGACAAGAGTTTTGATCTTTGCCTGTGCAATTGCTAACGAACTGTCCAGTTGTTCTCGCTTGAAGTCAAGCTCTATGGCGATCCGGGATTCTTCAGCAGACGAATGTCTTGCCTGATCCTTTGCCTCTAGAGCTGCCTTCAGCTTAGCCTCCTGTTGCTCAACATACTGGTGATGTTCAGTTCTCATTTTGTCAACAAAAGCATTGCCTTCTTCCGCCATGGCATTCTTTTCCTGTACAACTTTCTCATGAGCTGCTGTCGCCTGAGCTAGCCGCTGCTGAAAATGTTCCCTTTGCTCCTCCAATGTACCTTGCAACCGTTTGATTGCAACATTGTCTTGCTGTTGGACCATTTGCTGAACACTTTGTTCCTGCTGTTGGGCCCTTTGTTGAACATTCAACATTGCCTGCTCTGCGGCAGCCTTTGTTGCCGCTATAGATTCAGAAGCTTCTCTTTCGTAAATACTCCTGAAGCGCAATGCCTCGATTTCAGCTTCCCTCCTGGCTTGTTCGCTGAGCAAAAACTCATGTTGTTGTAACTCCCGTCGTAGTTCTTCGTCGTTTGGCGTTGCATTCAGGTTGACGACGTTGAGCCGAGTCATTGCCAACAAGTTGTTTACTGTTGGCGCACCAGCTACGGTGGCTGACGGCATACCTGCTAGGGTCGCTTGTGTCGCCTCTTGAAGAGTAACACTACCACCACTATTTAGCATCTCTTGGTACACCTCCGAAGCAACCCTTGGATCCATTGCAGCCACTTGTGCAACCGCTTGTTCATGCCGTTGAACTGCATCCAAACTATTGGGCACACTCGGAACTATGTCAAAGCCACTTCCGTAGGAGTTTGGTGGGACGTCGTCATCCATCGGGTCCATAGCTCTAATCTAGCTAGCCTACGGCTGATAACCTGTATTTTACAGGATCAGCTCTAATAGTACTAACTACCTAGCTAACCCTGCTAGTCCGGTAAGCGCTACCTTTTGCTCTACCTTGAGAGCCAACGCTACGGGGTCCATGGGGATGAGGTGAATTTCAACAGCCTGGAAGGTGTCGCCCCAGGTGCTGCAGTACAAATCCTCCAATGAAAAGGACTCATTCGAGCACGGAGTGACCAGGTGACCACATCCACGAGACCGTCTCGTTCCGAGCAAGGCGTCTTTGGAGACAACCTTGAGAGAAGCCACAGGCCAATGGGCGGGGTGCTAGCCTCAAAGCACATGAAGTTACAATGATTGAAAGGTCAAACAATATCAAATAGTTATATTATGTAATTATGTTGCGGGTCTATGGATGGCACATGATGGCACTAGAAGACACGTGTGCAAGCGCTCCCATGCAGAAATGCCCACCAAAGTAGAGGATTACCGTATTCACCAAGTCTGTTGTCTATAATCTCACATGGCAACATTGTGCCGAAACACAGCACCAAGACATAGTGCTGAAGTTCGCCTTGATGTGTTGCCACGAGAAATATATCGCGAACAAAAAAACGGGTCATCGGTTTGGCTCACGACGCCTGCCCGTCCTCCTCCTGCTGGTTGGGCTCGTTCGACGCGTTTGGCTCGTTTGGCTGGTTCGGCTGGGCTATGGTGTTGGGCGGGTCCAGGTCGTGATCAAAGGCCCGTGCGCCACTAGTCAGCCTGATGTGCAAGAGCAGCACCTCGGCCACTGGAGAATCTCTATGTCCCAAGCATGTTCAGAGCTGGCTCGTTGCATTTGACCTGGAGTAATGCATCAATACTCTGGCTCATCTAAAGCAAACATAAAGCACACAGAGAGAGCGAGCGAGAGAGGGAGAGAGGGAGAGAGCGAGAGAGATCAAGTTATAGACCGCCAAACGAACGTGTATTGCAATATCTTGAGGTCACCCATCTGCATCATTCTCAAGTATCGCAACATATTGAGAAAGTTTTCAGGTCTTCAACATGGCAACCACCCTGGCAACCTCAGCCCTGGGAGCAAAGAAACCCAGAACATCCAGAATCGCAGAATCATCTGGTACACCTAGTCACATGCATTCTCACCTCTATCTATCTGAAGCCAAGACACGATGATAGACACCGACACCTTCATATCGGACGCGCAGCCCGCGCAGCCTCGCAGGCTAGAGCTGTAGAGGATCTAGTTTGGTTTGGCTTGTTCATAGTGCCAGTGCCAGTGCCGGGCTGCTTCAACTATGAAATGACGAGCAATGTCTTATATAGGAGGGGGCTCCCGGTTTCGCTCCAAATAGTTCCCTGTGTCAATTTCACGGGGAATATGGATACCCCTGGCTCCTTAGCTCCCTCCTAACCACGAGCCGGATGATATGAATGATCTGGCCGCACCATCCCAATCAACATGACTTCGTACCGTATGCTCTGGTTCACTCCGCTAGTTTGCACGAAAAACGTTGCAAATGGATGAAAGCCGTGACCCCTGCCTGGACATATGAAAACATGAGCAAGTGCCCAATGAAAAAAACGTCGTGGGACCACTAGGGTGTAGCTCACGAGCTTTTGTGGGAATGAGGTTGATACAACTATACGCTGAGACAAAGCTGCACTATTGTTCATGAATGCTACCTGTCACTGCTTAACAGCTTGCGGCTTGGGGCACCATGTTTTCCAGGCAAACCACGGCTGTTTTTGGCAATGGCTCTCAGCTTGAGCCAACTCCAAGGGTGCGTCAACATGAATTCAGCTGATGCCAGTGGTAGCATGGAAATGCATAAGCACACACTCACCTCCTCAGCTGGAACAGTTCCATGCCACTGGGCAATGACAATTGGCCAATTTATACCAATTTCATGACGTGGGAGGTACTTATTCGATGTCAACCCATGCATTCTACAAGCTTGTGGGGCATCCATAAGTATTTGTGCACAAACCATCTCTCCATATCTCTCCCCATTGTTTTGTTTTCTGGCACTGGACTGTAAGTAGCAGGATGTCGCAGGCCTCTGGGCCTTTCGTGCCGGAGCTGCTTCCTTTCGTGCCCTGTCACTCCAAGACTACGGACCATGCTTTGGTGCTAAAAGGCCGGCCATTAAACATATACCTTGAAGAATTGTGAGGAAGTTCGCCAAAGCTGAGACCTGTTCGAACATATGGGTGCACTTGGACATTTGACCTCTCTGAAAAGAGTTTCAGTTGCCATAATCGATCATCTACACCCCTCGTGGAGTCTGGGGGTCTTGAAGTTTGGAGTTCCACTGGGCAATACCTAAGCATACCTAAGCCACCGGGACGCCATGTCACAGAGCGTCTGAAAACTGGAAACGTGCCTCGCCAAAACGTGGAAACCGACACCAATTCCACTGAATCGATAGTGCTTCTCTTGGTTGGATGGGGTGCCTCGAGCCTGGCCATCGACTTTCCCTGCAAGTCAGCATCCAGAACAACACGCAAACAGCTCCAGCTGGGTGAAACCAAGTGACCACTGGCCAGCAACCAGCAACGCTCGGAACAAATGACTCAAAGAATCCTTGCTGCCTAGTTTTTGTGCCCGACCTTGATCCCAAGCCGATGACTTGCATCTGATTCAGCTCGAACACTATATAAACTAAACAACATAAGTCCAGTCCAGCTGGCCGGTGCAAACTGGCCAGCTGGTCCTATAGCTAGTCTCAGTCCTCTTCCTCCTCCTCATCATCATCGAAGTCGAACATGCTCTCGATTTGATTGATGGACCTGAAAACAAAGAGGGCGCTCTTTGATGGTGAGCTTCAGTGAACTTCAGTGGCGAACCAAAGCCTTGTTAATTGGAAGGCAAGCCCTCCTCTGGCAGCTTTGTTTGAGAGATGTGAGGCCTCCAGCGCCCCCTGCACCAGTACTTCAAAGACCCCATCCTTCACATTTCATCCAAAAATAACAGGAAAACACAAGAAACTGCAACGGCCATATGCAGTGCCATGGAGATGGAAGGGTCCTGTGACTCGACCACGGTCGCACCCTCGCGAGGTCACCACAAAACCAATCCTCTACAGGCGGAATTGACAAACATGCGCAAGCGCTTCCACGTAGCGACGTAGAGCCTTGTTGGCTCAGCACCTGCACAACATGAACATTGGCCAATTGCCCTTCAACAAGCATGTGAGGGCCCAACATGTGAGTTCTCTGGCCCCAAGAACTAACGGGAGGGCATCTTTCTTAAGCTTTTTGGCATCAACCCACAGCTAGTGCCCCCCAGCAGCTCCCAGCTCCCGGTAGCAACTCAGCCAAGAGGCTCATCCTCAGTATGCACATCCCACTCTGCATCCGCCTTCTCCTTACACTTGGCAAGAACTGCAGCATTCGACACGAAGCCTCAATCAACGAAGAGTCACCAGAGTCTCCCAACATGAAGTGGAATCAGAACAAATATGCAAATGCTTCCGAAAACCGAGTGGCAACAACATAAGTTTCCATATGTTTCCCTTGTATCCAATCAATCTTTCAAACAGTTTTGTTTACTCACCTCATGTACTCGGAGTCAGGATCCTAACTCTGGAACTGAAAACAGGATCCAAGAACAAGCCAAGCCAATATTAATTATATACATGGGAAACAAAACATGGAAAACCAGTAAGCCAAGCCAGGACACGCAAAGTTATGCGGCAGGGGGTTTCCATGTTGGCTAGTGCCAATGCACCAGGCTGTGCATCACCATGCAGCTCTCCGATTTCCACCTGGAGCTCCCGCCGCCGAGCAAATGGTAAGCACTCCTGGGTGTTTGCGTAGGTCTGGGTCCCATGACCAGAACGAGCAAACGTGTAGTAGGACCCCTTGTCCTTGACATCCTGACCGACATGGTCAAAATCACCCTGGCACATGCTTTCGGAGGTGTTCCAAATCATGACCCCACGGCCAATCTTGGCATGGTAGCACGTTCCCCTCTCATAGTGGGACAGCTCACATTGCCATAGCGAATCGATCTGGTGCGCGGCACGTTCGGAGGATGCATCCGCTTGTAAGGCTGAAGTCCACCAAAGAGGTAAGGTATGGGAGGTCAGAAGTTTCAACTCCAACTCTTCATCAGGTGACATGAACTCGGATCCATCATCCCCATCTGCTACCAAGAAAAACTCAGCACCATCTTCGAACATGGCCGGCATCCGAAGACTCAGGTGATTTCCATCTGTGTACCAGCCATGTGTCCCGTACGAGCTTCTTCCAGCCCCTTCATGCCCAAGGCGACCTTTAACACAACGCCGGCTGCGTCTAGCGAAAAACAAAATTTGTACACAGTCTCCACTCCACGTGACATAGCCTACGCAGTGGAATCTCGAGATAGGCTGAGCGCCTAACTCAATGTGCCGTGAGCGCATTGAGACACTGACTCAAAACTAGAAGTTCAGTCCTTTTCGGCATTTTTGACCAGTTGCAGGACACTTTACCATCTATGCTCAATGGGCACATATGAGCACCGTACGTGCAAGCTGATAGCGCAATTGTGCAATGGCACTTGTAATGGCCTATATGTCTGTCATTCTCTGCGATGTGTTTGTGACGGATTGTGACGGTATATGCGTGCACCAGGGCGTCAAACAAGCTGCGTCTACTTCACTATATACTACCCGCACTACTACCCGCTATAGCCCCCCCAATACTCCCCCCGATCTCCTCAAAGTTGCGAAGGTTCAGCCACATTTGTGACTTTCAAGCTTGGCAAATTGCAAAAACTGCTTCTGTATGTTTACATGATGTGCTTACCTTGGTCTGCAGTTTGCAGCAGCAAGGTGCTAGCATTCAAGGTGGGTCCAGGTGGTTGTTCCATGTTGTTTTGCGCAGGCCAACGCCAACGATGTTGCAGCACAAGCGATGGTGGAAAGCATCGCCTCATCAAAATTGGCAAACTGTTTCTTTCTAAAGATCAAGATCGTGTCCATTCAACATACCCTTTCCTTGGAAGATCTTGGAAGGAAACTTTAGACTTCCTCCTCACTTGCCACAGAATGTTATCAATTTACTGTAGCACATTGGTCGTGTTTAGCACGCTGGCGGGCGCAAGGAAAGCCATTTCTCCTCTGTGCTTTGCTTACCCTCACCCCTGATATGATATGCAACATGCCAGCATGGCTCTGCTTCGTTGTAATTACTCCCTTGGGATTTGCCCATCTTTGTCCACATGCCTCGCAACTTGCTACATTAGCTGCCGCGTGCATGCAAGAAGTCTTGGATGTGCTTTTCTCTCAAGTGCTTGACTCAGGGGCACAGCTTTCCGTCGGGCAATTGACACGTCGGAAGCAAACTATCATCGAGCTAAACACGTTGGCCACTCAGAGGCACGGCATTGCTGTTGTTTTGAACTTAAGGCTGTGACGAACGATGGACATGCCACTCTCAAAGAGCTTCATGGAATATGAGAAATCTGAGTGCTGCAAGGTGAACACTGCGGGCTCCTGGAGATGCAAACACCCATGAGGTAGATGTTCACCATGAGGAATCTCACCACATGACAGTGGTGCATCATGAGAGCCTTTGAGCTCACAAGCCTCCAATGCCAGTGACTGATTCTCCCCGCTGTGCTTCCAAATGCTCACCTTCTCCCACTGGATGAGGTCATAGCCGCACAAGCGACCTCGGAACTGAAGGGCCTGCGGAGCTTGCGGAGGCGCCGGCGACATGTTGCCCACCTCTCCTCTGCAGGCATAACTGGATGCTTTGTGGCTGGTGATGGCATACTGGAACTGTAAGTCACACCGAGGTAGAGCCACTTGGATTGAGCATTCCAGCGGTGGTGCTGGAGCCACACTGGAGAAGAGTTGGTGAATTTTGTCGTTCGAATGATCCAAACCACACGCATGCCCCTCTTTGCCTGATAACTTCCATCTGCACCTGCTCAGGGAGGTGCCCAAAAGGCTCCTCTCAAACTTGATACGGCAACAAAGGAATTTGACAAACATATCCCTACATCTGTCATGATCAGAATCAAAAAGATTTGAACGAACTCCATGCAGTGCCTGCCATCTGGCTGAGATTCCACAAGCGTCCATTGGATCTTGTGCGCCTCTTCCGCGCACTGGCGCCCATGGAAGACCAGCCGCTGCCCAGCATCGCACAAATGCCCCTCCAAATCCTCAAGCTGTGTCTTCAGCCAGGTTGTGTGGATCAACTTGGAGGAACATTGTGGCAAGGGAAGGCATTCTCCTTTTGCAGCTTCCTCCTCCCAGCTGATCTGACCATAGAAACCCGGCAAGCACCGGCACTGGGGCCCTGCAGCAAAGTCCGACTGGGGAACGCGGCATGGTGCCGCTCGACAAGTCCCGGACGGCACACGACCGCTCCAGGTGATGTGGCCAATGTAGCCACTCGTACATTTACAGTCTAAGCCCTTCTCCTTGTTGGAATTTGGGATGGAGCAAAGTGCCGGAGTGCAATTACCTTGTGAAACCGAGCCATTCCAAAAAATGTCGCCAGCATAGCCACTACGGCATTGACACAGCAGGCCTGGCACGCCGTTACTGTTCTCAACAGTGCATCTGGCAGGGGTACAAGCTCCTTTCCATTCATGTGGGCCAAACTCCTTGCCCTCCGGGTCAATGTAAAGGGCGGAGGGAAACAAATTTCCGTAGTAGCCATCTGCACAACGGCAATCAGGGCCCTCCACGCCATTCATATATGCTCCGCTGCACTTGATGTTCTTACAAGGTCCAAACGCCCTCATCCGATCCCATGAAATGTTGCCCACAGTGCCCCGCAGGCATGCACACTCAAGTCCTGGCATCTGGTTGGAGTTCAAGACCTTGCAAGGTGCAGGCTTGCAATGGCCAGTGGGGACAACACCCTCCCAGTTGATCTCCCCTTGGAAGCCATCCTTGCATCTGCAGTGTGGGCCGTCCCCAGTGGTGTTTGGGATGTTGCAGGGAGCAGCCTCGCAGCCATCATCCATCAAGCTATCTCCGTGCTTGGTGGGCTGGCCTGGTTGAATTGGTCAAACTAAGCGCAACGAAATACAAAGCCCCGCAAACACTCCAAACAAACATCTTCAAACTTACGTGTTACCTGTGGGCGGTATTCTTCTATATACGGTCTAATATTGCTATCCATCACTCCATGCCGCCATGCCGTCACCTTTTGTGGAAAGCAGTTGCTTCACTGGTTGCTTCATAAAGATGACGTAGGACCCCCCAACGGAAGGTCTTGGGGTGCATTTGGCACATAGACTGTCGAAACACTCGACTGGCCTGTGTAACCATCAGTGCATTGGCAATCTGGGCCTGGCAACGAGTTCAACTTCTGTCCTCTGCATGGTGCTGGCTCACAAGTGCCCAAAGCTGTAGAACCACTCCAGGAGATTTGACCAACCTTCGAAAACACCAACTGCCAAGTGTTTTTTGATGTTCTTTGACTTGGCTTTTTTGGAAGCCCGGAGGAACCATCAAACATGGAAGTAATATTCTTACAAAATGTCATCTGGCTGATTCTAGTTTCCACACAGAACCATGATGCAATTCGATAACATGTCATCTCACCTCTAGTTGAACTGAAGTGTGCATATCTTTGCAGCGTCAGTCTATTACAAATGGTTCCAAAAAGAGTTTGGCACACAAAATCCATTTTGTGCCATGCACATCTCAAGCGACATACTTGTCTCCGCATTCGCAACTCAGCCCGGGCTCTTTGTTGGAATGCGGCACATCACAGCGTGCCGCTGTACAGTTTCCAGTTGCTTCAGGGCCATCCCAGGTGATGCTGCCATTGAAGCCATTCGAGCATCGGCATTGGTGCCCTGGTGCCTGGGTGGAGTTCACGACTCGGCACTCTGCCGGGCTGCAATATCCACTGGGAGTTGCCCCGTTCCAGCTGATATTGCCGACAAATCCACTGGCACAAGCGCACCTTGTACCGGGCAACTGATTGGAGTTGGCCAGGTTGCATGGGGCTGCATTGCAACCAGCATCGGTATAGGCATGTCCGATCAGCTTGGGTTGGCCGAAGTAGCTGTCTTTGCACTGGCACTCAGGGCCAGGTAGTCCATTCAGCTTCTCTCCCACACATGGCGCGCCAACACATAGTTTGCCGTCCAATTTTGCAAATGTGGTGTCGTTCCACTCACGGAAGTCCTTGTTTGGGCCCACATGTAGCTTCAATTGGCAAACAAATCCAAACATCAAGCTCTCAGTATGATTTAGATTTAGTATGTAGTTCGGTATAAGATTCAGCCAATGTGTGTGGCAAGTATGAGCAGCTAAACACACACTAAAAAATCCGAGTATCCCATTCACCTCGATACCCCTCGCAGCATTTGCACACTCTTCCCTGGCAGTCGCAGAGGTGAAGATCCTTCTTGGGCGCCAAATAGAAGGACACATTCGTCATCACACCACTGCTGAGGCCCAACAAACTCAGAGTGCACGTCTTTGAGGTGCCCCTTTTCACATCGAACTGCACAGGCTTGTCGTGAAATTTCACCAGCGAGTGGTTCAACTTTTGCGTGCTGCAGCTGCCGCAGCACAGCCTGAGGCTCCTGGGTGCAAGTGGAATAGCAGGTCTGGTCACCTGTCCAAACAAGACCCGGCTTTGGTATTCTCAGTCAGGAATGGCAAACACCTGGAAGGTCAACCTAACAGGGATTATGAAGGTGTTTTGTTTGTTTGACCCATCCCCATATGAAGTCAGAGTCTCGAGACACGTTGGTACTGCGGCGTCACTTGGATCTTCTCCGTGTTGGCATCCATGAGCAACACGAACTGTCGTACCACACTGCCACCGGAGCTGTTGGAACTTCCTCAGCACGAAGAACGACCGCTTTCCCGTGGTTCAAGGCATCGGGTTCGCGTGGCATTTTCTGGACCCATCATGGAAGGGAATTCCATAATGGTTCAAGGATTTTCTGGACCCATCATGGTTCAATGGCTCCTTGATGAATTCTACTGGACCCATCGATGAATTCATTGGGATTGGTTTGCCAAGCCTTTCAAGGCTGGGGGACCTCAGTGGGTGGGAAGCGGTTAGCGGTTAGCGGCCAGAAAGTATCCAACATGTGGTCTATACGGATCTTCGATGATCGAGCCTGAATAATATCCAAATGCTTCTGGTCATCTATTTCAATCAATCACACTCGAAACTGAAGGCACAGAAGGCACAAAAGGCACCAAACGGGAGGAAAAAAAACGGTGCAAATGGGTTTTTTCCATCTCGCCCAAGCATCCTAAGAGCTGCCATCCTGATGCATCACTTTGGTCAAAGTACGACACTTCGGTCAAGCTTCCAGTCAAGCCTTTCCTGGAGACGTGGGCCGACGCGCGTCCAGCTGCTGATGCGGCGTGGTCAGGTGCGTGAAACGTGGAGATGCGAACCATCCCATTGTAAGTGACTCATACAATTCCCGCAATTGTCTGAGGGATTCCTATGGTCAAAGCATCACTGGACGCCTTAGAAAGGGGTAGAATGGCACCTTGAAAGACGATTGTCTGGTGATAGATTTGAGGTTCCCTAAGAAACACCTTGAACGTAAGGATGTCAACCCCTTGCATATCTATCTCACTATGGACTTGGACCTATAGGTTCGCATCAACGAAGACAATCAACCACGACCCGTGACAAAATGCCTATGGCCTATGGAGGAACACAATCTTGCCAGAAGCACCTCTTTGAGCTTGCATAACAAAGGGCATCGCTACTAGGAACAAGGACGCTACTAGGGGCTCCTGGGATCGCTACTAGGAGCAAGAAGTTATTAGAAACAATAATTAGAATTAGAATGAATTTAATTGGAATTTTAACTAGAATTGGAACAAGAAGCACCTCTTTGAGCTTGCATTTGAGAAGGATGCTATAGCCTTCGGTTACTCCTTCGGGTGTATCAGAAGTAAACGGTAGAATCCGCATCCGCCTTTCCGGTCGCACATGCAAGGGAACTATTCTAGCCAACCTCAGCTAACAACCCGCATACCAACGAACGGCATGCACATGCAATGCATTAACCCAACCAAAGGGAACGTTTCTTCTTTCCATCTTCTCGTCAACTGACCTTTGGCATGCTTCAAGATGCTTTCCCTTTCATCCCAATCCAAGGGTCAAGTCATTGAGCCTTGGCGCCACAAAGAGCTGCCCCATGACCACGTAAACACCCAAAGGAAAACACCCGATCAAAAGCAATGCGGCCAGGACGTGCAGCAGCGGCAGGAAGCGCTCTTGGGGAAAGAATGCCTGACGACTTCCATGCGCCGCCACCAAGGCCAAATCGTCCTCAGCTCAGCGGTGGAGACGTTTAGTGGTGTGTTCGTACCGGTCAGGACGGGGCGGCTTCCCATGGGCTCAACCCGGTGGAGACCGCGGTGGAGCGTTTGCCATGTCTTGACGGCTCTGCATTGTCAACCACCTTAAACTTCAACAAAAACAAAGTTCCAAGGCCTGGGATGTGGGTCTTGCTGGGGCCTTGCAAGTCAAGCTTCTCCACCAAAGCTCTGCAAGCCCTTCACCACCCAAGCTGGCAACCATGAGGCCGTCTGGCCCGACTGCTCCTGCAAGAACTCTTCAAGGGTCTTATCCTGGCAGCACGCATGACTGCAGTGTCCGGATGTCTTACTTGCCATGAGCAGGCTGCCCTGGACACAGCTTTCAAATAGCTTTCAACCGCTCACATCAGCGGAACATGAAACATGGGTAGGGTATATACAGATATATACAGTAGTAGTTTCTCACACTCCTTGGGAAGACTGTTGGAATCTTAAAGGAAAGGTGTTGCGAAACAAGAGATCTCAAACGGCAAACCACTTCAACCAATTCAATCAAACCTGATCGATCCTACCTTATGAGAATTTCCATGACAATGGAAAAATCGGCTAGACCTCCCAAATAGATAGAAAATGCAAAACCCCTTTCAACATGTCTTGGAAGCATTTGGAAGCCGAAATTTTCTATCCATTTAGGGACCACTTTTCATTCTCACCGTCTTCCCCGCGTTTGTTCCCGGTCGTTTGTCTCACTGCCGGCCTGCCGTGCCCGACGGCAAGCGCTGTCATACGGCACCTTAGGTGATCGGTGCAAGGCGCGTAGGTTGGTGTAGGACAACGCCACGGTGCCACAGCCTCCAGCCTGCGCGACGCGCGACAGAGAGACCGACCGACCCCTTGAGACGAGGCATATGCACGCGCACCAGAAAGCCGGCATCATGTGGCACATATGACTGAGATCCCCGGCAGATTGAAGGAGAACCCCCAAATACCAAAGGACATCATCTTTTTCATCCTAAGCTGCGCAACGGCCAGCAAAATGTTCGAGAATGCTCATTGTCAATGCCCAGCCTGCCTCTTTTGCACCTGAGGTTGGATGTTGAATCTCATGCTGTCGTTTACAAATAAGATCACGGACAGTTTCTCGTATTGGCATTCTTGTGGCCCAGAGGCCAGTCGGTCAGCAATCTGTGATTCGCTATCAGTCGGCTCAGTAGCTGACTTTGCGCTCGGACTGGCCAAATTTGGCCAACGTGGTTGGGAATCTGTTGAGTCTTCCCAATTTTGGATGACCATGGATGACCTCTCTTGAGTGAATACCTTCGAATTCATGTCCCATCTATTCTTGCAGGCTCAACCTTTGATTCTGCGGCCAGTTTGGACAAGTATCATAGTAAGCCTCCCGTGAGATTTCGAGAAAGTAGAGAAGCGTCATCAAGCCCGTTAGCACCAGGATCGCGCGGCCGAGCCCTAGCAAATGGCTCCAAGATCAGGCTAAGCTCATGGATTTGGGAGGCAATCTGCTAAGAACAGGTTGAACTCCAGAAATGCACCAGGCTCCAATTGAATTGAAGACATCCGCATGTAAAAGGCTTGGGTCAACTATTTTCTTGAGATCTCGCCGGATTGGGTGTTCTCTTAAGACAGGATCCTCACATTCCTCCGGAGTCCAACACCGTGCCATGCCCAGCCTGTCTTCTCCATGACCCTGGCTTCCAGCGTCAATCGGCAGCCCTTCTGTTGAGCGGTCAGAATGGCCAAGCGACGCAAATAGTCCACACAAAGGAACCTCAGGACGGAGGCTTTGGGGCCTGGACGATCTTCAAGACTTGGCGCATGAGTCACATCCAAAGTATTCCTGTTTGAAATGTTGCTTTGCTCCTTGCGTGTGCAGAGATGATCATAGATGTAACTAGAGACGCATTAGACGATTCTGACATGCACTGTCCATGAAGGATTAAACAAAAAACTCACTGCTCACAGATTCTTGACGCAGGACATTAGAATATATCGTACCCTTCCGGGACGATCTATCCACCGCATCCCACCGGAATGGCATGGCACAGGCCACTGGCAAAGACGGCAATGGTGGAGAGAAACAACGTGACGCACAGCAAGATGTTCGGGAGCGAGAAGGGCTCGCAGGGATCGCTCGTCATCCTAGGCAGCTCTGCCGTGGCTGCGACTGGGAATATGAAACTCAATGACGCTGCTCACTTGAACGACGAGAACTCTTCTGCACTGGCTGAATGGCTCCCAACACTAACGAGCACGCCACGCCACAAGATCTTGGTGACCACCAAGTACTGAAAGCCGCAGAAGGCAACCTCATGCGACAGGGTCGGTGAACGTATTAAACAATAAATATGGGGAAGTACCGCACTGACACTGCCAAGTGGTGGTCATGATGTTCATGACATCTTGAGGTTCAAGATGGTCATTGTGCCTCTTCACTTGTAGATTGGTCTGACCCGTGACACCCAAAACCACCCCAAATATCCCCAAATCAAGATTCTGGAGGATCTGCATAATTGCCTGGATCAAATTTAAAAACAAACCTCAATAGGGGCAAGTCAATGACACCTGGACCTCCCCAGTTTGGCCCCCAAACTGCGTATCCGAGCAGCTATGCCAGCTGCATGGCTCGTGAGTGATTGGACCACCGCTCTGTACCAGGCACAAGGCTTCAAGTTGGCATCTTGAAAGCCTCACGGCCCAGCACTGGGTAGTGGACCCATACGGCTGGCACTGGGAAAGAGGCACCCTCAACCAAACTACATAATATGATTCTGTGGCGTTCATCTGCGCGTATGGCATCTCCCCAAGCGTATGGCATGGTAGTACCGCTGCCACAGGGCACACCATTTCACCCCACCGGAATTCCCACAGCGAAGACCAATCCTATACGCTACCAACAGAAAGAGGTGGACCGTAAGTACCTGCTCGGACAGCGACTGGATGGTCCTTCTGAAAGAACCAAACCTACAGGGGTCTTCTGCTTTTGCATCTCTAACAACCAAAATTGATAGACAAGTCGCAAGCTGAAACTTAAAAACAGTAAACGCGTTGATCAGCTTGGTGCGGTTGCAAAACCCAGATTTCTCGGAATTCCCAGCACTAACAGAATGAAATGACTGAATCCATCTGCATCCTACTACCAAGAGTTGGTGAGAAAACCGTGTACATTGCATCACGTTGCATCCTCATAAAGAGTTGGACACTTTGCCTGAGCCGACGCCATCCACGCGAAGCGCCGAGGGCATCCACAGCAAAATGCCGACCTGGGATGTCAAAAAGGACATGCATGCTTTCACCGACCACTACCTCCAGTGGAGAAAACAGTGAGCGACGCTCCCTCCACTCCTTTACCTTAGCTTAGCAGTGAAAAAGCAATTCATTTTGGCTAGGTCTGAGTGAATGACGAGCGACACACTTCAAGCCTGTTGACAAAACTCGGCTAAGTCAAGTTGGAAGTTTCTTCTGCACAGTCAAAAGCCTGCGTGAGTATGCGTGTTGTCATAATTCTCGCCAATTTTGCAAGCCTTGCTTTTGATTATCAGCACTTTAAAGGCTTCCGCGCAGACCAATCCCCAGCATTCACCAGCTACATATAGAACTATTATGGAACTCACTCGGTGTGCTTAATGCAAACCCACATAACTTTTCCATGTCTGGTGGGGCTCTGGAAAAGATGATCGTTGAAACTTAGTGCAGCCAGGGGAGATTTGTGTTGTACTTTTTCGTTTTGGTGAATGAGAGCTCCTCTGTCATCAATCCAATCTGATTGGTCCATCAACATGCTTGACCTCCACCTCCTCCAAAAAAGAACTCCCCCTCGCGGTACTCAACCTTTACAACTCGCCTGAAGATCTTGGGTGAATCTAATGCGACAATTCTACTGTAAGGTAAAAGTGGGACACGACCACTCCACAATTCAAAAATTATGATTTGCAAATCATCTGCTCATATCTGCTCTATCTCCCTGACACCTGGACCCTCCCAACTCACCTGACGGCTTTTGGATGCCAAATTATATAAGCGTGTGGGTTCATGGACCAGTGGCCGCCAGCACTCCGGACAAACATAGCCATACCCAGTCCAAGGGCCTTAGAGTTGGTCTCCGAGCACTAAGGCAGGTTGTACTCTGCTCCAACTGGGGCAATGCTAGGCAGCGAAATTCCCTGGGGACTGGGAAAGTGTCCAGTCCATCGCGAACGCCTCACTTGCGTTGACACGGCATCAAACTTTGCCGGCCCTTGCCCGAATAGTAGTCAGTATTTCTTTGTGGCGCGTATGTTGAAAATATGTGAACGCCGGCCGACTCTTTGAAGCATGGTACAGCAGACCCATGCCATCGTAAATCCAAGGTGCCACAAGATGCGCTTTAGTCCCAAGAAGGTGTCGCCCCACGTGCTCAAACAGTCTTCCTGCACTTGCGCTGTGGGCCCTCCCGACTTCAGTTTCGAGGATTTTGGACGATCTACGCAGCAGTTTGGACAACGGACAACGAAAGAAAAACAGCACCAGCATCGTCTCGTGTGGCTTTTTTGAATCTGAGCCAAACACGCATGCGCCTCTTGGGCCGATACGTGTGTGCATATATCATAGGATCCAAGGAACTGGCTAGTATTTTCATGTGAATCAGCCACTCTAACTTGTTGGAATGACCGTCGGAGCAACTGCAGCACTTGACTCAAGCCCAGAACGTGTGACTCTGAGGAATTTGTTCCCTTGGCAATTGAGTCAGACCGGGATCAGTGATGACTTTGTGGAGCTGACATGCCGGGCCGCGGCTGAGACAGAAAAATCAAAACACATCAAAACATGTAACATTGCAACATGATTTTTTGCTTAAAGACCTCCTTATATATAGTCGTTAGAACTTTTTAGAACACATCACTTGGACGAGCAAAAACTGTCATTTCATTCACAATCAAACCCCTCCTCTACTTGATGTCCTGGCATCCAAACTGCATCTTGCACGTCCAAGTCGGTGGCGTCATCGATAGCGCGGACTGCCCCAGCAAGGTTGAAGCAGTCGGGCGAAAGGACAACCTCAGCGAAGCAATCCCCAGGGATCTTGACCATGGCACTGTGGCCCACAGGATTGATGAGGTCGTCTGTGATATTATGCGTCTTGAAACTTCCAGGTGTTCTGTGCAGGCAAGCGAATGGAACAACATGGAAGGGCTATGAAGAGCTGTTGGAGCTCAAGTCTACAAGACTCAACTCTCAGCAGTTGTCCTTGATTTCAGGTGGATAGCCTGGCCAGTGCCGGCCTGAAAAAGACAAACACACGACAAAGTGCATGCCGTGCTGGTCCTGACCGGGAGGATTCTCATCAATTTGTACTTGTGTTTACTTGTGTATCTTAATTATTGTTGTTGCAAATGTCAATAATAATAACAAAGGCCCACTGTGCAAACACAACTGATCTAGGTACCAAAAGCGGTGTGATTTTGCTTCTATATCTATTCAACACTGTGCGTTTATCACATCATTTGTGGCAATGAACTTCACGCCTCTCTCTCTCTCCCTCTGCTGCATTCCGCGGGCCACGGAGCCCTCAGCCACCAAGCGAGCTTCCACCCACACAAGGACATGAGACCTGCAATCTGCCAACATGCAAAGAAAACGGTGTCCTCTGCCCTCTGGCATGTGCCTGGTACTGAAGCCAACATCTGGATTGAATCAGATAGAAAGACTCACTGAGCCATACTAAGCCATCAAAGGTTATCATATTACTGTAACGCTTGACATTCAGGAGCGCACCAAACTTATTTTACCCTTGCTCTGCATAAAACCGATTGGATGTTTCAACCTGCTGGAGAAAACAACATAGATGTCGGCTCTTGATGGGCTCCAAGCTTGGTGTGTCTCAGCCTGCCTGGCTCTCATCCTTTGGTCAGGCGCCCAAAGATTGGAGATATGTAGTGCATGGAGGTGCCAAAACAAAGAGATTGGAGATATGTCACAAGAGAGTGTGCCGATGGAGGCAGTCTTAAATAGGTTCGATGAGCAAATGCGTGGGACCGTTTCTCCATGTTTGGCCCAAATGTATACCACTCAACAAAGATTGACTGGCACTTTGGTCGTTGAAACGCAAACCACGGCGAGCTAACCGGTGAGCTCAAATAAAGGCTTGAGCCAACTCGCACGGTGCCTCAAAAGTTCACACGACCTTTGCAAGTTTTTGAAGGGCTACATTCTATTGTTGCAATGTGAATGCATGTCCTTGTGAGGTTTCTGATCCCTAGGCTAGCGACGACTGGAAAAGCAGCAGCACTATACCGGCAATGCATCAGTGCGATAGAAGATCCATGATGTCTTGTCCCACAGTGAATCTGCTAGCCCCACATCTCGTGGCACTGACATGGACATCCAAATAGCAATGTTTGAACATGGCTTGCTTGCTGCTGTTTGCTTTAGGGCCCGAAACCTGCTACAAACCACGGGAAAAAAGTATATATATATATATATACTGTAGAATTCGAAAGTCTGGAAAACATGGAAGACCCAACCTGTGTGAGATCAGTGCCAAACTTGACAAAAGCAATGTCATGATCTAAAAGCAGCATGCACCCACACAGAAAAGCAGCAGTGCGTGGATTCTGTTAGCCAAAAGTCTTTGGCCACCCACGGGTATTTAAGAAAACACCTGCATGATTGATGATTGTGGTAACTGTGACCGAGGAGGAAAAAGAATTAACAATACCCAAATCACGTCACTTCCCATTAGAAATGTCCGTGCAATTTTTGTGACAATTCTTTTTCATTTGCATCAAACGCTTAGGTCAAGGCTAGCTGCTAGCTCTGGAGGCTTTCTTTTCAGACTTGCACTCATTCATTCATCCTTAGAGCGGCCAGAAAAGCAACAACCCCCCGTTGTCTTCAAAGATGGGTGCTATGAATGAAGCAACACACCCCGCCATTTTCTTAGCAATTGCTCCTCGTAACTTCCCTACACGCCCAACAGCAATTTAAAAACCTGACCTCTTCTCTCTGACCTCTTGAAGGTTTGGAGGATTGCCGTTCATGTTGTTGTGTGCTGCACGAACGAACAAAAATCCAGGTCAAGGCTTGTTCGGCAAACCCTGAGAAGAATCGAACAACCAAAGCTGGTGCAAATTATTTTGGCCTCTTTTCTGGCATACGGCGTACGTTCAATATTTATCTGCTGATAGGACCTTTGTAACGCAACTTTCCAAAGAGCAAAAGAAGTGATTCTGTTTCTTTGGAACCTTTTGCCAGCTTCAGCCAGGACGCAATGCCTCCCATTCCTCGTCCATAATGTGCTGACAAAGGAGGAAACGACTGGCGTCCATGACGAAGCCTCAGAACTGGAAAAAAAGCGGCGCCCCCTGCGTTGCCAGCAAGTACAGTAAACGAAAAAACAGGACTCGCCAGGACCTTCAAAGTGATCTTTTGAGATCCCAGTTTGAGGTCACTTAGTCCATAAAGAGGTCACTTACAGACTCCAAAGAGGTCACTTTGAAGGTTCTGGCAGTTGCTCAACAAATTAGATGACCTGATGACCTCATGTAGGATGCCCTGGATGCTGACTTGCGATCACTGGCTGTGTCTAGGACCATAGGGCCATAGGGGCCTACACGGTTTAGCAGACATTGCTTGGTTCTACATAGTATAATATTTGCCCGGGCCTGCACTTTTGCCTAGAAACGAAGGACTTTACGGCAGGGTGTCTCCATGTCGGCAACCACCACCGCCCCTGAGAGTGTACCGTTGTGCACTTCTTGAATTTCAAGCTGGAGCTGCCGGCGCATAGCAAAGGGCGAGCAGGCAACTTCGCCGAAGTGTGTGGTGGGATTTTCATATGTCTGAGTTCCAAAGGAAGAGTAGGCAAATTTGTAGAATTCATCCTCAGCATCCTCCATGGCATCCTCCATCCGTCCCCATGCTCTTGGACATGCACCCTCCTCCGACTGGAAGATATGCACGGTGCTGCTGACAACAACCTGGTAGCAAGTGCCATTCTGATAGTGCGTCAGCTTGCAGCCAGCCAGCTCGTCGATGTTGATGTCATTGGCCCGAGCAGCTCGGCCTTCGAACGTCGAAGCCCACCACGAGGGTAAAGCAACTGATCTGAGCCTGAACTGGCCTGAGGGACCAAGATATGTGCCCCCTTCCGTTCTTTGGCCGACAAAGTCGCCCTCTTCCAATGAGCCTGTCCAACCAGGCAAATTCATAGAGAAGTACTTTCCGTCAGTCCACCAAAACGAGGTGCTCCAGTTGGATGATACTGTCTCATCGTGACCTGGGTGCAGTGTTGAGCAAAGTCTTTTCAAACTTCATTGAATCAAAGGATGGCAACACTTCCCACTCGTGGAGCGTGGCTGCTAATAAAAATCGGAAGATTCTCGCAACTCTGACCATGGCCGAGATTCCAATTGGGCTGTGTTCAAATTTAATTTGTGGTCGTTTCTTTCCGAGCAATCCAACCTTACTTTTGGCGTTGCGCAAGGCTTACGTTTTTCTATGTTTTGCTTACGGCGACACATGTACAAAAGGTTATGCTTACGTTGGGCTTACGGCCGAGGTATGCAAGTCCACTGCGGTTACATGTGGTACGTTGTTCAATATCTCTGGGCCCAGCTGCATGTCATGAAAGTAAACCAGTTCCACTTGTGGTAGCCTTGCGCAAAGCTGCACATCCTTACGGCAAACCTTACGGAAACCTCACAAACATCGGTTTAAATTGTTTTCACTTATTGTCCGCCGGTCCCTTACTAAGAAAGTAAAAGGATAATTTGGAACGCTGCTCAATCATTGTGCTTGATTGCGCATGTTTCTTGACCGTGGCCATGGTGCCTTGTGCTGCTTGCAGCAAACTTTCCGTCGTTCAAGTTGACAAACATGTGGTTGTCTTTGGTGTGGGCAAAGGACGATGTGATGGGTGCTCGCACTTCCGGCCGCCAAGGGTTTCGTTTGTGGCAGCCATGACCGGACATGGTTGGAAGACTACAAGTGAGTGTTGCTGGGAGGGGCAGTTTAAGACGAGGCCTCGTTTGCAGCACACCACACTCTGCATCTGAGAACACGTTGTTCCTGCAAAACAAATGTCCTTGTGAAACTAGCAAGGGGGAAACTCCCCAATCAAAGTACCTGGGCCTGGCATGGAGCACCAGTGCATTGGAGTGGACATAAGGACTGAGCTTCGGGCTGTGAATAGCAGACCAGCCGTTGTCAAAGAACTTCACAACGTACAGCTGCGACCATGTTTCCCATTGATCTAGTACAAGTTTGCCCTCCACATCAACATCCTTGTGGACTTCAAACTTGAAAACAGCAGGTTCCCGCATGTGTAAACACCCACCTGGTAACAGCTCACCATCTGGAACCTCGCCACACTGAAGCGATGCTCGTCCGTCTTGGCCTTTGATCCCACAGGTTGGGATTTGCAATGATGGATGTGGTCCTGGCTCCTTCAAAATGACTGCAGCTTCCCACTGGATTAGGTCATACCCACACTGGTGAGCACGAAACTGAACAGCTTCCGGAGTGCTCTGCAGGGTCTCAACTCCGTCAGCACAAGTGTACTGAAACGCCCTCTTGCTGGTGATGATGTAGTGGAACTTTGCATTGCATCTTGCCACTGGTGCCTGATCGGAGCATTCCATGGGAAGTGCCGGGACCACCTCAGAGTAGAGCTGTGTCACATCGTCATATGCATAAGAGTCATGGTCGTCATAAAAATAATCATCTTCATACCAAGCACCATCTTCTTGCCCGCGGTACTGATCATACTCTTCTTCATCTGGCCTTGAGAACATCCATTTGCACCTGTCAGTGCCAATGAATCTTCGTAAACCATATCTGAGGAATGCTTCTCTATTTGTGCCCACTCCCTAAGAAAGGGACACGGACAATTGAGACCATTACATTACATTACATTACACTACTTGCATGCATGCATAACATAACATAACACAACACACCATACCATACCATGCCATACCAACATACATACATACATACATACATACATACATACATACATACATA
>CAXAMN010022406.1:385886-396828 GCA_963970005.1 Durusdinium trenchii | reverse complement strand
CATGCATACATGCATACATGCATACAGGCATACATGCATACAGGCATACACGCATACACGCATACACACAGACATGCACACATGCACACATGCACACATGCATACATCCATACATACCTGCATACATGCATACATGCATTACATACCTCACATACCTCACATATCATACCATACTATACCATACCATACCATGCATACACATATGTGCAACTATAAAATATACATGCACGCACACCGGCAGCGTCAGGCTGCACTTTCGAAACCACAAGCATTCCACAAAATCAACATCACAGGGAAGTTCAGAATATCAATTGCACAGCGACACTGCGTCAGGGCTACAGCGAATACATCGTGCAAACCCTTCAAGTTTGGCCGATGCTTTTTAGCTGATCACTCATCTGGCTAGGCCAATCTGTGTGTGCCAAGAAAAGCGGCCAGTTGAGGAATCACGTGCGATTTTGCCAAGGCAGAATGGCGAACATCGATGATTAAACACGGCAAGCTAAGGGGAATATTTTGGGCTGATTGAGAAATTTGGCTCCTTATATAACCGCTTGGTTTCATCAATTCACCCTGCCACCCTACATCCTTTGAGGGCCCTGAGGTCGCTGAAACACACCCTGGTCGTCGCGGCCAAGGAACTTGCTGGATGGCTGGGAATGGGCGAACTTCCATTCAATCTTCCGGGCACCCGTGCTTGCATGGCCAAAGAAAATCAATTGCTGGCCAGCATGACAGGCATGACCTTTGGAAGTGTTCAGCTGAGCCTGAAGCCAAGTTGTGTGGACCACGCTAGCGGCACAAGCGGGTAAGGGGAGGCATTCTCCTTCAACCGTGTTTCCTTGCCAGGTGATTTGGCCGTAAAAGCCTGGCAAGCATCGGCAGCCAGGACCTGCTGCAAAGTCGGAATTTGGAACTTGGCAAGGCGTTGCTACGCAGGTCCCTGATGGTTGGTCGTCACTCCAGGAAATTTTGCCCTCGTATCCATCCATGCACCTGCAGCTCAAGCCGCTCTCCTGGTTGGAATTTGGGATGTAGCACGGTGCTGGTTTGCATCGGCCATCGGGCATAGATCCATTCCAAGTGATTGCGCCGTAATAGCCTGCTCGGCATCGGCAAGCTTGGCCAGACTCATGATTGGAGTTTTCAATGTCGCAAGGTGCAGGCTCACATCTTCCTTCCAAGGCATCATAAAACACTTCGCTCAACAGTTTCTCGTCCCAATCGTCCCACGTCTGATTCACTTGTCTCTTCACATGAACTGTTCCGACACAACCATCCTTGCAGCCGCATCCTGGACCATCGACACCATTCACATTGTTGCCCACACAACGGAGTGGCCTGCATTCTCCTGAAGCATGGTGGAGACGCCAGGTGATGTCGCCTTCAAAACCGAAGGCGCACGCGCACTGAGCTCCTGGCTTCCTATTGGAGTTGGCGATGTTGCACGGAGCAGCTTCGCAACTGCCCTGCAGCACAGATCCGTTCCACACTGGGCCACTTCCATTGAATATGAAACCATCAGCACATCCGCACTCAGGGCCCGAGATGTTGTTGGAGTTCTTCATGTTGCATGGTGCTGGTTCACACTCGCCATCCAACGCCAAAGTCGGCCAGCGGCCATGCGCTTTCCTCGCGATTGGTCGTACATGACCGGTGTAACCATCTGCGCAAGCGCAACCTGGCCCCGCAACACCATTCAAAAGCTTGCCCCTACAAGCTCTTGGTGTACATCTTCCGTCGGCACCATGCTCAAGCCAGTGGATTTTTCCTTCGTACCACTCAGAGCACTGACACTGAGGACCGGGCATCTTGTTAGAGTTTGGAATGTCACAACCTGCCGGTGTGCAAGAGCCACTGGCCACAGTACCAGTCCAGTTGATCACCCCTTCAAAGCCTCTCTTGCACTTACAGCCTGGACCATCCCCAGTGGAATTTGCGATCTTGCAAGGTGCTGCCTGGCAGCCTGAATCGCGCAAGATATCATGATGCTTCTCTGGCTCGCCTAGTCACAGTGTGCCGGGACGGGCAGCCTTTTTGGCCAGAATCTGGCTAGAGTTGAAACATGTTGAAACCCAAGAGGTCCGCGCAACGTAGTGCAACTCTCACAAGCCTTATCCTAGTGTCCTAGTGCAACTTTGAACTAAAGTGACTTAAACAAATTAACAACTCACCCGCATACACAAACCATGCTAAACCATGCTATGATTGTCCTCATGGTCAGCAATGGCCTGTGTAGCCATCTTTGCATTGACAGTCCCTACCAGGCAGTCCATTCAGCTTGTCTCCTTCGCATGATGCAGGCTCGCAGGTGCCAACGGGCGTGGACTCGTTCCATGTGATGCCGCCTACCTGGAATGCAATGCAAAAACGAATGGAACATAATGGAGCAACAAAACGAGCCCCTTTTTTACGATTGCGACTGTGCACAGTAGATCGCTTTAAATTCTAATTCAGTCGTTGGTATATTGAATGCTCCACCTATTCCGGCGAGGTCTGCCACTGCATTCCAAGTGGTGCCCATCAGTGTTGATAATGGAACTCTCTTTTCATGCCCCCTTTATGGGGAATATCACAATCTGTTGCCTACTGCAAACGCAAACTGGAAAAATCATCTATGGCCAATATGCAAGCAAATGACGAACTTGGCTTCACACTGGCAGCTTGGCCCAGGCTTCTGATTTGAATTGTTCACATCGCACGGCGCAGGATCGCACTTGTCAATCGGACGGCCTCCATCCCAATCAATACTGCCCAGGAATCCATCTTTGCACTTGCAAGCCTTCCCTGGCCTTCTGTTGGAATTGGGAATCTTGCACCTTAAACAGGTCACTCAATGATGCAAACAACTGAAGACACTATTTTGAACTGTGAGAGCTAAGCGCATGCAAACCGAAGTACCTTCTCAAGATCTAAGGCAAAAGTAGCACTGAAAACAACCGACAGGAAACTCAGCAGCGCGGCACCATCCACTCCACTTGCTGCTTTCCCAGGTGATCTGCCCTACAAAGCCATCCATGCAAGTGCAGTTGCCATCACGAAACGTGGAGTTTTCGATGGCACAAGGTTCCCAAATGCAAGCCTCAGATTGATGGCCGGACTGGTTAGTGGAACATGTCCTCAAACTTGACAGGGAGATTCAAATAACCTGAGGTTGACGGTGTTTTTGAGGGAAATAAACAGTGAATAATAAGGACTGTAGACCAAATGTACAGCAATTGTCTTACTATAAATTGGTTTCTTACAGAGGTAGCTTGTTGAACCCCCAATAACCCCCACGCGCAAAATCGTTCTAAAGCAGCTGAAGTCAACCCCCGTAGGGACTGGCCCATCCCACTTGACATCGCCAACAAAGCCGTCCGCGCAGCCACAATCGCTGCCCTTTTGGCCATTAGTGTGCTGGATTGTGTCACAAGATGCGGCAACACAAATGCCACTCAAGTTCCGAAAATTGTCAGGAGAGATAAGTTTCTTCCTCAGCAAGTCACTTCACAGTGGAGCAAACATTTCAAAGGTCATGATGTGACATGTCAAGAAAAGCCAACCAAATGCATACCCAATAAGCAAAATGTACTCTAGCTATAAATTCGACACTGAAGGCTTGAATTATGACCCAGGCGTCAGTATAGATTTGAAGCGAACTGATCCGCTATATCCATCACAGCAGGTGCAGCCCACAAGCGAGCAGTCGCAAAAGTTGTGCTCTCCTCATTGGCAAACCATGGACAGTCCAGGAATTACACTAACTTCTATGGCTCTTTGGTATGGACATTGGAGGTTGGACACAGCTAGCCTGAACCGATTGCGAAATATTGAGCATCCTCACATTCAACTGGAATGCTTATCTTAAAGTACGCAGCCATTTGCTGGCTAAAGGACGGAGACCTTCTTACAGACTTGTACGTGTGCTTCAAAGTGCCTATGCCTGTCTAGCTGGGCCTTGGCAGGGCAAAGCGAATTGCAGTTAACCCTGGCAAGCAAAAACCTTGGGACACATAAACTTCTTCATGACAAAACCCATCATCCCGAAGAGGAGTGGGTAGTGGGCCCACACAATACAGGTGGAGGAATTGAGATGTAGGTTGGGTTCTGTCTCCATCACTACTAGATACCAGTGATAGCAATATTCATCTTTAAAGTGCTTGTTCGGGGGGTTCTGAGCAGCAGGAACAGGTTGAACATGGTGGATGCAACATCCAAAGCTAGGGCTTACCACCCGAAAGAAACCAGGATGTCTCACGAAACCTCGTCCATCAGCCCTAGCTTCAATGTGATGGAATAAAGGAAATCCTTATGATGAAGAATAAACACTGTCCACTCTTAAAACGAGACGCCCAACACACACACACACTTCGAACTTGGATTTTCAGTTAACGCAATTGTCTCAAAGGGAAAGAAGGCGATGGAACGGCAAGGTGGAAAGGTCAGCTTAAAATGTATTGTTTAACACAGGTTTCACGACAAGCGCAAATGGAGGCGGTGGTCAGCAGCTGCAGTGCAGTGGGAAACCTGTTTGTGGGGAAAGTATCATGTGGAACCACCATGAATCAAATCGTGGAAAAGTAGGGTGACAGCTTGTGAAAGACCTCAGCAGGTACGTTCAGAGAGCGTCCTCTCCGAATGTCACAGTCTCAAACCACCGTCTTCGTTGGGCAGTGGATGGAATGAGACTCACTGCCCCCCTGCCTGTGTAAAAGTGGTGGGGTAAGACCCTTTGTCCAGGGTGGGACACACACACACACACCTTTTCTTGTACGCGTGGCAAACCCCAAGAGTTTAGAGAAGCATCTCTTGGGCTTCAGCGCAACCATCACCTTGGCTTGAGCTCTCCAAAGACTCTCTTTTAGTTCCTTCAGTGTCGGCTTGCGAGTTGGACCAATCATGCGAATCTCAGAGTAATATGCAGACACCCCACCAAGGCGTGTCAAAGTTCCCAAGGGCCTCCTGAAGCATCTACCCGACAACAAGTATGATGTCAAACACCTATATGAATGCTGGCTCCAAGCTGAGTTGGTATCATCCTCCCTCTCCAGTGCTGGAGAAAGGAATGTTCCAGGTGATTTAAGGATGGTTCGCTCAAAAATCGCTTGGCAGAGTTGTCACAAAGAATTCCCGATTCTTCCTCCTTCCAACCATGTTGTCTTTAGCTTTAGCTGTAACTCTTTAACTTTTCTTGGGGTTCTTGGATGTTCCTAGACTCTCATGGTACAAAGAACTGGAACACTCGCCGCAGAAACAAAGGGGCGGGGGGCATAGCTGAGATCTCCTTTGGGAACCACTCCCACAAGTGGGCATTGCAAGCTACCAACTACTCAACAAATTAAATGGAGCTCCCTACTGGTTCTGCCCCCAAAGCCGGTCCGAGTCACATTGGTCACCGCCTGACTGCTGAAGCCCAACAAGCTGAGCGTACAATTGCTGGCAAGATGGTGTGGGACATCCACATCCACTGGCTGATCGAAAAGCCTCACGTGAGCGTACACAGGCACTTCTGGAGCGAACAACTTGACGTAGCATGGGATGAACGATGATGAACGCTTGCAGCTTGGCCAAGTACGTGGAGCAATCCAAAAGCTGACGCAAAGTACGCACAATAAACAGGCACCGGTGAAAGCATTCGAGCCCAACAATCAGCAAATATGTAACATATGTTAATGTTCAACAAACATCAGCAAAAGTATACATATATATATATAACTCCAGGGATGGTTTCCTAGCAAACCTGGCACAGCCAGGAGGAATGACATGAGCCCTCAAGCTACCTACCTTCTTGTCTTCTTTTCACTTCTGGATGCTCTTTAGATTGGAGTGAGGCAGTACCAATGACGCCACACCAAATACTCATACTGCCCAAGCCACTTGATCAATTTATGCTTCAAAATTGCTTCGCTGCATGGATGCTCTCCACAGCATAGACGGACTTTCCTTGGTGGAACCCTGGAAGGCTATCCAACCTTCTTGTTGTGCTTGGCGAGCGGTCTAAAGCAACCCCCCTTACAGCGACCTGTACCCTCCCGCAAACAAGAATATCAACCCAAAAGCAAGCGTTCAAGATGTTCAATGGCTTAGGTGGGTCCGATCTAAGAGTGTAGTTACACCAAACTCCTGAATGTCACTGTAGCAACAAAATCTTTCGAGCAAGAGCTACGCCGCCCAAGTCGTCCCAGCCACACTCAATATTGTAACTGCCTGAATAAAAAACACAAGCATCCATGACCGTCAACGATCTGCACTCCCTTTATGAACCTGCTCTCAAGTTGTGTATGTATATATATATATGCTACCCTCCAGCTTGCCTATGGCTACGTTGGCTATGTTATTCACAGCCGCGTGGCATTTTTGTGCTTAAATTTGGCCTCGCAGGCTGAACATAATGCTGAACATCTCACAGCCCCTCACAAACCCAGCCGTTCCACCCAGGCACGATGTCTTGTGGAAGCTGGTTCTGACCTCGCTTGTTTTGCTTCATGGTGGACTTACTGTAACTTTTCGTCTTTGCCGGGTCTGTTGCCGGTGCATTTGGGGCGTTTTGGACGGCAAAGCCAACGTGGGGAGAGCAAAAGCCCGTTGAGTAAACCACCACCGGCGTAGGCCCAGAACTTCAGAACAAACTGCGCTGGCCATAAAGGATGCTTTGAGCAAAGCTAGCAACACCCTTCCGGGCCAAAATGAAGCACACCCCCTTCCCAAGCGCCAATCATCGCCAATCCGGTCTCAAAGCCCACCTGGAGCTTCGCTGGGACATCTGCACCGAGGAAAACATACTTCTTGGGCCAGGGCTTGGGGTTCAAGAGCGTGCGGAGCTCGAGACCTCAAATCGAAGCACCGACAGGGTAGAGTCAGGCAGTGAGGAAACAATTCAACGTCTACCGGCTAACTTGTTATCATGTTACTATTAAAACTATTCCATTCCATCAATAGATTGGGCGAGCTGAAGTCGCCTGATGGACGGAACCTGTGGAGAGCTGTTGCAAGAAGCACAGGCTCTTGACATGAGTGTCCGGACTATATATCGGAAAGAAGCGAGTGCTGAAACATTGGAACCGACTGCTCCTTCTCCATACGTTTAGACTCTCACCTGATGAACCTATCACTTGAAGTACATTCCGGCGGCCAAGGCTGTTGGCTTTCAAATTTCCACTTGCGACTGGCCACTGGGAATCTCCACCTCTCCATGCATCGCTCCAATCTCAGCGATGTTCCCGGTGGTGCTCTTCCTGAGCAGGTATTAACTATCAACTATCCAAATCTTCAGCAGCACTTCGCTGCCGTTCATGAAAACAAACAATCCAACCTGCACTTCAGAAAACACTGATAGAAACCAACACCCTAAAACTAAGTCACCCTTCTACCGCACCCCAAATGGTTTTCAGTTTTCACCCTTTTCTGTTTCGTGCAACCTGGGTTGCAAACGTGCAACGCAGCGCATATTTGGAACCCCCTACAGTACCCAAGATCACCCAAGATCTTTCAAGAACACTTTTACAGAGATGTATTTGACCAACTGCAGCTTTGCATCTAAAACACTTTGGACACGGTTGGGCCGTTGTGTGGACCAATTGCTGGGACAAAGCTCGGTGAGTTCTATATACCATATATGCATATCCTTAGCCTCCCTTGGCCTGTGTGCAGCTGGGGGGCACATGCGCGCAAGCGCAACCCAACAAAGGGCCACAAAGTCACCCGGGAATCAATCTCTTCCGCACGTAAACCTCCAAGCGTCAGTTCCACCAGGTCGGGGAAGGCAAAGAACCGCTCGACACAAAGCTCTAAGATCAATGGGAAGACCCCAAAGACCAACAATCCGCAAATCGCATGCGTCAGCGGTGCCCAGGGTTGCTCTGGGAAGAATGCACGACGAGTTCCCTTGAAGGCCAGCAAGGGTAGGTCTTCTCCTTGGTTGCCAGGGAGGCCCAAAGATTGAACAAGCTAACAAGCAGAAATAAAATGACATGAACCTGGCAAACAAAAAGTGCATATCTGCATTGATCTGCATTGACTCCCTGAACTCCGAGGTCCCATGACCAGAGAAACCACATGACATCATAAGACCGTCTTTGGCTCGGACATCCCGCGTCCGCGGGATTGGATTGGAATTTCCACCCCACACAGTTTCCCACGATGAGGAGAGAAAACCGTGGGAAATTCAGTGGTCGCAGTGGTCGCTACGATTTGATGCAATGGTACAGGGACAACACGCAAAGGGTTTCTTGTAATTCAATTGCCTACCAACAGGGCTTTCACATTATCCTGTTGGCACATGGATTTGAAACATTAGGCCGTCAAACATCTTCCTATCAAACTGTTCGACTGTAGTGCAATGCAAAGACTACTGTAGCGCATGGAGTGGTAGAAATTTGGCAAGATGTCAAGATGCACTCAGATGCACTGCTGACTTTTTGCATGGACAAATTGAGTTGTACAGTACCAGCTGTCCAGGCTGTCCACCATGCCTTGTCCCAGTGCCACTGAATTCATGAAAAACCTATGGTCCACTGTTTCCCTCACAGGTAGGCCTGCGGTAGCTGAGGTTTCAATTGTAAGGCTGGCAAAGCGTTGCAAGTACATAAGAGGACAAAACATATGGCGGAAGGGGCTGAATACAAGAGTTGATTAACTCCAGTGTTGATGCTTTAGCTCTTACCCCTGTTCAACCTGTAGCTCTAGAAGAATTAACTCTGGAGATGATTATGTCAACTTTGCTATTTGTGCGAATGCAGAATTAACTCTCGAGCTAATCATTTTTCAGTGTGTCTCATTGTTCCCTTTTCTTGGTCTATCTATTTCTTGTCTTTTCTTCTTGACTTTTAATTGTTTTGAGCTTTAGGTAGGTGAAGGATGGTGAAGGATGATTACGAAGATAAGAAGGTGGGGAAAAAGTAGCCACCAAAAAAGAATTCACTCTTTGACTCTTGAGTTATAGTTATTTGTCTATTTTCTTTCTTTTTGTGCAAGGCCCTAGAACGAAGGGAACACCGTCTCTATCTCTTGCCATGCTGGCAGCTGTCTGCCCGCTTTGCTGGCCGCAACTACCACCACAGCCATCTTTAACCAAAACTCACAATCACGGTGCAAGAACAGACTTTCAAGCACGCCAAACAAAGAGTTAACTCTGGATGTAAGTCTTTTTCAAGGGGCAGAGGAGGCAGGAAAGGAATTAACTCTGGATCTACTGTATTTCTTTTTCAAGGGGTCCTGAAGGGGTCCGATACAGAAAGACACCATAAAGAATTAACTCTGGAGTTGATTCTGGAAGAAGCAGGAGTTACAAAAAGATTTAACTTGGGAGTCAATTCTGCTGAGGCGCATGCTGACCTGCACGCCGGGACAAAGAATTAACACCAAAGCTAAGAAAAATTAACTCTGGTATTCATTCCATTTCACATATGGCATCTGATGCTTTGTGTCAGGTGTGGCGAAGCTGGCAGCCTACTGTCAAAAATGACCTGCGACCCCTTGTGCATTTGCAAGAGCCAGTGTGGATCCGATCACATCCCTCTAGCAACAACTGCCAGGTTGTCATAAATTATCCTACATCCCAAGCAAGTTCAGCAAGAACAATGTTTGGCACCATTCACTCCCCACTCCCCTGGCTTTCGCCAGGTCTCCTGCCAACCATTGCAGGGCTCTAGCGAAGCTGCTGCAGGGAGCCGGGGCATCCCTGGCCTCCTGAGTCTCCAGGTTTAAGAACTGCTGGAGGTTGAGCCTCAGAAAGCACTTTGGGTTGGATGCCGGCCAGGTCTTCTTTCAGCTGAAACCAAATGCCCCAGCTGCCAGGTGCCAATGACCAACCAGAATATGGAGCAAGAGATGCTATTTTATCCCAGTGCTTATCTACTGGGAATCTACTGCCCCTAGAGCTTTGCGAGGAAGCTAAACTCTGTTGCAAATGATAAGAGTGCCCAGCGTTTGGTTTGGGTATGTAGACTTTGCCGTCGGATTTGGCGATCTGATGAGGGAGGCGTTTTGGGTTCTGAGGTTGTGCCCAATTCACTGAATCCAAATGACATTCAAGAACTGTTATATTATATATATATACAGCACCTACCAACACTGTTGTAGGCAAACACACATTTTGGCCTGCAAATTCGTGGTCGCTCTCTCTATATTTATAGTTACGCCGAAGAAACTCTCGGACTTGGGTGCGGAAACGCCCTACAGCCAGACCCTACACCCTAAAGGCCCGAAACCCCAAACACGAAGTAGTCCATAGTCCCAGTTTATTCGCGAACGCAGCGGTAAGTGAGTACTGAGACTCCAACTTCTGAGGAACATGCTTGGGACTTGGAATGATCTTCCTTCCAGTCAATCAACAGAGCTGCAACACATGTTTCTCAAAACAAACCGAGCAACTTATGATCTCCGTGCCGAGCAGAATCGAATTGCATCTTGGGAGACCGGTGCAAACCACCTTGGCTGCGCGTACTTTGTACCCGTCCAACGATAGGTGAGGTGATGTCTGGAGTCACTCAGCAATCAAAACACGCTTGGTGATATGAGCTGCCATGGGGCAAAAGCAGATTTTGTGGCACTTAGAACTTATGATTACAAGTAGTTCCCGGGCAAGCCGGCGGCGGAAGTTTCCAAAAGAATAAACCTATATAAAGGAAATGGGCATGTGGCAGGCTGCTTCGCCGAGCTGCGATGTTCTTTGACAAAACAAGTTGGAACCGACCAAAGTCGCCAGTTCTCAGCTTCCAGCTCCACAGATTGCTCCGCGTAGTAATGGTGTACTACAAAGTCGCCAGTTCTCATCTTCCAGCTCCCCAGATACTCCGCGTACTACAGTTGTACTACAAAGTCACCAGTTCTCAGCTTCCAGCTCCACGGCTTGCTCCGCGTACTAGAGTTGTACTACAAAGTCGCCAGTTCTCACCTTCCAGCTCCACACATTACTCCGCGTACTAAAGTTGTACTACAAAGTCGCCAGTTCTCATCTTCC
>CAXAMN010022406.1:365443-377843 GCA_963970005.1 Durusdinium trenchii | reverse complement strand
TGGGGGGTAGGCTAAACCTTCATGACTTAGCCGCCGCAATTTGGAGGTAGTTTTCACAAGTCCTTTGTCATTTCAGCCTAGTATAATCAAGTGGAACATGCTTGCCAATCAGGCTATCGATTTGTGCAGACTTCCAGTTGCTAGATGGCTGCACCCATCCGGTTCCAAGGACTTGTCGATGGATGTTGTTGGCACATGGGGTGCAACACGTTTCACCCGTGGAAGTCTGGATAGCATGTGCTCCTAGCACCACATGTTCTTCAACCATGTTCTAAAAAACACCAAGACATGGCTTCCAAATGCGTGTCTGTCAGAGCTATTCATAGCTCAGATTTCATCCCAACGTCTTGAATTTTCCCCAGTGCAAACGAGGATTTGCTGGACCCTAGCGCGTGATCTGATCAGCTAAGTGCGGCCACACCCACCCCACAGCCAAGATGGTCCAAGGCACTGCAGGCCACATCTAATCAGCCACCTGGGCAACGAGGCCACAAAACACGGCAATCGATGTGGTCAGGTGGTCAGAACACTTCACTTTGCAAAACCTACCTTGGTCAAGCTGCGGTCTTGCAAAACTCCTCCAAAATCGAAGGGTGAGAACTGGACCTCCGAATTCTAGCGGGATGGTTCACCTGTGGTGAGGTATTCCAAATGGGTTACTGGCACGAGGTCAGATCCCAGCATCCTCTGGCACATGTGCTGTATTCTAAACCTGAGCTCGGGACTTCCAAGAACAACAACCCTATACATACACAGCTTGGCTCCAGCTGTAGCATCTCCGAATATACAGTAATTCACCTGCCTGTCAGGGTGGACAGTCAAAGCAAAGAACGCACAAACCTGCCTCCGTGTCAGCCATTGCGGAGTCTCACAGCTAGGATATGCTATAGGTATAGGATGAATGATGTACGTAATTATCAATGTCAAACTGTGAAAACAGCAAACATTATTGAGTTGCCGACACCCAATGACACGGTGCAAGATCATCCGCCAGCTTTGCACTTGCAAACTTCTACAATTGTAGCTTGCCCTGCAAATGTGCCAACATCTGTTCAACACCAAACAGGACTTCCCAAACTACGCCAAGGCTTCTTCGGGCCAACAGGTCGTATACGAACGTTTGATGCTGGGCCAAGAGGTCTTTCTATCCACATCCAGCGATGTGCCATGCTGCATGCTGTCCAGCACAATTCCTCCTCGTAAAATGATGTTGCTAAGTTGGCAGTGTTTCCAAAAAATGGAGCATCCAGCATGATATGCAGCAGTCTTTCTATCTCGGCATCAGGAACCTTTGCACTTTGGTCACTTGAATGCACTTGGCGGAGTGCCGTGCACAGGACTTGCATTTGGCTGATTCAGTGGCCCCAAAGTAAGTGGCAAAGTACATTCAGGATTCATTGCGAAACGAGACCGGTTGCCGGTCCCATCTTGGAGGCCGGATCTACACGAGCCGATCTATTTGGGATAACTTGAGTCGATTCCTGGAGGGCTGCGTTGCCTGAAAGAGCTACTAGCTGACGATACTATACTCAATATGAAGGAGATTGAAGGAGCAACCTGTCAAAACGGTGGATGATTCAGCGCATGTCACCCATCCTGTTAGCACTGACCAGCCAAGCACATATCGATTCCATCGATACGATGCGCAAATCAACGGACTTTTCTGCATGCCGTGGGAGTCGGTCTGGACCGGTTCGCTTTGATGTCAGCCCCAGGCCTCGCTTTGCTTCACATCTTCCTCCTGGACTCGCAATTCGCTGAGGAACATGGTGAACTCGCCATTTGTGCATTGGGGTGTCGAGTTCCCCGCAAGTGAGCATGACCACATAAACCGGTCGTCGAACCAACAGGGCAGGCTAGCCACATAACTTTTTGACCCAAAACCAAGTCCTCCAACCATCTATTGAGGCCGAGGAGAAAAAACAATAGCATTTAGTTTAGCATACGATAGCTGACGCGTCCTTGCAATTGTGGAACACCAAACGAACAGCTGTGAAATTCTGGCTGAATCTGAGAATGGAAACAACTGGGCACTGCATGTTTCGACCTGTTTCGAAGTTTCAACCAAATAACATGGAACGGCAACCTTTCGGCGACAATTTACATCTGCAAACCACTGAGCCTTCGAATCCTAGAATGCCCATTTGAAGAAATTGAATGACATTATAAAAATATCCGCCATCTCAGCAAGAATCTTCTGTTCTCATCGACAGGTAGTGATGGCATCTGCCAGCGCGTCTATGCCTGGATCGCGGTTAATGGTCAAAAATGCCACAAGGAGGCCTATGCGAAGTCTGATATACATCCCCAACCAGCGGCCCCATGTGAGTCAATCGGTAGAACTAAGACAAGCCAATCCAACTGCTAACAACAGCCAGCAGCAGCAACAACTACCTAGCGCCTGGCGCCTGGGACATCAAACCGAATGCATTCCTCATTGAATCTCACTTGTTGCTTTACCATCCCCTTCCTCATCATCGTCTGCGGTGACGTCGAACATGCTCTTGATTCGACGGAAATTCCTGTGGTGCTGTGAGCACGCGTGTTCTGTTTCGTCTTTGGCTTGGTGAGGGCTCGAGCACCCATTGAGGCAAAAACATGGTTTTCTTCCAAGTTGTTCCCTACAGAGCCTCATGCTCGGTTTTCTTATCAACGAGCAATACATACGTGGACATATTTGGTTGAAGTCTGAAAGGCTAACAGGTGGAAAAGGATTAAAAAGGAACTGTCGGTTTCAGTCTTTAGCTATTTGGAATATTCCACCAGTGCTAAGTTGCTAAGCAAGCAACAGGTGTCAAGCAATCAAATGTGACTAGTACCTTGGACAACTCCTTGTCTTGGTCAAGCTTCCAAAGTCAACACCTGCCAACCCTTTCCAACGCAGAGCTCAACCTTCTTACTCGTCGGCAGCCCTATCTTCACCTACACATGTACGTTGGATCAGTGAGATGCATGACTTGGACTTCAAACCAGGGCGCTCGTCTTCTTCCTGAGCATGCTTGCACCTGCTCAGATCTTCAGCTCTCGCCACAAAACCTCCGATGCAGCTGCAGGAGTTACAAATACAGTACTGTAATTATCAGTCAGTCAGTCAGTCAATCAGTCAGTGGGCCAGTCAGGGAGACACAACAATGCAAAGCCAGGAAACGAAGGGTTTTGCGGCAGCGGGTGTCCGCACTCGCAACCTCCATGACAACCGGCCCTACATCACTATAAAGGGATACAACTTCCACCTGCAGCTCATAGCGGGTTGCAAGTGGCAGGCACTCCTCTGTGTTCACATAGATTTGACTTCCACGTGCAGATCGCGAATATGTGTAGTAGCTCTTGCCTCCGACAACCTGACTGACATCGTCCAACAAGTCACGGCAGGTGCTCTCCGAGGTTTCCAACACCCACACCCCCACGCCAACAGTGGCTTGGTAGCAAATGCCATTCTGATAATGGAAAAGTTTGCATTGCCACAGCAATGCCTCGACATTGCCGTCATGAGACCTGGCCCCATTGTGGGCCGCATCCCACCAAGAGGGTAAGGGATCATGCGATATGAGCTTGAGATTTGTGGTTCTCCCTAGTCCTTGGAATCTAGCTCCCATCTCACCGGAGCGTTCGTCGTCATCTGCGCGCTGAAAGGCAAACTCCATCCCATGTTCATACGCTGCTGGCATCTGAAAATGGAGGTGCCATTCATCTGTAAGCGGGCCAGTCATCCAGTGGCAATTAATTGACCAACTGTGTTTTGCATTGCCACCTTGCCAAGAGGATTTGAGACAAAACATCTTCAACATCCAACATCCATTTATATTTAAAAAAATATGAATGATATGTATCTCCCCATGCATTGGCGCTCGCTCCTGCCTTTCCTAGAGATATAATGAGATATCCCGAAATGACAAGGATGTCCTGATTTGAGAAAACAGTGCGATGATACGACAAACGTCTAAAGACATCAACTGATATCAAAGCAGCGGAAAACCCAACAGTGTCCTGCTACCTGTGTTGTCAACGTTTGCACACATGCTTCGCCTGATGCCGCGTGTCCTGTGCGGCGGCAACCGCTCAACTAGCATGCTGCCAAATGCTCTGAGACACGAAGGAATGGTCAAGCGAAGTTCGTTGTATTGATATGATGGCATTAATCCATCACTGAGCAAGTGGTGTGCACAGAGTGCACGGTTCACAAACCCAAATTCTTCACACAACACAGGAGGAGCCGCTTTATATACTGGGCGCTTGGTATAACTGAACCTTGACTAAGGTAAGACCCCGTGTTTTTAACCCCCGCAACATCTCTTCCCTTGCCTGAGACTAAGCTGTTAAAAACGAGGGGATGAATATGAAGAACTCAAATGAGAAAGAATGGGGCTATGAGGTCGAACGCAAGAAACAGGATACACAACAAAAATAAGCACCGCCTCTGCAAACATGCTGTGGCAAGTTCAATGCAACACTTAAAGGTACAATACCATGGACTATACTGGACTAAGTCTGCCAGCATCTGCCAGTGGACACCTGCTCGTGCCATGACAAGTGCACAAACAGCCCAAAATCATGAAGCGGATTAGTATTGCATGATGAGATAATGAGTCATTTCATGAATTTGTGAACAGGGATCACAAATGTCACGTGTGGAATCTGTGGGCAAACTGGTTCAGGTTCAACATTTCAGCTGTGTTGCTCCTCAGCTACTTTGTGGTGTTGAGCAATGAAAGGATCAAGGCTGTACTTGTGCAGTGCCTTCTCGGTCCGTTCCACCTGCATATAGTGACACAAGCCCGAAACCACCAATACAGCATGAATTTGGCCATGACGCTGCGCCTGTGTGAGGAAGCAGGGAATGGTGAGCAATGAGTGGGGAGTTGCTCTGATGTCGGTACTTGTTGCTGACGATGTCGGTGTGGTGGTTTCAGTCTTGAACACCGAACACCGAAACATGTGGAGGGGACAGTGGATGCAACTGTCCGGTGTAACATGAGCCCGAGCAGCCAGTCGATAGACAAGGATCAATTGAGGATTTGCAGGTCACTCCATAACGGACACCCGTCGGGTCCGCGTGTCTTGTAAGGAGCCGTGGCCTTCCAATGTTGGGCACAACTTATTGGTGCGCAGGCTGTCCTCCATGTCTCAAACCTGAGTCATACCTGGGTCAGAGGCGTTTGGATAGTAAGCACAAATGAACATTGTGAAGGGGGATTCAGAGCTGGATGAGTGCGCGGAGAAGCCACACAGGAAGACGAGCTTTTGCGGTGAATCGTGAGGCACACAGCACTCCAACAAATGAAGCAAACAGCAAACAATCTCGCGTCTACGAAGGCCTCTTGCCAACTTGGACACTCAGCTTTACACAAATTATGCAAACTAGTCCGCGAGCTCTGGGTGGCTGAACCTCAACAGCTGTCCAAAACTTAATATGTATTTTATCCTGCAGATTGTTATTCTTGCTTTTGGCAGTTTACATGTCCCAAGTTTGGAGGTCAACGCAGCGCAGTCTGATCCCCTTTCCTGCTGGATCTCCGAGATTTCCTGTTCAGAGTTTCTGCAACCAGAATGCAGCGCGCAACTTTGCTGCGTGAGGCAGTTTGGCTGACCCCACCCAGAATGCACACAGCAAGAGATTAAGAGCGTTGATGTGCTTTGGGCCTGGAAACAACATGAAACAACCGATCGCAATGCGGGAAGCTCCTCGGCTTCTCAAATCATACATGCCCGCAGTTGTGTTATTTTTGTTGGTCAGGGCATGCGGTCCTCCATGTTCACTTAGTAATCTCAGTAGTTGCGCACAATGCGTACATGATTTCGACTCGGCCACTGTCCGCACGCAGCCCCTTGCGGAACGCCTCGTTCGGGACTACACGCTGAGTCTAAGGTCGGGACATGCATAGGCCATGCCGTTGTCGAAAAACTTCAGTGAGTAGCGGTCAAAGGACTTTAGGGAGTAGCTCGAACCTTTGTGCAGCGGCCTCCAAGTTGGGCTCAACTCGAAAACTGCAGGTTCCCACAAATGTAAGCACCCATGTGGTAGATGCTCACCATGAGGAATCTCACCACAAGATGAGCCACGATGACGGGGCTTGATCGCACAACTGCCCGCATATCGCGGAATAGTTGAACTCTCTGGATTCAAGAGCGTCTTCATGGATTTCCATTGGATGAGGTCATAACCGCACAACTCACCTTGAAACTCAACAAGCTGAGGAGACGCCGGCAATATGTGGCCCACATCTTCACTGCAACTGTAATCCAATGCCTTGCGGGTGGTCGTGGTATAGAAGATTTGTGAGTCACATCTAGGTCGGGCTGCTTGCCGAGAGCACTCCATAGGTGGTGGCGGGACAACTTTTGAGAAGAGCTGCATCACGTTTTCTTTGGATGAATGGAAGAAAAAGCGCCCACAGGTTGATCCTTCTTCCTCTGACAGGTCCCATTTGCACCTGTGCATCGAAACATGCAACATCGTCTTGTGTAGTGCAACTTTGCAAGTTTTTCCACAACACTCAATACACGCCAACTGCAAAATTGGTCGTATTTATTTAGGCAAATCGGAAGTATGACACCTGTATTTTACCGAGGCTGTTTCTGGCACTTTATGGTACTGTATTCAGTCCAGGTGTTGAATATTGAAACATCGTTCTTCTGGGCATCATGGGAAGGTCTTCTCCTCCAAATCCGAGACGTTTTAACACATTTCATGGTGCACTGCCAAACTTCGCGTGCTGCTTGCCTATGCATGGCGAGAGCCCTCAAGACCCTAATGATACCAGGACCCGTGTTCAAACACTGACACCGACCCCAACATTGTTGTCTGTAGCAGTCACACAAAAATCATCCCATTAGCCCCAGCCCCGGTCCCACCCCCCATGCATGCATTTTAATATAGATGGTTCACTTCAATGTAGTGTATTATATCCCTACTACCGGGTACCGTATTGTTAGGGGGACCTCCGGGAAAAGCAAGTTACATTTTTCCAATTGAAACCACCTCCAAAATGTTGAAAGTCGATGAAGTTGAATTAACTTATGGCCCCCCTAAAAAAGCCTAACTGTAACTTACTAGTTCTACAAAAAATGTAAGTTACAATTTGGAAAAGGAGAGCTGTGGCTGCTAGGGCTGCTAGGGGGTGCCCGAACCAGGTCTTGCCAGGGTTTGTGCAGGGTTTAGGAGACTTTCATTTTTGTGAACATGTAAGCTGTGAGTGCTACAGGGTTCCAGAACCATGGGTTTTGCAGCGGTTTTGGAGACCTCCAGCTTGGAGAAGTTACATGTTCTGCTCTGTAAAGGTGCCAAGTGGTGTCTAAAATGCAAGCTGTGGGTATCTTGGTTCCAGAACAATGGGTTTTGCCAGGGTTTGGGGGACCTCCAGCTGGGAGAAGTTACATTTCTGCTGTGGAAAAGGGAGGCCAAGGGTGCCTTCCGGAAGAGGAGAGCTGTGGCTGCTATGGGGTGCAGAACCAGGTCTTGCCAGGGTTTGTGCGGTCTGGGGGACTTTCATTCATTGTTGTGAAAATGTAAGCTGTGAGCACTACAGGGTTCCAGAACCATTGGCTTTGCCAGGTTTTGGAGACGTCCAGCTTGGAGAAGTTACATGTTCTGCTCTGTAAGGGGGGAAGTTACATTTTCTGCTCTTCCAGTGTAGGGGCCGAAGTAAACACAGCAAATGCCAACAATACAAACATAGCCTAGCAATGTTTCTGGAGGACACTAGAAGGAACAGGTAGGCAAGTTGCATTTTGATATAGTGTAGGTTCTGGACCTCCAACTATGTAAGTTAAAATAACTTGCCCCCCCCATCCCCTAGAAAACAATGTAAGTTACATTTCCTAGACGTCCCTGCCGGTTTCATACCCCACAAGGCGGGAGGGATTATCTTTTCAGAAACGTCATCAAGCCGTTGGAGAACCTCCCGTCTGCAGCCTTTAAATGTGGTAATTACTACACATCTCACCAACACATCCCAAAGATGTAACACCGGCGCCTTCCGACTGGCTGAGACTCTACCACCATCCACTGGATCTTTCCATCTCCATCTGCACACTCGTGCCCGTGGAACACTAGCTGCTGTCCAGCTTCACAAGTATGTCCTTGCGAATCCTGCAGCTGGGTCCTCAACCAAGCCGTATGCACCACATCTCTGGAACATACTGGCAGGGGAAGGCATTCTCCTTGTGGGCTATCTTCTGTCCATGTGATCTGGCCAGAAAATCCAGGCAAGCATCTGCAATCAGGACCTGCCGCATAGTCTGAATGTTGAATTCGGCATGGTGCCGCTACACAAGTCCCTGATGGTGTCCAAGCCTGCCAGGAGATAGCTCCACTGTAGCCATCCAAGCAGCGGCATGCGAGACCTTTCTTCTGGTTGGAATGTGGAATTCTACATGGCGCAGGCATGCACCTGCCCCCTGCCACCGATCCATTCCACGTGATGGAACCAATGTAGCCCGGGAGGCATTGGCACAATGTGCCTGGAAGATGGTTGGAGTTGCTCACATTGCAAGGCGCGCGCGTACAGTTTCCATGCAAGACTGAGATCAGGGAAGTGTCGTTTCGATTGACTTCTGCATTGACCGTTCCTGCATAGCCATCTTTGCACCTGCAGCCAGGCCCACTGACTCCATTCACATGTTCGCCAACACATGGCATCTCTCTGCATGCTCCTGAATGCTGTGAACCAGTCCAGGAAATGGTGCCGCTATATCCTTCCAAGCAGTCACAAACTGGGCCAGCCTTCCGGTTGGAATTGCCAACGTTGCAAGGAGCAGGTTTGCACAACCCTTGGGAAGTGTTGCCCTTCCAAGTGATCTTACCATTATATCCATCCTGGCAATGGCAACCTAGGCCCGCCACTTGGTTGGAATGTTCGATATTGCACAGTGCGGGTCTACAAACTCCATGGTATTCATAATCCATTCTCCATGCTTTTTTGTAGAATCCAAATGAGTTAAGGACCTCGCCATCCTCACGGAGCACTTCCTCTATTAGCACGGTGCCATTGAAACCGTCTGCGCACCCGCAGTCTGGCCCATCCTGATGGTTGACATTGTTGCCCAAACAGGGGATCGCGGTGCAACTTCCATATGCTTCTGCACCATGCCAATGGATCGTGCCAGTAAAGCCATCCTTGCATTTACACTCCGGCCCTGGTTTCATATTGGAATTTGATATGTTGCAAGCAGCAATTTCGCAACTGCCGGTTGGAGCCGATCCATTCCAGACAATGCTTCCACTGAAGCCATGTCGGCAGCTACAGTTCGGGCCAGCTTCTTTGTTGGAATTTTGGATGTCGCATGGTATGGGGTGACACTCTCCTTGAAACACATCACGTGCCACTTTCTTCCATGTAGTGCCACCACCGTACCACGAAGTGTCATCAGCCACCTCTCGCAATTCCTCCTTTGTTGTTGCTCGCGTTGTTCCATTGAAACCAGCTCTGCAGCTGCAGTTGGGGCCAGGCTCACCATTGACACCATCTCCTTCACAAGGCCAAGGCTTGCATGGTCCAATTGCCTTGGATCCCTTCCAAGTAATTGTGCCTTCAAAACCATAGAGGCAGTGGCACTTAGGACCTGGTATCATGTTGGAGTTCTCGATGTTGCAAGGCAAAGCTTCACACCTGCCGCTTGGTGTGGACCCATTCCACACGATGCTTCCATTAAAACCTTCAGCACATCGGCAAGCAGGACCTGGTTCTCCGTTGGAGTGCTGGATGTGGCAAGGCGCAGCTTCACACATAGCTTCGACGGCTTCAGTGTAGAAGGCTCTGTTTCTGATCTTGGCTGGTCGTACAGTTCCACTGTACCCATCTGCACAAGCGCAATCTGGTCCATCCTTACCGTTCAGGTGCTTGCCCACACATTTCCTTGGGCTGCATCTTCCGTCAGCAACTGCTCCTTGCCAATGGATCTTGCCCGTGTACCACTCTAAGCACTTGCACTGCGAACCCGGCTTCATGTTGGAGTTGGGAACTTGACAAGGTGCAGGCGTGCACATTCCATCAGCACTATCACCCTTCCATACGATCTTTCCGGCAAAGCCGTTCTCACATTCGCATTGGGGTCCAGTGCCCTTAGCATTGGGAATGTTGCAAGCGGCTTCTGTGCAATTACCGCTTGCATGGGGACCATGCCAGTCAACACTGCCACGGAAGCCATCCCTGCACTTACACTCCTTCCCTGGGCGTCCATTGGAGTTGAAAATGTTACACCTTAGATTGTGCACTGGCAGGTCTGACACATGCCCAAGACCCGACTAAGAGAACAGCACTCTCTATACATAGTTTGGCCAAAAAAATAGACACACTGACCACGGCATGCACAAGTCTATATATAGATCAATCCAGGGGCTTGCATCTGCTGTGCACAAGAATGTTCACAAAAAATGCATGTGTGCCACGTGTCGGTGAAGAGTGTTCAACAGTGTCACCTTTGCCTCTTCTGGTGTTGAACACTGCAGAATCCGGCCGTGCTCCAAACTTATCAAGGACAGCACTTGTCAAGGACAGCACAAAACATGCATCAGTGCCTCAAGTCTGAGCCACTCAGTCACTGCTTGGCATACTCCAATCCACTTGCCACCTCCCCACTCGACCTTGCCGTCAAAACCATCATCACAAATGCATTTGTCAGCTTGCAAGGTGGCATTCTTGACACCGCAAGGAGCGGGGTCACAAGCCTTGGAACTGGAGCTAGCCAACACAAGTTTGTTGCAATGCATGAAAGGCCGCAAAAACCTATATGCTTCATTACTTTGAATATGTGTCTGTATGTATATCTACACGCAACTTTTCCAAAAGAACCCGCCAAACAAAAATAACTCATCGGAAAACGTTAACCAAAAACATGTTGTAGATTGTTGTAGGTACAATGTCGAAGAATGTCCTTCAATCATCGTGTCCAATAAACAATGACAAATCCAAGGGTATGTTCTACCCCTCTACGAGCAAATTCGATTGTTTATATGTGATTATAGATGTACAAACACATTTATGGATGTTTTACTCACAGAGAGAGAGAGAGAGAGCTAAGAACATGAACAATCAACTTCAATTGGTGGCCCACTGGCCCAGCACCCTGGACAGGCCGCAAATCCATGACACATAAATTAAGTTGTGCATGATTAATAGTCGCTGCTGCGAGAATAAGTAATTACCTGCAATGCAATGCTCCATCTTTACAATTACAAGCCCAAGCCCTCAAAAGTCTTTCTCATGCAGCTGCAGTGAACCCCTTCTGGAACTGAACCATTCCAAGTGATGTTGCCTGTATAGCCAGGTTCACATGCACATTCGGTCCCATTCTTCCGATTGGAGTTTGGGACGGCGCAGGGCACGACAGAACAAAGTTTGCTCAAGCTCCGGTAGTGCTTTGACGAAATCTGCATATTCCTCAGGGTGCAAGGGTCCGGAATCGAATGCTTGGAAGGTCCCAGGTTCCAACTTCAATCAGCCACTCAGAAGCTGGAAGATGACATGTTCCCAGGAACTCAAATAGAGGTTGGTTGTGACAAAGATTTTCAAATTGCTGTGCCAATATAATATATATATATATATAACAGAAAGGAGCGCTCTGAGCGGCGCGTTTTTGCATTGTTTCATTTTGTTTGTATTTTGTTTCTATATTTGTATTGTGTTTCTATTGATTTTTGTGCCACTGAAAGAATCCTATTCTGCCTCAACCCCCCCCTCCCCCAAAGGCAATTTCCAAAATTCCCCCAAAAAACAACAAGATGGAACCCACGAACCCGAATGCAAACACGATCGAAAAACTAATATGTCCAAAGGACACTCTTGTAGGACACTCTTGCGGGACACTCTGTAGGACACTCTTGTGGGCCACTCTTGTAGGAAACTCTTGTGGGACACTCTTGTAGGACACTCTTGTGGGACACTCTTATAGGACACTCTTGTGGGACACTCTTGTGGGACACTCTTGTGGGACACTTTTGTGGGACACTCTTGTAGGACACTCTTGTGGGACACTCTCTTGTAGAACACTCTTGTGGGTCACTTGCAGGACACTCTTGTGGGCCACTCTTGTAGGAAACTCTTGTGGGACACTCTTGTAGGACACTCTTGTAGGACACTCTTGTAGGACACTCTTGTCGGAAACTCTTGTGGGACACTCTTGTGGGACGCTCTTGTGGGACACTCTTATAGGACACTCTTGTGGGACACTCTTGTGGGACACTCTTGTAGGACACTCCTGTACGACACTCTTGTAGGACACTCTTGTGGGACACTCTGCGGGGCACTATTGTGGGACACTCTTGTGGGACACTCTTCTAGGACACTCTTGTGGGACACTCTTGTAGGACACTCTTGTGGGATACTCCTGTAGGACACTCTTGTGGGGCACTCTTATAGGACACTCTTGCGGGACACTCTGTAGGACACTCTTGTGGGCCACT
>CAXAMN010022406.1:324289-364208 GCA_963970005.1 Durusdinium trenchii | reverse complement strand
TCTTGTAGGACACTCTTGTGGGACACTCTTGTGGGACACTCTTGTAGGACACTCTTGTGGGATACTCCTGTAGGACACTCTTAAGGGACACTCTTTTGAGACACTCTAGTGGGACACTGTTGCGGGACACTCTTGTGGGACCCTCTTCCAGCTCCCCAGATACTCCGCGTACTAAAGTTGTACTACAAGGTCGCCAGTTCTCAGCTTCCAGCTCCCCAGATACTCCACGTACTACAGTTGTACTACAAGGTCGCCAGTTCTCAGCTTCCAGCTCCAGGTCCAACGGACAAATCGCACTCTCGCCTGCATTTCGCGCACTCAACACGCACGATCTCCGCAGAGGGTTGCGCGCGCATGGGACAAATCGCACTCTCGCCTGCATTTCGCGCACTCGACACGCACGATCTCCGCAGAGGGTTGCGCGCGCATGGGACAAAGCGCACTCTCGCCTGCATTTCGCGCACTCGACACGCACGATCTCCGCAGAGGGTTGCGCGCGCATGGGACAAATCGCACTCTCGCCTGCATTTGGTGCACTCGACACGCACGATCTCCGCAGAGGGTTGCGCGTCAAGTCTCCAAAACGAGCGTTTCGTACGAGACTTCCTCAAAAACTCACACGTCAAAGTCTGCAAAACGAGCGTTTCGTACGAGACTGAGACTTCCTCCAAAAGTCAAGCGGAAACACCCATCGGAGCACACACATAGCCCTGCCAAGCAGTTTCGCGATTCCAGCCCCTCCAAACAACATCCGCTCACACGCCAATCCCAATGGGACAGCGACATTCACCTCTACCACAACTCAACCTCACGATTCCCTGCGCCTGCCACGAATCTTTCCCCATCCACACGTCTAACGCGCACAAAGTACTGCGCCTGCCACGAAGTGTCACCTCCCTCACACCTCGCAACCTCACGAGTCCCTGCGCCTGCCACGAGAATTGCACTTCCACGCTTCAAAGCCCGCACGAAGTCTTGCGCCTGCCACGAAAAGTGACAATATCATCGCATGTGAGCTGCAACAAAATTTGCACCACACCACACGTTTGGAATGAGTTCGACCCGTTCAGAGCACACTCCCATCCATCAAAATCGCCATTTCAGCTGAGACTTGTCACGAAAACAGAGCTTCGATGCCACACCCTGAAACGCAAATCCCAATGGCACGGCCACATCCAACACCCAAAAACACGACTCTCCAAACGCTAATCCCAATGGAACTGCGCGGCAATCTGCGGATCTCACAAAACGCTGCGCCTGTGCAGCGAAATGCATCACGTTTCTTGCGCGACATGTCGTTGTCATGCAAATCACAATGGAATAGCGTCGCAAACTGACACGTGACACATCCATGCAAAGTCACTTGCAAAAGCTTCCCCCAATGGCAGCAAATTTGAGACGCGACGACGACGAGAGACGACGACAAACGACGAGAGACGACGACAGACGACGAGAGACGACGACACGACGCAAGCCACGCGAACACAGCTCCAACCCCCAGACCCCCAACTATAAACGGGAACCCTTCGCTACGCATTCGGGAAAAAAAGACAATTGTCCAAGGACTTTGCCTCACCCCCTCTTCCCCCCATGGTCTGTGCAGAATTGTTCTCTCTGTATTGACGATACGAAAAACTTAAACTGTCTTGATCTGGGTTCATGTAATGTATAGCTCTCTTCTTAAATAGTAAAAGGTTTATGATAATGAGTGTGCTTCAAATTCTGGGTATTTCTGGGAATTGCTTAATTGAATTTGCCAACTTAAACTCGGGTGACATCTTTCAAATCAGAAGTTACCGGCAATCAAGTTCTGGTGACTTTTCCAATTCTTCTATAACATGTTTGTATTCCTCACTGTGATGAACATTTCTCGTAGGTACTAATAACAGATCATCCATAATATCCCTTGTTAAAGATCCATCACGACCACCTGTGCCACTTATGTATAAAGTCTTACCTGTTTTGTAAAATCCACTTGGTGATGAATAGGCATTCCATAAGCCCCTGCGGTCTTCTATCCTCTCCTTGTTTGCTACATTTTTTCTTCAGCATATAGTGTTCTATGTTGTTTAAAGTGATCATTTAAGTTTCTTGTAAAGTCATTCATTTTATCATTCCATTTTTGGTTCATTTTTTCATAATCACTGTAGGTTTCTTGACCGATCTTACTGATTAACATCTGGGCGCTTCCAGGCAGATCCTTCCAGGCAATGTCAGACACATCAATCATTCTCAAGAAAACACATGAAAAAGGTTGAAAAATGCTCATTTTCATCGAAAAACGCGCCGCTCACAGCGCTCCCCTCTCCAGAATAAAACAGGCTATGTAATACAATGTAATATATATATATATATATTTTTTTTTTAATATTATCCGCCGACCCCGTTCTAGCACCGAGAGCGTGAGCGTGAGCGGAACGGGGACGGCGTGCTCCTGAGAATAGTTCGGCATAGGTATAGCTGGGGCTTGTCCATCAACCAGCGCTTTGCGAAAAATTTGACAAAATTTGACAAATTTTGGACATTGGTCATGTTTGAAGAGGAGTGGGGACCGTCGGGTTTTTTTCGCGGTACAGGCGGTGTCCAGGCTGGGGTCCCGGGTTCGACTCCCCCTGCGCACCCCCTGGACCTGGTGTGGAAAACGAGGCAACCCCAATCTTGCGTAGTGGTCCCACGCGTGCCCCAGGCGAAGATAAGGCGCCAGGCGGAGCCTAGACCTGCCAACGGCTAAAATATTCTAGTACGATTGGGTTGTTGCATTAGTTTCTGAATGTTTATGATGCTTCGATGGAAAAAACAGGTAGTTGTCAGAAACGGTTGAGGTTGAACGGCAGAACAACGCCAAGTTGTACGTACCTGCTAAAGCCAGAACCTGGAAATAGTTGAGGTAAAGCCAGATTCAGGAGAATGTGGAGTGTGCACCGACAAGTTTTGGGGTAGGCCAACATGGGGCCAACATACGCCAACATAGGCCCAACCTAGGCCCAACCTAGGCCAACATAGGCCAACATACGCCTAACATAGGCCAACATAGGCACAACATAGGCTCCACATGGGCCCAAGATGTGCCCAACATAGACCACATGGGCCCAACTTGGCCCAACCTAGGGCGAAGATGCGCGCCAGATAGCTTAACTTTGCTCAATATAGGCCCCACCAAGGCCAACATAGGCGTGACATACGCCCCACAGACCCAAGTGGGCCGGCGCCCGGCTGTTAGGCGTAGGCCTTTAAATATATGTAATTAAGGGAAGCTCCTCTGGGCTTTCACCCGCCGAAAGTCCCACCTGGCGCACTGAGCTTTATGACGGCAACAAATCTTGATGCATTTCCCACATGTTGGGTTCAATGTTGGAGGATTGTTGCATTTCTCTCCAGAACCTTCTGCCTATTTGTCTTTCACTTTGGAAAGGAGCCGTTGCTTTCTCGTTGGACTCCAAGCATCCGCGACCTCACGAATTGAAAGCTTAATGATCCGCTGTATCCATCGCAGCACTGGCAGCCCTCCCGCATGCAGTCACACAAGTGATGCTCTCCTCAGTTTGAGCGATGCTGTTATGTTTGTATGTTCTGGGTTTGGACAAAGCATAAGCAGAATGGTAAGCCCTTGAAGTCGAATTGCGTCAGAGGTTTGGATTTGAATCTGAAGGTTCCTTAACTCAGAGCACAAAGGAGACATGTTACTCATGGATATTCAATGTAATCAACCGTGGACACCTGCAGCGGAGCGTTTAAATCAAGAGACTTGACAATTAGACACATTGTGATTCTACCGCCACTTTTGCTGTTGCTTGGCCTGGATTTGCTACACAGGGTGTCTGAGTTCTGCATCTATTTCCAAAATGATTTTGAGGGGTCCAGGGTCCAGCGTTGATGCTTTTCTGGTTGGATGAGTGTCTGGCCCACAGCTTGTGGTTCAGTGGTCTCCACCAAACCCCTGGGGATGCTCTGGGAACACGCCAAGCCCTCGCCTCTAACACTTCGTTGCTTGGTTTGGGGACCTGGAATTGACGCTGTACCGCCAAATGACCTCATTGGGTACCTGAACCACCAATCCCAAGAACCACCTAAAGTTGTGACTTTATATTGAACATAAAGCCTAGGAGGAAAAAACACTTGATCTCGGCCAATTCCAAGTCGCGCTTTGGCTTGAGCTCCACGGGTATCTGGGCGAAAGAACTCGCGAAGCCAATACCATGAGTGGCCGTGACCACACAAGTTTCTGGTACACTCCTTTTTGAACACTGCCAAGTAGCACATCATGTCAATGTTTCTGACTGTAAGGTTAGCTATGCTGTGTGGGAGGTGCAGGTTGCAAGAAATTGACCTAAGAAGTGACGTGGGGCCTTTCATTGAATGAGCGGGAAATGATCAAACTGATAAAGCGAAGTGAATCGCACGAAGCGCAGGGAAACCATTCCTGATTCGCGCCGAGATCTATGCAGTTCAACTATAAGACAAGAAACTGCAATGAACAGAAAACATCGCCAGGCGCCAGTCAATTAAATTACTTGGATGGGGGGAAGGCCGGAATGTTGATCAGCCCACAGCCATTGAGGCCGTGGAGGCTCTTGACAAGAGCCAAATTATGGAATGATAGGCACCTTTCCAAAAGTTATGCGTACTAAGAGTTGCCGAATTCAGAATGTGTTTTTTCTTTCGAGGATCCTCTCACAAACATTCACAAACCGAGTGCACAAAGTGCCTCCCAGATACCTCGGTCACTGCACGGGTACTGAAGCCTTGCAAGGTGAGGGTGCAACGAATAGGCACGTCAGGCGGGACATCCAGATCCACCGGCTGGTCGAAAAACCTCATCCACGGCATCCGCTGCGGGTTTTGTGCACGACCCCAAATTCAGAGGGCTCAGATGAGACTGCATCAGTGGCAGTGGAATTGGAGATCTCTTGTCACTTGTCAATCCATCTCAGAGGAGCTAGAGAGGAGTGGTGAAATGGCACTGAAGGCATAAAAAAACTGATTTACGTTGGGTGTGGGGCTACACATTTGTCAGTCACTGACTACAAGCTATCATGGGCCAAGGCTATAGCTATGTTGTGAGTTGTAAGCAAAGCCAATGCCACCAAGACCCCAACACAAGCCTGCTTAACTTTGCTGTGCTTGACGCCTCTGAAAGGGCAAAAGTATTACCCCAAGTTCCATCACCATGTCCACACGACTACGATCCATGGTCCAATCACAATCCAACGGACCGCCATCTGTATGCTGGCCCGAGGCACTTGATCAAGCGATGTTTCAATTTCCCTCTGCTGCAGGGAATGCCGCCGCAGCAAAGCTGGATCATCCTCGGCCCCCCCAGCAATTTTCCGAAGCAAACGTTGTCCTCCTATGGCAGAATTTGGTATTGGTTTCTGAATATATATATATATACACAGCACAGTACATTTCAACATTATCCATCCAAAGACCACTATTATGAGGTAAAACATGGTAAAACCTTTGAGAGCATTGGGAATACCAAGTGGCGAGGTCTTTCGGAAAGTCGTCCTCACCTCGCATGCGCGTGAACCCGCACAAGCTCCTGCAAGGGTCTTCCAAATATCTTCATTGCAGGGAATTCCTTGAAAAAAAAGTTGTGGTGGTCCCTCGAATGAATGTGGCATCAATCCAGATGAAACCACTCAATTGGAGGCCTATCTTGTTCTTTGTTGTTAGGCATCCATCTGCTTGGAATGGCACTGGTTGCCACGTACGAATGGAAACTATTTATACAAATTCAAGTCGATTGCATGTAACTGAGTACTTGCCATGGTTTGTCCCGGTAATTGGCCCAGCTTCAGGAAGTCTGTTTCAGGGAGAGAATGAAGGGCCTGTTTGTCAGTTTCACGTTTCGTGCATCTAATTGTTATATAGTGATCTATTGTGACTTTGAGTTTGCATTGTCATGTTCTTACATTGCTGTTTTCGTGGATGTAAGAAGCATAACGTGACCAATGCGGCTGCTCCAGGTCACCTGGAGTTTTGCGGTCATTTCATCGTCGAGGAAGACAAACTTCTTGGGCCGTGGCTTGGGGTTCACCAAAGTCTGCAAAGTCCGAAGTGACCAACCTCAAGGCGAGTGCAAACGGCGCCCAACCAGAGGCCAAATAGGGGGCTTTCATGTGGGTTTTGTGGTATTGGCCCAATATTCACACAACCCTTCGGGATATCCCCAACTTCCCCAGGTAAGTGTTTGTTTTGTTCTTGTTTCTCTTGCCATGTCCATCTATCTCGAATAAGAGTTCCTGTGGGGGGTGACGTTCCTCTCCCGAGAGTGTCCAGGTAATGAAGCCCATCTAACCACACCAACGTTTCCCCACCCATGGGGCTCCACGCCCCCCCCTCCTCCCACTTGCATTCTTTGTCACTGTCTCCCTTCATCTCTCCATCGAGTTCGATCTCTGCGATGGTGCCAGTGGTGCTTTTCCTCAGCTAGCGCTAATACAAGAACACCTCAGAAAATGTTACACCCTCTCCGTCCACCTGAAGGCCAAACAAGTTTCCAGCACACCATTCCTCCCCCTCACTTCATCAAGTGAGATCTCCCCATTCCTTTTTTCGCCTATCGATACTCATGATCCTCATCTCTGCCACGAACATGGCCCCCCAAAGAAGCCAACGAACGTCCTGCCATCCCTATTCGTTGCCCCAGCAGCAACTCCACCAGGTCGGGATAGCCGAAGAAGCGCTCGGCGCCCAGCTGCACCAGGAGTGGAAAGGCGCCAATCGCCAGGACACCACAAACCACGTGCCTGGCAGCGTGTCCAGTGTGCACACGTGCCAGGCAACATGCTTTGGTTGCATAGAGTGCCAGAAGGCTGCAACAAAGGTACAGGATCAGTAACATCACATCAAATCACGACATGCCATACAATTGACTTGAAACAAACCTGAAAGTCATACAGTATTCCCCCCAAGATTTTCAGATGTCAGGGAGGGCTGCCGAAGACGAGCCGCACTAAAGGGCCACGACGTTGTTGTGGAAAAATGGCGTGGCGAGTGCCCTTGAAGGCCAGCAAGACCAAATCTTCTCCTGCGCAATGGTCTCAGCCGAAGATTCAAAACATCTAGCAATCTTCTCTCGCAATGCACCTGGCCTTTGAACATATTCCTAATATCTAACCCCATCGCTGATTCACTACGACGGTTCACTTGGGGGTCTGCATCAACCGAGTGATTCTTGCCTGTGCAATGTCTGTACTGGGAATGGATTTTGGCCCATCTAATCTATACCTCTTCCGGGCCTCTTCCGTCCAGCCAGCAGGAAACCCACACGCAATCAGTACAGCATCGCTTGTTGTGAGCCAACTCGGTACAAGGCATGAATAATCCTCTTACAGTGTACAATAGCTAATTAATATGAATGGCTAGAAATATTAGTATACTGAGAGGAGTTTGCAGTCCCAACTATAAGCAAACCCAGTCGAATTAGCACATAGCCTTCATGCCCTGGAGTTTGGGGGAAAACTCCCTTCGGCTTCTGGTCCACTCAAGGGCACTGTCAAGTGATCCTGCAATATCCTGCATGTAGTAAGCTGCAATAGGCTTGGTAGCACTCTCCTAAATGTGATCCACCCTGCATTTGAAGGCGTTTCCATGCCCTCCAGATTAGAATTTCTGCATCCACTCTTGCGTGAGGGTTGATCCAACGCAAAGTCCATGGATGGCATGTCTCCTGCAAGCCATTGAAGGAAGTTCGCCAAGGAACCACCATCACCAAACACATTGGTTTCCATGCCTCTTCCGGATTCCTCTTCCAAGAACTCCTCCAGAGTCAACCTGGTCCAAATGTGCTTTGGCATGAGCATTGCTTTTGTTGCTCTTGATGATTTGGCATGATTTGTGCAAACATATATCATATCCGACTGCTAAGGTAGGTCTGGAGAAAGAAAAACAATTCGTTGAGATCAAAACCGTCTACCACAGGTCAATAGGAGTATCCTTTTGGCCGCTACTGTGTGCCCTCAAGAACCCATTACCTGCCACCAAAGCCAAGCCAGCCAGGCTCACCGCTGACTTGGAACTGGACAAACTGAATATGTGAATTCTGCTCCCCTACACACCTCTCATTCAAGTCACATTTCACCGCTGCTTGGTGAAATTGTTTATGCACTCAGCGGGTGATGTCGCAATGGTGCCCCCCATGTTCTGATGGAGCTGAAATTTGACCCTTCTTGGCAAAGTACTTCCATGACACGGCGGTCCACGTCAGTTCAAACCAAATCCCAGGATTCAAATGGCAAAGTGCTCCCCAAATGCGTACCAATGCTAGCTTTTTGAACACAACTATATAAGAAGAATGTCTCCATTGCCAATATCTATCATTGGCCTCGAGGTGCTGAGAGAAATGGACACACAGCCATGCACGTATTCAAAAGGCCAGTCGTCAAGGATGCTGATCAATTGTGGGGACCTGTTGCGCTGACTTCTTGGGCCTAAACCCAAAACGGGATGTGCATACCTGGGCAGCACAAAGGGTCAAATCTGAGTCAAATCTAGTCAATCTAGAGCCGAGACGCTCTTTCATATCAAGTTGTGTATTGTAATAGCGATTCCCTTTCTTTGAGTTGCTTGTGACACGTATGACTTACGTGAGCCCTTTTTCTTGACCGAGAAAACAAGAGCGTTTACTTTTTGATGCACAGTGGGTTATGAGCCCAAAGTGACGCATCTTTTTTCTACTTTCGAGCCATGTCGGAGGGGAACAGCGAAAGAACCCCGGAATCCAATGGCCCGAAGGCTATTGAGGACATTCAGGCGAGCCATGGAGCTTTGACAGGGCCGGTTGGCCCTGCTGTGTCCCTAGGACCTGAGGTGAACCCGTTCTGGAGCGGCTCGGTGCGGGAGGAGGCGATTCTTCGTGCGTGTCGGCCGACTCACCTACCTCAGGAGGGGACGGAACCTTTTCCTCAAGTGACCTCTTCGACTAGCCCACCTCGAGAGCAGTCGGACGCCTTTAGGGTGATGGTGCAAAGCTTGCTCCAGGAGAACGCCCGTTTGTGGCAGGAGAGGGAAGCTATGTCTGCTGGGCATGCGGCTTGGGGCCATTCGCATGGAGCTGGTGGTCCGCAGCAAGCGTGGCTCGGTGGAATGATGGGTGATGGGCATGGTTGGGATCGGAACCCCATGTCTATGGTGATGGACTTGTTGAAGAGTTCAGTGACTTCCCAATCCCTTCCTGGAGATAGAGGACTGTTGGGCAATTTGGCTATGCCATGCTATGCCTAGTGAGAGGTCTGGTGGTTTTCCTTTCCTTCATCCTGGTTCGGGAGTTTATGGAGGACCTGTTTCGGGAGGATTTGGTGGACACGGATCGGGAGTTCACGGAGGGCAAGGGCCTACAGCAAGGGGTAGCTTGTTGGAAGTTTTCAATATGGTGGCGGGGGCAGCGAGCTCTTTGGCACCGCATCTACAAAGGAGCTCTGGACAGACTGTCTCGAGCGGTCTTGGTGGTGGTCAGCAACCAAGTGCTCGATCTGGTGGTCAGTTGGGAGGAGGTTCTGGGCCGGGTACTGGAGGTGTGGGGCAAGATTCACTACCTCATGATCCTCCAGAAGGTTCTGGTCTTCAAGCAGGGCAACCTAGTGGGGGAAATGATGGAGCTTCGGGCTATGGGGGCTCAGGTGCACCGCATGGGGAGCCATCGGCAGGGGCTGGCGGCAACTCGCCAGGAGGTGGAGCTCCAGGTGGAGGAGGCTTTCCCAATGAGCCGAATGGACATTCTGGTGGAGGAGGGTTTCCATGTGGAGGACCGGGTTTTCCAGGAGGACTACCAGGTGGTGTACCAGAAGGTGGAAGTTTTCCTCATGGAGGTCCACCAGGTGGCGGAGGTTTTCCTGGCGGTCCGCCGGGCGGAGGAGGCTTTCCGGGTGCTCCACCAGGAGGTGGTGCAGCTGGCCAACCATTTGGTCAGCTACCAGCATGGCTTGGGGGACTGATGGCACAACAAGAATCAGTCCGGGCAGTCGATTTACCGGTTTTGCCTGAGTTGTCAGAGTCGGAGGTAGGGCCTCTTGTCGCAGGAGATTGGATCACCACCATTGGACCGTTTTTGCGCGACATGAGTTCAAGCTTGTCGTACTGGTGGGATGAGGTCCTTCGTGTTGCGGGTGCTCTTTACCGGGTGTGGTTGGGTTCGGAGCCCATGGAGAGACTTCGCCTGGCACCTGTGTCTCCTCCGGCATTTCAGGTGGCTCCTTGGCTGAGGATTGAGCAACGTGGCTCAGTGGCTTTGCTTAAGGCTTTGCCGGAATCTTTGAGGTCGGAACTGGTTGCCCAGCGTGAGGTTGGCTCAATCGGCATCATGTTCAAGGTGCTTCGTGTCTACCAACCAGGAGGCTTGGGGGAGAGGACAACACTACTTAAGCAGTTGGTGGATCAGAAGGTGCCAGTGCCTTTGAGCGAATGGATGGTGGCTTTGCGCTCGTGGAGAAGGTGGCTTACCAGGGTGCAGGAGCTAGGAATACAACCACCAGATCCGGTTCTCCTTTTATCCACGTTGGATCGTTTTGCGGCAGGGTTGGGAAAGCATTCACCGCAGGTCGCTTTTAGATTGCAGGTGACGAGGGCGGCCTTGAGGGTGGACACTGCACCCACTGAGCAGAGCATTCAGCAGTTCTCGGAATCCTTGCTGGCGGAAGGGGAGGCTGTTTTCCATGGAGGTTCAACCTTGCCCATCAAGGAGAATGTGAAGGTCAAGGCTTTGGATGGGGAAGCACCTGGCGGCAAGGACGACCTGGTGAAGAAGGATGTCAAGGAGAAGCCAAAGGATTCAGCAGACCACAAGGAGGCTCGAGATGGTAAAGATGGAAAGAATGGCAAGGCAGAGGGGAAGGGTGGCAAAGGTGACTCCAAATCCGGCATGACAGACCGACCTATTTGCCGCTACTTCCTGTCAGACTCTGGTTGCAAGAAAGGCCACAAGTGCACATTCCCGCATGAATGGAAGGGGGTGAGCAAGCAAGGCAGGTGCTGGAATTGTGGGTCAACTCAACACATGAAGCCTGACTGCCCCGTCAAGGACACTCCGTTTGTGAAGAAGGGGGTGACGGAGGATCGGAAGAGTCGGGAGTCGGAGGTGAAGACTGCAGAGGGCGGGAGTTCACAGTCGGGTGGAAATGGGATGTTTCTGCCTCCTGCGATCCAAGATCCACCTCCAGCAGAAGCTCTTGTCAAGGAGGCGGTGCAGCTGCTGAAGTCTTTGAGGCCGTGAGTGAAAGCGGTCTCGATTTGTGCCGTGAACAAGGGCGATGGTCACCTTCGGGCACTTTTGGATGGTGGTGCGACACACATTCTCAGACCTGCTCGATCGAAAGCCGAGTTTGAACAAGCACTTCCTATTCAGGTTGAGCTGGCAGCAGGAGTGGCTACGCTGCGACAGGTGCAGTCTACAGGCACCTTGGTGACAGACTTTGATACCCAACTCATCATTCCTCTGGGCAAGGTCGTGAAGCTCGGCTACAAGGTCACTTGGGAGGGTGAGGAGTTTGAGATGCTTGATCCAAAGGGAGCAAAGATTGAGGTGCTCCTAGAAGCTGGGTGTCCGACTGTGGATCTGCAAGTGGCACGTCGCTTGATCAAGGAGTTGGAGGAGCAGGAGACAGAGATGGTGAAGCGAGTCAATGCCTTGAAGGCGGGTGACCCTGGTGACCTGTCGCCGAACATTTGGCGCTGGTTGATGGAGCTTCGACAGCTTTGGCCAGAGGTGCCAGATGAACTTTTGGCTCGTGTGGTTCCGTCTGGGAAATGGACGGGGGAGCTGGTGCCATTGAATCGACACCAACGGAAACGACTTCTGGACAGTGAGTCCATCATCCTGCACTTGTTCTCTGGGCCTGATGCATCCTGGTGGAAGAAAAGGCTGGAATCTTCGTCGAGGACGGTTCTATGTCTGGACAAGATGATTGATCCATCTCAAGATCTCTTGTCAGACCAATTGGTCAGCTTCTTGGCAGAGCTGTGTGAGAAAGGGGCGGTTGATGTCATCCTGGGTGGGCCGCCTTGCAGAACTGTATCGAAGCTCAGGTTTCGCCAGCCAGGTCCACCTCCTTTGAGGTCTCGGAGTGGGCCACAGCGTTTTGCTTTGGAGGATTTGTCGGATTCCATGAGGGAGCTGGCGTTCAATGATGCGGTTCTATGGATGAGGCAGTTGTGGCTCTACTCTCGGGCGGCGGCCGCAAGGACTCGCCAGGTGTTGTTTCTGAAGGAGCAGCCAAGAGATCCCCAGGAGTATAAAGGTGTGCAGGACCCGGTGGACTACCCGTCGTTCTTTGCCTGGCCAGAATGGAGGACTTTCGTGGAGAAGTACTCGATCCGGGAAATCCGGCTGGATTTTGGAGCCTTGGGTCATCCGAGACGGAAGCCAACCACACTCGGAACAAACATCAGCCATCTGCACGGGTTAGAGGGGATGTCGGATCATCGTCGAGATCAGGAACTACCAGATGTGTCTCGCAGTCTGGGGGAGCGAACTTCAGCCAGTCGCTCATGGGCAGCATGGCCAGAGGCCTTCAAGACGGAGGTCGTCAAGGGGATCCTCATTGAGATCGAGAAGGACAAGATCAAGGAGCGCAAAGAGAAAGATCACCTGATGGCCAAATTGACCCAGGAGCAATGGAGGCAGCATGTCATGAATGACCACCTACCATACTCCCGTGAGTGCTCAACTTGTCTTCAAGGAAGCGGGAGGAGTCGACCACATAAGAAAGTGCCACACCCAGACTCTATGACATTGAGCGTGGATGTTTGCGGGCCGTTCAGACCTGGTCACGACAGGAAGAGGAAAGCCAAGTACTTCATGGTGGGTGTGTTCTCCATCCAGGTCAAGAAGGTCGAAGGGATGGTGGCAGCGCTACCTTTGGCTTTGGGGGAGAAGATGGATGAGGCTCCTTTGGATGATGAAGTGGAGTTGAAGGATCTTCTACCAGCCATGGAGGAGGAAGAAGTGGCTCGGCAAGAAGGAGATCCAAAGGTCTTCGAACAGTGGAAGCGTCTTGAAGTGGAGGCCCAGGAAATCGAGATCCAGAATTACACCATGGTGGAAACCCTGGCTTCACGGCAAGGAGGAGAAGTGAAAGCATGCCTGGCACGAATGGTCGCTCGCCTGAAGTACTTGGGCCTAGATGTCCGGAGGGTACACAGTGATGGGGCAGCCGAGATGCTGGGGACCAGGAGATGGTGTGAAGACCGAGGAATTTACCGTACCTTCACAAGCGGAGGTGATTGGAAGGCCAACGGTCGTGCTGAAGCCGAGGTGGGCGTCATTCGAAGAGCCATCAACACGATCATCAAGGCGTCCGGTGATGGAGAGGAGTATTGGCCACTGATGGCCAAGCATGTGGGAGAAAGGAGGGGGCGACAACAACTTGCCACCTTGGGAATGGTCACACCTACGCTCATGCCGTGGGGTCAACGTGTGATGGTCACAACGAAAGGATGGGATGAGTTTGGCCGGTGTGGTTCGTGGACCTGATCCTGATATGAGCTTGACGAGTGGAGGCCACCTTGTTGAGATGGAGGACGGAAAGTTTGTTCGCACAGATGATATGGCAGTGGCAAGCTCTCCGCCGGCATTGAAAGACGTTGAGGAGGTGGTGCTGAGGGAGGAGCCAGCCGATTTGTTGGACAGGACTGTCAAGCCTCGAAGACGGTTAACAGAGAAGACTGCATTGGCCCGAATGGGAGTCATTGAGGCACAGCGTCGTCTGGAAGGTGGACAAGGTTGGGCCAACGAGGAGTTCAAGAGGCTGGAGCTCAATCTTCAGGACGAGGTGGACATCACCGTGATTGATGAGATGGACGCTGAGAATGCCAGGTTGGAATCATTTCTTCAAGACACCCAGGTCGCCATGAAGAAGTTGGAGACAGAGGCGATTCAAACCGAGGCAGAGGAAGAGGAAGTGTTCTTGCAGACGAGAACCATCAGCCTTGGGGAGGTCAGGAAAACGTTGCCTCTGTAGGTTCCACCTTTGAGAGAGGAGATCACCAACTTTGAAAAGAACCAGGCGATTCAGAGGGTGTCGGAAACTGAAGCCAATGCATTGGTGCAGCAGGCGGAGGATCGGGGACGAGCAGAAATCATTCCTGGCATGGGAGTCTTCACCCGCAAGGCTGGGGAAGGCAGGCGTCGTGCTCGGATTGTGTGCTGTGGAAACTACATGGAATCCAGGGCAGGAGATGAAGTCTATGCCTCCGGTGCAGACTCAACTCAACTGAGGTCTACATTGCGGGTTGCTTCATTGAAACGGTGGCACTGTCTTCCGCTGGATGTGAAATCAGCTTTTCTCCTTGCTCCGAAAGCTCAAGGTGAACTTGTGATCGTGAAACCACCACGCATACTGGTTGAAGCTGATCTGGCAGCTCATGATGAACACTGGGTGGTCACTTCTGCGATGTATGGACTTGTCACGTCACCAAAAGATTGGAGTGTATACAGAGATTCTGAACTCCAGAAGATGCCGGGGGAGGTTCAGGTGGTTGAGGAGGATGGTGACACCCGTGACCTAACTTTTGGGTTCAGACCTATGGAGGATGCAAACCTGTGGGCCATCCAGGAGGTGACCTGTCCAACGAGCTCCGCTACCAGGTGAGGTGCTGGGCTATATGATTGTCTATGTGGACGATGTGCTGATGGTTGGGGCGAGGGAGGTGACAGACTCGGCTTCAAACACAATCAAAAAGGTGTGGTCTACTTCGAATCCGGAGTATGCGGAACCTGGGGGTGCTCCTATGAGGTTCTTGGGCATAGAGATTCAGCGGTTGGGGGACGGCACCTATTACCTTCATCAGGGGAGCTTCGTTCGTGAAGTGCTAGAACGACATGGTGGGGGTGGAGTGTCAACCTTCATCCGGGTGCCGGAAGAAAAGGAGGAGGAAACACCATCGTTGACTACTGTGAAGCAAGCCCAGAAGATTACCGGTGAGTTATTGTGGTTGGCCAGCAAAACACGTCCAGACATTTCATGGGCAGTGATGAAGATGTCACAATGGGCGGTCAAACGACCAAGCTGGACTTTGGAGCTGGGGGCAGCAGTCCTTGCATATGTTCGCTCATCGGTGGATCATGGTCTGCTATATCCTCCTGAAGTTCCAGTGGACTGCGATCCTGATTTGGCCAGGCGGAAGCCCAGACGAGAAGGGACAATTGAAGTCTTGGTGGACGCATCTTTCAGCCCTGGAGATAGCCACAGTGTGTCCGGTACAATGATTTTGCTGGCAGGCTGTCCCGTCCAATGGGAGAGCAAGAAACAAGGCCTGATGGCCTTATCTACAGCGGAAGCAGAGCTTACGGCTTTGTTGGAAGGTCTGCAATCAGGCCGTTCAGTTCGTGCTCTGGTAGAGTTGCTGATAAAGGATGTGAACTTTGAGCTCTACAACGACAACCGTGCAGCGGTGGTGTTGGCTTCGGGCTCAGGCGGTGGCTGGAGGACACGACATTTACGGATCAGGGCTTCATGTTTGGCGGAGGCTTTGAAGGTTCGTGAGTTGACCCTGGATCATCGTGCTGGCACGGCGTTGTGGGCGGATGCCCTCACCAAGTCGCTTCCATCCCAAGCACTGGAAAGGTTTTGTGAAGGAGTGTTGCTGAAGCACAAGGAGAAGGAGGTTGTGAAGAAGGAGATTCACTCTTTGCCGCTGGAGGACAGCGTGAGGGTTTCAAGATGCATGATGGCTATGCTGGCGGGGGCTTCTTTGGTGCCAAGTTCTGCTGCCGGGGAGGTGTGTGAGAAGGGTGAACCGGAGAGTTCTTCGTCAGGCTCAATGTTCGGAGATCTGGGCTGGCTGCTTGTGTTAGCTGGTTTAGTTTGCTTCCTACATATGGTCAAGGAGGTCGGAATGGGAATGGTCAAGCGGCTGATTTCTGGCGGTGAGAACCTCAAGGTGAAGCTGTTGAACGATCAAGCTTTGGCTCCTCAGAGGGGGTCCAGTGGGGCGGCAGGATGGGACCTCTCCACTACCATGGCCATACAGGTCGACCCAGGAGAGAGAAGGCTGCTGTCTACGGGCTTGGCTATGGAAATCCCAAGAGGACATTACGGGAGGATTGCTTCCCGAAGTTCTTTGGCTTCCCAAGGGCTAGAGGTCGCTGGAGGGGTGATTGATGCCGACTATAGAGGGGAGGTGAAGGTGATCATGGTCAATCATGGTCCACATCCTAAGGTCTTTGAAGTTGGTGACCGAGTTGCACAGATCATCATTGAGAAGATTGCAGAGATCCCAATGGTGGTGTCGTCGGAGTTGTCAAGCACGTCCAGAGGAGGAGGTGGGTTTGGCAGTTCAGGCATTGTTGGCAGGTCCGGGCGAGGTTGGGGTGAACCTGTACCAGATCCGGCTCTACATGCTCGGGGTGAACCTCGGGATGAAGGGGGTCCACATGATTCCGGTGATCCTCAACCTGAACGGCGGGCGGCTCTATCTGCTCGGGGTGCTCCAGGGCATGAAGGGACGCTTTTTGATGAAGGTGTTCAAGTACACGAAGGGGGCATGAGTGGGACACTTCACTGATGCCTGGTGAGCTTCCAGAGAACATCTTCTTTGATGATGTGTACACGTCACGGGGAGGTGAGTCTATGCCAGTCTTTCTGGAGAGGCTGAGGGAAGGCCCACTTCGTGGTTTTTCATGGCTATTCTCCGGGGAGGTGATGGACATCCTAAAGGTCAAGCCTTCGAATGGTATGACACGGGAGGTGGTTCTTCGCTATGCTCGTGGCATTGTGACGGTCAAGCTTCATCGTCACGGGGGCTGGAGGAAGAAGTTGTTTGACAGTGACATGTCAATTCCCTTGGCTCCTCAGGGCGTTTCGTCCGGGGTGATCACGGTGGGCTGGCTGGATGATGGGAGAATGATGGTGCGGTCGGATGCAAGGAAGGGTAGTCACGGCATGCACTACATGAAGCAAAGGTGGTTCGGCTACAGCATTCTCGTGAGGGTCTCGGAATGTCAATCTGAGGCGAACATGAGCTCTTGCTGATGAACATCCACCATGAAGCTGATATGGCTTCTGGGCCGTTCTTGATGATGCTGCGAACCGGCTGGGTGGGGCATGGCTTGGCGCTTTGCTGGATTCGAGGGGTGCAATGTGGCAGCGGCTGAGTTAGGTGCTTTACTTTAGAGTTGGTGTGCAGTTTTCATGTTTGAAAGGCCTGAAAGATTTTGAGGGCTTGAGCTGAAGTGCTCGATTTTTCTGAATGTTCAATGCAGGTGTGAATAGTGCACCAAAACAATACTCGGGAATCTAGATCCCAAACGAGTATGGGAGCGGAGAGCGATTCCCTTTCCTTGAGTTGCTTGTGACACGTATGACTTACGTGAGCCCTTTTTCTTGACCGAGAAAACAAGAGCGTTTACTTTTTGATGCACAGTGGTAATGATATACTTTGTCCAAAAAGAATGTGAGTGAGTCACCCGCACCCACACCCAGGGTGCTGCCGTGAAGGTTGTAACAAAGGCAAGCAGCTTGTGTTCTCCATGGCATGCTGCATCAAACTGCATCTTGGGCGAACGGTGCAGGCCACCTGAAGTGGTGCGGCTCACATCTGTTCCCTACAGATTGTGTGGTGCACTCAACAGGGACGCGGTCTTCAATTCGTTTCAACGCTGTCCCTTCACTACTTCTGCTTACAATGGACGAACTTCCCTGCTGGATCCAAAGGAAGGCACTGTGGCACCCCATCTACTGTAACTATATCTATATAAGTTTTCCTTCGTAGATGGAGTTAGAAAACCTGCCCATAAGATACCGATGCGAAGAATAGAGACAAATTGATGAACACCCTGTGGCTGTTCTCATTCAGGTGAACCTTCTACCAAGTTTCTGCCCAGTGTTGATGGACCCGGCCACCCCAGGTTCCTTGTACTCTACGTCACCTCATTGCATGTTCCCAAAGCCTTTCGCCAACCCCTTCACTGGACTTCTTCAGAAACAGGAGTTCCTTTGTCAAAAGACCTACCGGCCCATGGAGAAACATTGACTTACCACACAAGTAATTGGCCGAGCGAGTTTGCCACTTGGGGTTGGCGAATTTCCGGGACAGAATTGACTTACAGAAGAGCTAGTTGTTTCACCGGTTCGAATTGCCTGGAGCTGCTCGCTGAAAATCGGCCATTCTCCGACTCCAAGCGGCGGAGGTTGAAATAGAACAGGGCCAATGCGATGCCTCCCGCGGCCTGAGCTCGAAATCCCAACAGGCTCGAACATGACTGGAGAAAACGAAAACGTTTGAACCGGGTGAAGGGTGAAGTCGCAACCGGAAGGACTAAGGACCGCAATGTATAATCACATACATATGCATTGCATGGAAACATGCTCATGTTCCAAGATAAAGCCCTGAGCTGCCTGGCAATCGCCACAATTCCCAGGCATGCTGGGATGTGATTGCATGGCTTCATGATGCACACACCAGCAAACAAACAAGGGGGCAAGGGGTGACGTTCACCAAAAACCAGCTCCATCTGCTCCATCTGGCATCACCCAACACCAATCTGAAATAGGATGTCCTACGTTACGGTGGCCGGACGGTTGACGGAAGAAACATCTACACATGATTCAACACGTGCTGCGATCACACCTACATCAAAGATCAAATATAAAAACGCACCTAACTGAACATTCAATTTCACAACTTGGAGTTCTATATCTGGGCCCCCATCAAGGGAAGCAAATAGTTCCAGACATGACATCTTCCGATTCTTGCGCGCCCTCGACAACACAAAACACGACACAAAGTACGGCAAACATGCATGCATTATTCAAATTAAACCCACCTCACTAACAACTATTTCACCGACCTGTCATGCGGTCCTCTGGATAATCCACCGTGCAAATATGTCAAGCAACAATATCCACGGCCACCCAAAGCTTGTCGATGACTATCTCCTGCTGCTTCGCATCCGAGTTTTCCGCTTCTTTGACGATCACCTCGGAGCTGCTGGGACTGCAAAATGAAGGTAAGGTAAGGTGAGTTGTACAACATCTTCCACCCTTGAGCTGGATCCCCCTCAAACCTGCTGGGCGAGTTTCAATCCTTTGTCAGCAGAACGGACTCCCCAGTCGTCTTTAGAACCTCTTTGTTTGGCATTTGGCTCTTTGACCTGCCAAGCTGTTTGCACTTGCTCGCAAAAATATGCAAAAATGGAACATTGATGATTGACGGCCTTCACCAGTGGTGGGGCTGGGACCAGGGAACAACTCCCCTCTACCAGGAGGTTGACCCCCTTTAGCAAAGGCCCCAAAATAGCCCCTGAACCAAAGCATCTTAACATCTCCCACACTCCCAAACATCAGGGCAACTAAACCGTTCCTCTCTTCAAACACCTTGAGTTCCAACCAACCTTTTTACGCCCAGGTGGCACATCCATAGAGGAGCAGCATCAGCAAACCAAGGAGGAGGATGGCAATGCCAAGGCCTTTTTGCTGATCTCTGAAGAATGTCAGAAGTAGTGGGAACCCAAGATCCTATTGAAGGGGACTTAGGGGCAGTGGTGGGTATGCGACAAACAAACCAACATAAAATTAAAAGGGAGAGCCCATGTATACTCATGTATCGCCATTCATTCGTGACCGGTGGAGGAGCACAAACTGCCCCAAGAGAGTCCGATATGGTCCGATTCGGGTTTCTATGTGAGGTTCTTTCACAAGTTGGAAAAGTATATAGATTATATGCAGTGTTTATTTGGAAGTTGATGGCCCATTCCACGCATTTCTGTCGGTGTGGTAAGAACCATGAATACTTGAGGACCTTAAAAGTCAAAAGTTGGTTGAACAAGTCTGCTGTGAGCGTCGGGGTCACCTTTTGCTCAGTAAAACGCTCAAAAGCTGTGGGCCTTGTTGAACACCAGCTGAAAACAAGTATACACTTTCACATTCCATCCAACAACCCAAGCCCGCCCATTCCTTGCTGGAACCACCTGAACGAAGTCAGGTTCCGAAGCAACCCGTGCTTGTTTAGCTTGCACATGCTTGTTCACACTCTCTATCATGCCCCTTCAGTCACCCCACCTGTGTCTTTCAAGTCCTTTGGCTCCATCGTGAGCTGATAGCCCTTCCGCTGGGCCGCATAGATCGCCAAGCGCCGCGCATAGTCCACGCCCAGGAACCTCTGAGGTCCCGCGAGGCTGGGGAGTGGGCCCTGGTGGCGCCGGCAGGTACAGCTTAGGACTATGACTTGACTTGATGAGGTCGATCGTGAAGTCAGGTGGATCGACCCTCTTCAGTGCGGGGTGTGAAGTTCATTGAATATCCTTGAGAGTGTGAGTGCAAAGTCCAGCATGTGGAATATGGTAGAATGATGTAGCATGGCATAAAACAGGTGTCCCTTAAAGTTGTAGCTCTGCAGTTGCTGGAGTTCGACGACCAACAACTTGCAGTCATCACAGAAGGGTTGACTGTCAACCAGTGTCATCTGCTTGGGCACACGAAGCTGGCAAAAACTGCAACCACGGACAGCGCCAGAGTGGTGTAGAGCAAAATGTTCTCTATGGACCACAAATCACATGCATCCTGGGCGCTGCGGAATCATCCAACGAATCACATCACCTATAGCCTAGTCATTTTGGATTCTTGTGCAGTCACAACTGTGTCAGGAGCTCGAAGTCTTCCAGCTCTAATTACAGTGGAACAAAGGCCGAAACGGTTCCATGTTAATTTGCAGGAGGGCAGAGGGCAACACTATAAAGGGAATGTGGGCATCGCCTGTCGCCTCACACAGGACTGTCTGTGGCAATCCGCCACCAAACCTGACCAAGCGTCGCTCAGCGCCACAATCCTCGACACGACAATCTTTTGAAAGCCAATGAAGCCGACGATTCCTTATTCTTGGCATCGGCTTTTGGAGATCTTTGGAGGCTTCCACTCACCATTCACAACAATCCTTAAACCTCCTGATTTCTTGCACTGAACTTGGGCACGAGCGCGTCTTTCCGACATCGCGGCGATCCTATCAAACCATATACAAGCTAATTACAGTACATTGATTACCATATTTGGGACTGTCTTCTCCGAACACCGTTCCCCTGATCCATTGCAACTGCTGACAAGAACCCCTTTTTTGGCATGTCACTAGCAGGTCAACAGAACCGAAACAACGGATATGGGCCATCCTGGCAGTGTCACACTGCCACACATCACATCACTATTTTTAGGTTCCCCACTAGGCCAGGTGGCTCCTCTACATCTCTACATCTACAAGTGGCCTATTTCAAAACGGATCCTTTGACCACAGCCATATAACCCAAATATGTTCATCTCATGTTTCCACCCATATTTCAACGCACTCGGATGCGGCCCAGCCGCCCGCAGCATGGCTGGTGATCGAGTCAAAGGCCACCCGATGCCAACCGATGGCTTCGAGCTTCGGGCGTTGAACTGTTTCCGCACCTCACGGTGGTTCGATGGAAGTAGTAACTTACAGAGCTTCACTGACTATGGGCCCCCCAAGAGTGGAACTTTTAACTCATGTGTGGCCATATGGGGCCACTAATGGGTGGCTCTTGGTTTCTAACAGGATGATTGTGATGATGTCGGGTTGCTCCAAACACGTGCAGGATGCGGCATCTTTGATTGCCCATCCTACCTTCCTGATTAATGCACTTGACCTCAATCCAAAACCATGGTGCGATCAACAGCGCATCCACACTATGGGCATACATCTGTGAACCCACGACATGACCCACTACTAATTAGAAGGCACAAAAACAGTCTTGAGAGTGAGGAGTTGCCTATGTCTCCATCCACTGAGGTAGGCCACTGCACTCACGTGAACCTTCAAAAAGAGTCATAAAGGGATCCTTTATTTCATGTCTGCCTTCGCTGGAACCGTGCCGATGGTGCATGGAACCTGGGAGAGGAATTGTGAAAGACATGGTCCTCATCTCAAGCTGGGCCCCACCATCTGGTCCCACTGACCCGCCATCCCACCTGAGGTGCTTTCAGGTGCATCTTTGGAGTCCGGTGACCTTGAATCCTCTCCACCTCGTCTGTCAGGTCTGGCACACCGAAAACCACTCAGGAACACATCAAAATCAAATTGAAGGAATGTTCAACAAACTCTTCAAAAGCATATTCATTAATTCAACTCCAAAATTCCCTGCCCACCTCAAGCAAACTCCAAGGCTTTCCCAAGGCTTCCCCACCTTCGCCTTCATCTGCGCCTTCCTCGTCCATCGGCGCCTCTCCACTGTGGGCACCCACTGCTCTGGTGGAGAGGCCATCAGGTGTCCAGAGGATCAGGGCCAAGGCGATCAACGCAGAGCCCGAAAGCCAGGCCAGGTCTAAGGGCCTGGCTTTGATGGATGGAGAAGTGAGAACATTCTGGCGATCTTGGACATATGTGATTCTTTAATGTGCTTTAAAGGCAATGTGCTGCAGGTTTCGGCGGCTGGGTCCTCCTACAGTTGGAGGACCCCCTTCCATATTGTGCCCAGCATTCTGGGAACATAGAGTAGGATTGCAATCAGAATCAGTAAATATGTGGGCAATACTGATGTTTTTTGGAGGAAAGTTGATTTTGCAACCCTAGTTGCTACCGAGAAGAGAGGTCAAGCACGCTCATTTTAGTCCAAAGTTGTCAATATATTATACAATGGGTTGTAGTAGGTTAAATGCATTTCAAGTCATTAAGCTGCTCAAAAATATTTAAACGGTTAAGAATAGCTACAACAAAGAGTTTTGATGAGTTATCAAAAAATATAAAACATGTAGTTACGAACATGGACGAACAGCCAACAATATAGATTGAGTGTGAACACATTGTACCTTCCTCGGCTCAAATTGTTCAGAAGTCATATTATTGTATTTATTCTTACACTAAACGAGTCATATAAGACATTGTCGGGTAGCAACGCCCATTTTGGATTGTCGGTAGCAACGGGGATATCTTGCCATATGCGGGAAAAGGGTGTTCAATGTGGATTCTGGTCAATATGGTGTTGACACTGATTATATTTGTGTTCTTAAAAGAGCTTGCAGGTTTCAGACTACTGCTACTGCTGCTGCTACTGCTGCTACTACTACTACTGCTACTACTGCTGCTGCTTCTACTTCTACTACTACTACTGCTGCTACTACTACTACTACTACTAGTAAAAAGACTTCGTCGGCCATGGAGTGCACGAAGACTTCCCTGCAAAACTCTTTCTGCGGCCGAGCTCGCAGCTCAGAGACCAAGGCACAAGAGTATGCTGGATGCGGCATCGAAGTGGTCGCCCAGCTTGATGGAACACTTGCCCACTTCAGTCACTGTGCTCGGGCGCCATTCCTACTCCGTGGAGGAAGTCAGTCATCTTCTTAAGGGTAGTGACTCGAACATTTAACGCTACGAAACTGGGTATTGTGGGGTCGGCATGCCAACGATGAAGCATGGTGTACAACAATGCCTGCTTCGGAGTAAACCACGTAGCTTCCAACATTCGAGCAGGGCTGAGCATTGCAACTCAAAACCATGGAAAATGGTTGTCTTCATATAGGAGCCCCGTTCAAACAGCACGCTAAGGGCCACAAACTAAACACAACTGTGAGAGTACTGCTGCACTTGGTGTCATGCTAGCAAGACCCATCCGCAAAACAGTATGCTGCCACAAGGACTGTTGCCCCCGGTTCCGAAAGGATACACAAACCCAACACTCCTTAGGGGTATTGCCCTGCGCCTCTGTTTGGTTTGGCGGCTGCGTTGGCTGCACCGTTGGCTGCACCGGCTGCCCCTCCAGGGTGGGTCCATCCAAGGCATTTCGGACCGCTTCGGTGGGTTGAAGCAGGCTGAGAAAGAAGAGGACCTCAGGCTGCGAGAAGCATGGCAAGGCCTAGCGGGATTGGAGAAAAACCGCTGGGGGAGGTCTGACATGAGCCGCAAAAGGCTTGGCAAAGCCACGGTATTGGAACTGTACTCCAGCGTAACGTATACAACAAACATCAACAAACCAGCAATCACCACCGAACCTAGTAGCACATGCAGAAAAAGAATCCCGTAGGCTGCACCCCTCCCTTTGCTACCGCGATCTTTAATATCTTTTCCATTCGGTCAACTGCAACGTAGGATAGCTCAAAGCAGGTCCTGATCTGCTCACGACCGCGGCGGACAACTGGGAACTTCTGCCGAGGAGCTAGGATCCACATGTAAGGAGCCACCTGGTCGTGGGTTGGTTGGGGGGTCGATGTCCTTCAAATGAGCGACAGGGACGGACATGGCACAAAGCCAAGCAAAGAAACGAGCTGCAACTGACCCGTATAGGCAAGCACAGGCAGAAAGAACGTGAGCAACTGGCGTGTAAACGATCTAGTTTTGATGGAAATGATGGCTCACAACATCTCACAACTATACCAGTAGCAACGGCAACGCGAGGACAATGGCAACACCTCCAGCCAAACAAACATGCCCTGCCTGCAATTCAGCCATCGCAGACTATTACGCCCATGAATATGTAGAAGTCAAGGCATTGCGCACCCCACATTCAAGAAACCTGCTTCAGAACATTGCCATTCCTAGGCTTGGTGTGTTGTAGGATGCCCCCCGCTATCCCCCGCAACAATCCATGCTCTCTATGCCTACCTGTTCTCTGGTTCAACTCCCCTCGCGCAACGCCAAAGAGACTTTCCAGACTACACTGCCGGTTTGGCCAACTTGGTACTTGGTCCATCACAGCAGGCGCAGCAGGTTTGCTGATTCAATGGTGGCCATGCTTTTAACATTTTGGTCTGTTGTAAGCCTTAAGGTGTATGAAGGTGCAAAAATGTGCAAGTGTCCAACAAAAACTTACCAAGCATTGCACTCAGTGCTGCGTGGGCTAAGTGCTGCAACTTCGGCTACAGGGAACCCTTGTGTGTTATTGGCATGTGCGTTTAGTAGTAAGCCTCAGGTGCGCAATAGCAGCGATTGCAAGAGCCGAGCCCATTGAATGGAAAAGTGGCTGCCCATTCTCTAACCACCATGTTATGCATGCAGATTGTTGCCATCCATACCTCAACGCAAGCAACCTTTTCCTTGCCACCGATGGTGTCAGTAGTGCTTCTAAAAGCAACCAACATCATTTGCATTGCTGCCATGAAGCACACGCGATGCCCTCACTCAGCCGTTCATGCGGCCATATCACAACAACAATGCGATATGCTCCCCAACGCTGCTTTTTCCCCCAGCCAAGCATCTCATGATGTGATCGTCACATTGGTCTGCTTGGAACTGCCCATTCTTCTTGCATGCCCTTGCTACTGAAGAAGGGTGCAGTCACGAGCCAAGAACATCACTTCCCCACATGTTCACTGGACTGTATGTGGAAGAAGGCAGTATCGGGAGGCACAGGAGGCACGGTGGTTTCTCAGCAGGTAGCGCATCGTAGCGCAAACCTGAACCGGGCAAAATAATGCAAAATAGTATTTGCGGGTCTTCCTTCTGGAATGTACAAAGTGCCACATGGCTCATGAATACAAGGTGTCACACACACAAGGACACCCATAATGTCGATCCTGTGCCATTGTGCCTTGGACCTAGTTTGTAACTGAAACGCGCTGGATTGAAAACTGAGTGGACTGACCGTGACTGGCACTGTGCTCTGCTAATAAAAAGGCAGCAGGCATCCTGCTACTTGTCAATACTATACTATGAAGCTGGACTCCTGACTCCAGACCTCGTAATAGTGAATCAGCAATAATCAGCATACCAGTCAGCTGACATCTGCAATCCGGCAGGCATGGGGCTCCAAACCTGAATGTCACCCTGCCAGGTCACCCTGCCAGACTTTTGATCCAAATGGCCCGTCATGAGCCAAGCACCCTGACTCCACTTGAGCACGCTGACTCTCACGAGTTCCGTGTCGCACCAAGTCATTCAGGTGTCTGTCCAGCTCGCCCAAGTCCACGTCTCGGATAGTGTAGGTAGGCCCAAGCAAAGAAAGAAAGACTCCAAAAACCTCCGGCAAGTCAAAAGCGTCAGATACAAAACTGCCCTCGGATTCCCAAGAAGTTGAACCGCTGTCCCCTCTGGGCATGTGCGAAAATATGCCCCCCAACAGCTTTGATACAATTGTGCCATTGGGAATCCAAACTTCGAGCAGGTCGAACACTTCCGGCCGGCCTCAAGCCACATGGAAAATGATTAAACCGGGGCGTCCAAAACCCTTCAGCCTTTCCACAGAAGGGGTTGGTTTGGGAAACCGCTTCGACTGGCTATGAGCGCAAATGTCTAAGCAAGGATAACAAGTGGATGCAGGACAAGAAAAACACATGCGAACAACATCACCCAGAGTCGATCCATGTATGATTTGCAAGCAGTCGTTGGCAGGACTGAGGTGCCTTAATGATCTTAATGGAATTGAAGCAGCCCAAGACAATGCTGCAAGCAAAAGAGGAACCAACCTGATGAAATGGAAAATTGTTGCCGTAGAAGAGTTGCAGCTGCATTAAACAACATTGTGGGATGTCGTACTGGCATCAATATCATGGGGTTGATTGGCATATACACTTGCACATGTGGGCATAAAAGGCTATGAAGTTTGCACATCACACTTGTTTCCGACTGAGGTCGTACCCAAACTGGCCAAATTGCTGTGAAGTGCAGCCACATCTAAGCAATCGTATACCCACACAGGAACGGTGATAGTCTTTGAGCTCCGATGTCCGGATTGAACAAAAGAAGGTGTCTCGGCTTGAGAAGCCTGAAGAAAAAATATCCAACCCCAGACCCAGCGGGACTAAGAAAAACTGCCATCTCAGGCATGGGAAGGGACGACAGGTGACCCTCACATGTTGTAGAGCCTTCTCACCCCTCCGCGGGAGAAAGGCTGAGCGTGAGGTAGTAGATCCATCATTGAAGCCCATCAACAACAAACTGATCTAGGGTTTAGTCACGTTGACTTGCCAAATTTAACCAAAAACCATGACAGTCAAATACTTGATACCAGTATCTGCTGGAAAAGACATGCACTTCCAGGGTGCAATGCCAAAAACACACTCAGGGTTGCCTCCAACGTGGCATTCACGGACCTTCGCAGGCAGCGAATCCATGACAAGCTATCATATGCAATCACAAAGTCGAGGCGTTATGCATCATGCGACCGAGTGTTTGAAATTTGCAAGTGCTAGTCTCAAAGTTCAAATTACGTGCCAATTGTGCATTCGTGAGTTCAACTTCTGCGTTTTTCAGCAACTTTGTTCGATCTTACCCGGGACAAGAGGGTCGGGGTCTGTGACTCTAAGGTGGCCACATCGACTTGTTGCAGATTACGGGACAGGCACTTTGGGCCAAAAAGCAACGAAATTCCATGTCAAGTGCCGGTGATGCTCAAACAAACCCTGCATAAAGCGCAATGCTTCCATGTACGCCGTCCAAAATGAAGGCATGGTTTTTACGACATCCATTTAGTCCTACCATCGGGTGGCGGTAGCTTCTCTCAGGATCAAGGAAAACGGCACCTCTAACTTGATCTGAAAGCCAGGAAGCCTGAGTGTGTGAGCCAAAGAAAAGGCATAACTCAATCACGCCAGGTCAGCAAATAGATAAATATATAATAGATATATGTATAAACACAAAAATTGAGGTCACTATCACTAACATGACAAACCATCTTTGTCTGTGGAACATTTGTCATGTGTCGTGTGCTAGTTTGTGCAACCTCGCTTCATCGGAGGATACTTGCACTGCTCAGCCACAGAAACGGTGCATATGCGGATGCGCATTTAATGAACAATCCCGATCGCCTGTTAAACACCCTCAACCCATTGCCAAAAACACATGTCAAACACCCCTAAGTACGGCTTGTACCTTGGTTTTCGGCTGCCACCATCGTGACACTCACCGGCGGCACGCCGCATTTACGTACGGATGTGCACCCCTCGCCAATGGCATGGAGCCACACAAACGCAATTCCACTGAGGTCTCGGCGAACCACATGGCACGGCAACGTCACCAATCTTTTGTTGTCTGAAGGGACGTTTACCAGCAAAGAATGTCGATCAATAAACATTTACTGTTCAAAGGGAAAAGGAAAAACCCTTCGATTCGGAGGTTTGGTCAATTGTGGATCTGAGCTTCATACAAAGATCGAAAGATTCCTAGGCAACTTTTCGGTTTTGAAGATCTTCCTGGGTTCCCATTCTTGGAGGGACCCCATCCCCCTCTAAAAAACAGCACCAGGGTCACCGGAGTCTTTTTTGGGAGATGGGGAGCATTTTACTTTGTGGAAGGCACCATAGGGCAACCATGGCTGCAAACTGCCAAAGCATGCGGACCTACGCAGAAATGGCTCCTTGATGCTGATCGTGGTATGCCATTGAACAGAACATCTATTGAGGATACGTGTCCTCTTGCCACCTTGACTAGATCTGAACATGATTTCAGGCAAAAAACACAACAGCAGCATTAACTTTTGGATCAGCCTTCTTGCCCTACTCAAACAGAGTGGACAACCGCAGCTTGAGGACAGGATGTCGTATTAGTGGGATGTCTGACCATCCATGCCATATTAACTTGCTCTAGACAGAGCCACACCACTGTGCCACAAATCATGTACGACATCAACAACAACATGCTCTCCAAGTAGCATCTTTGAGCATGTCGATCTTGGCCCCATAGGGAGAAGTGTGTTCGCTAGTCGACCTCTTCCATTGCATGACTTGTGTCATCCATGCTGTCATCCATTTCATCCATGCTGTCAAAGTCGTCGTAGTTCTCATCCTCATCATAGTCGTAGTCCTCATCATGGTCCTCGTCTTCGTCATCGTCATCAGTACCAGTATGTTGATTTGAAAACCTGAACTCACATCACTCGCCAAGGCAAGGCCGGCAACACAACACACAAACACACTGCCGGATGATACAAAAGCAGTGACAAAAAATATGTGCACGCGGAGCTTCATGTTGACTAGCGTGTCTAATTGAAACTAGAGGCAAACTACATCAAAAGGGGGAGATCATGCCTCAGTCACTGTCTCCACTAAAGTTAATTTTGTGCTCACGTTGGACTGCTACCAGCACTGCCACACTCCTTGCTCTCCTAATCAAGTCCTTCTCTCGTAGACACGGCTTTCACTGACGCTGCGAACATGCGGTCACATAGCTGCGGAGATGAGCCGTAGGATTGGCACGAGCAACATAAGACATACACTTGTGGGCACAAGGTGCACGATCCCACAATTGCTTGCCACATGGTCCTGGTTCTTCGCCACATGGACTACATCTAAGGCTGCTACTGCGATGGTGAGAAAAATAGAAAAGGATCCCCATGCAGATTCGAGGGGTAGGTCAGCGCAGCCCACTTTAGAAGCCTAAATCTTTAAAGCATGATATTGGTTCCAATGATCAAAAACCTATCCAACAATGATAAATTGGTAGTCTTCAGAGATGTGCAGAGCCAAGGACTGCAAAAATTGCAAAACAAAAACATAATGCTTTCTAGAATCAACTGCACAACCTCATCAAGCCTAAAATCATCTAAAATCTCTAGAGAATCAGAGGAAATGACTTTTTTGACAAACATGAAAACAAATATGTTTCTCTAAAAAATCAGCGGCACAATCCTTCTCAACATGTTCCATGTTCTTATGTCTTTAGTCCTCTGCTCTAAAATCAAGCACGCTAGGCTACTCTTTTTAGATTACACCTGATTTATCCTAATTTGGGATGCTTAAGCTCCCGATTTCAGAGTGTTTATCTTGACAGGGATAAAGGAACGTCCTCTTACACAGCATGCACCCAGAAGTCAGCAAATTCGTGGCATTGTCCTTGCTTACTTCAAACGGCCTAAACTTAGTTGCTGTTGTGTGCTTCGGAGGTCTGAATGGCATCTCTGTGCTTGGAACATTGGTTTCCAGAGTGCAGATGCTTTGAGTGCGCTTCTAAGTAGAGAAGCTGTTTCAACAAATAAATCAAACACTATAATTAATTGTCTCATGACTAATTGTGAGTAACAGCACAATAGCATTTGTGTGCACGTCCACCTCAGTACTTGTCAGTAAATGCAGCCCGTGCAAAGCAACGTCCGCACGTGACAAAATCACAGGCATCACAGACAGGAATTGCGCAAAGGAACACAAAGTTAGCACCTTGCAATGTATTGCACTATGATCGGGAGAGAAGGTGATGCCCTTTGTGGGCATGTTGGCAGTGGCGTGAATCCCCATGTGCCATGCACAAACATCTCCGCCGGGGCCAATACACCAGTTGGTTGATGGGTTTCCTAACATCAGAAAGGACATTCGGAAACATCAGTCAAGGGACGGCCTTTGACGAGCTTTCCACTGTGCATCGGCTTTGTTCTTACACTTGGTGAGATCTGCAGCGCTGGCTACAAAACCTTGGTTTGCTTAGGACTGGTGAAAGCAAAACAAACAGAACAAGGTTCATCACCAGGGGGCGAAGGGTTTGGCGGCAGCGCGTTTCCATGCTGGCCACCACAAATGCTCCTGGACCAGCGCTGTGAATCTCCGCAATCTCTAACTGGAGCTCGTGGCGCGCTGCAATTGGCAAACATTCTGCTTTGCTGGCATATGTCTGAACTTCGTGTGCAGAGTGAAGGTAGGTAAAGTAGTCAAAGTCAGCAGACTTGTTGAGATTGACGATCCAGCTAGAGCACATTTCCTCGGATGATTGAAAAATTTGAACTGCTACGCCGACCTTGGCTTGGTAGCAAGTGCCGTTCTCGTAGTGTGACAGCTCACATTGCCACAATGAATCAATCTTGCCGGAGGCCGTCCTGTCTTGGAAAGCTGAAACCCACCAGGAAGGCAAAGTGTTTGATGCTTTCAGCCGGAACAGCTTGTTGGATGATAGGAACTTATAGCCTTGGGAGTCATCATCAAGCACCCGGAAGAAGAATCCAGGTCGCGGAGCCCCGTTGTCCATCATGTTGGGCATGCGAACATCCAGGTACTTGCCGTCAGTAAACCAGCCAGTCGACCAGTAGGATTTTCCCACTTGATCTTTCCCAAGGTGACCTGCAGTTGGCTGCATGTTGCCAACGGTTCCACTGCAATGCACAGCACGCCGCAAATAATGACTCGGGCTGAGTTGGTCACGGTACAACACGACACCCCGTAATTTTGCACCCGCTGCTGAATGCAAGTGGATCACATTTCAATAGGGAGGGTTATCAAGAAAAAATGAATTGTCATCAACATCAAAAACAAATTTAAACCATGAAAGATTAATTAAGCGATGCAAAAAGGAAGGAGGGAGGGAAAGGAAGGAAGGAAGGAAGGAAGGAAGGACGGAAGGACGGAAGGACGGAAGGACGGAAGGACGGACGGACGGACGGACGGACGGACGGAAGGAGCGCAGAAGGGAAGGAGGGAAGGAGGGAGGGAAGGAAGGAAGGCAGGGAACAAACAGGAAGGCACGAAAAAAGGGAGGAGCTGATTTGTCTCCTCGAATGGAGAGATGGAAACGACCTTTCACAGGGTACAGCACGTCCTTCGCAGACCCTAGGTGGAAACGAATTGTCACCGGATATGGCCCATTCAGGGGCAAGTGGTGGAGGACTCAAGTCACGATGCTCCTTGTCTACTACTACTACTACTACTGCTACTACTCCTGCTACTAGTACGGTACTATACGACTACTTGCACTACGACTACGACTACTGCTACTACTACCACTACCACTGTCACTACCACTACCACTACGACGACGACGACGACGGCGACTACTACTACTACTATTACTGCTACTGCTACTCCTAACCACCAACTACTACCTACTACGTACTACCTACTAACTAACTAACTAACTAACCTAACCTAACCTAACCTAACCTAACTAACTAGCTAACTAACTAACTAACTAACTTAACTAGCTAACTAGCTAACTAACTAACTAACTAACTAACCAACTAACGAACTAACTGACTAACTATATAACTAACTAACTAACTAACTATATAACTACAGAAGATATATATTATTAGTTTAAGTAACTAACTACCTACCTACTACTACTACTATGGCGACTGCAACAACACTCATCCCAAAAAATATTTTATCAAACAAAATAGTCCAATAATTTCTTTTTTGATGCGGAAACATTAAACTATTTTTCGCTAATGAGTGGCGCTTGGCCTGTGCAGGTCACGATCTTTGAGATATATGGTTTTAATGATCTAAATTTGTTTTTGATAAGAACATTAATTTCTCGTTGATTACGTGTTTCTTTTTTGATAGTCTACTCTTCCTATACATGACCAAACAGGTTTCAAAATCTTTCGAATCACTGCCAAATATTGACAAATACTGTAGATTAGCGTTGCCAAGGAGACGCTATGGCACAAAGTAGCGTGCACTGCGCTCACATGGTACACATGTCGCACATGCAATCAGTCAGGCGCTGCCGACAACCTATATGGAGAAAAGAGTGAAAGGACAGCGCAAATAGGACTTTTGATTCTATTGCCTGGCACGGGAAGTCACCTGAGTTGTTAGGCATACTTGCCAACCATTTGGCACTCCTTTGTTGTGGTTGTGGTTGCTGCTGGTACTGCTGTTGTTGTCGTTGGATGTTGCTGGTACATCTAGCCCGGTGTTTGTGTGTGTGCCCACAAGCAAAACCTGGACTCCTGGGTTTGAAGTCGCAGTCTTGTTCATTTTTTCACATTCCCGACCTTTGCACACCACTGGTCAAAGAGCCGCTCAGGGTAGCGATGATGGGTAGTGGGTGCTTATAAGCATTTGGGCACCTACATCCAGATCGGGGGAAAGTATACCACAAGGACGTCCAGACCAAGTTCGGTGTTGCGCATGATACAGTCACCCGATACCGGTCGCAGATATGATTGAATTGCAAACTGAGTATTGAAGCCAAGACACAGCTTTTTAACTCACTGGTGGCCAGTGCGGTTATTTTCAACGCTGCCACCTGGACCTCTACTACTCACAAGCAACAAAAATAAAATGCCGCTAGTTTCGACCGGCTTCACAAGAGACTTGCCTCGATGTACTATATGGGATATGCGCTGTGGAATGGAGTCAGTCCCAAGTCCATGTGGCATTGGCCTTCCGACAGCAAACACCGTTCTGCGGGTATCACGCCTTCGATATTTGGCACAGGTGGTCAGATCTGGACAGCCGGCATTTCTGGTCCTTGGTGCAAATGGCACAGCGATGGTACGCCCTAGTATGTGAAGACCTTAATTGGTTGCAAGCCTTCTGTACCGAGACGGAGGTGCCTGACAGTCACTGCCGTCACACAAGATAGCCGGCCCTTATTGCGGGACTGGGCGTTGCAACACCCTGCTCAATGGAAAAGACTCCTGAAGAGAGTGCAGGCGAGAGCTATTGCCCACCAACGACAGCTGCATGAATGGGAGCAGTGGCACAGATGGATCCAATGCACTGCAGCGCCTGTCAGAGCCTAAGCCAGATGATTTTTTCTTCTGATGTTGTGCCCAAAAATTTGCTTCGCCAGCTGCCCTTTCAGTACACTCGTTTAAGAAGCATGCACGAAAGAACATGAATTACTCGATATTGTGTTGATGGGCTACAGTGCAAGAGATCTTTAAAATACTGTAAACATGTTTCTACTGTGATCAACCTCCAAAATCATGTTGCAGCACTATGCATCCGGGGCAATCCTGGTCGACACCGAACCCGGTGTCAACAGTCGGTCCACCAACCGAGCTTGGCCCCCTCTGCCGGACCCGCTCTTGCAGGGAAGGGCCACAAGAGCTTGGTGTTGCTGACTTCCCAGAAGACCCTTTTTTGTTGCTGGTGTAAAGCCAAACTCTTTGTGCAATGGACACAGACATATGAACCACATCTCGAAGTCGATGTCTTTCTTGAACGGCTCAGAACTGCGACGCTCAAGACCTGCCTTTTTCCGTCAGAGATACCGCAGGCCTTTAAGGAGTGGAGCAAAGATCTGATGTCACAAGAAGAGCTGCCGCTTACATTGCTGAGTGCATTTCCTGCATTTGAGAAGGCATTCGCTTTCGCCTGGTTTCAGGACGGGCCTGACGGCTGTGTCTTCGGGAGGAAGCCCCTGTGAGCGACTTGCTGAAATTGCTTTGACGATGACTGAGCAAACCTTCAAATGCTACCGACAACCGATATATGCACCCGTGACTGCACCTGTACTTATTTTCAGGACACAGACGTGCCTCTGATGTGCAAGAATGCTTAGAGCGGAAAGGCCCATCGATGACCCCAGCTGACACCACCCCCAACATCACACCAGGAGATCTGACCAGGCGCGACGCGTTCGACCTTTTTAAGAGGGCAATGGAAAAGAATGTTCTCCAGGGCCTGGTCGCGGGCCCTCCATGCGAAACATGTCGTCGTGCCCGCGGCCAGGCCCTGAGTGATGGATCAGCAGGACCACGCGTCATACGCACCAATGCAAGGCCATACGGCAAAATAGATCTGACAAAAAAGGAGGACGATCAGGATCAGCTTTGGGAGCCGACTCTGAGCTGTGGCAGTCAAACTGCTATGCGTTGCATTGGTGTATGTTTAAAAGGGTATGAGAACGCCCCATCTTGTTTCTGTGTGGAAAGCGGCCAACATGCGGGTCCTACAACTTTTTCCCAAAGTCCAAAGGGCACGGGTACCAAAAGCCACTACGGGGGCAAGACCGTGAAACCCACGGACCTACTTCACAATGTGTCCCGCGAAGCGGAAGAGACATTATACCAGAAACGAATGACCAACCTACCGAAGTATTCTGCCATCGGCAAAGACACAGATGGTCGGTGGAGAACGACTGAACTCAAAGCCTATCTGACTTTTGCGAAGCCATCGCTACTCAGTGTGCCGATGCCCAGCCCTTTCCTGAAGTCTCCACCGAAGTTCCTCAGTGCTTCCAAGCAGTCCTCCAAGCCCTGACGGCTTCCTTTGATACCAGCGCGGGCATGGGACAAGTCTTCGAGAATAAAGGGCAAACCACAGGCTTTAAATTAGATGCATTGAGTGCAACCTGCCGCAAACAACAGTCCTTGGCGCACGAGAAAGAAGAAACATTCTCGACCACTGGTTTTTGCAACATTGCAGTGGACTTGGGTTGTGGGCCCTTCAATCAGGTTCAGCAAGGGAATGCAACACCGATGCTCTAGCCGGATCCAACCAAGGTGTGGGCCTTAGTAAGCAGGACCTGGTCAGCCCTGGGCACCTGCAAACCGACTCATCCCACTTGGATTCAGGCTGTTTCAGGTCAGGTTGACTGAGACCATTGGGGCTCGACAGCTCGTTCTATCTTGGATCTGAGTTTGTCACCTCTATGTCAAGCTGTCGCAGCTAGGGACATGTGTCGGCGCACCCTGTATGTGCACTGTAATTATGGCTCCCGACATGGAACATGTCGGAGCACCTATCCAAATTCCTATGCGTCGCAACAAGTGTGATGGCCTGAGACATGCCTTGTAGCTCAGCTTCTGCCGTGCCCGTGCGAATGAGAATGGGCAAAGCTATACAATTTTACAATGGTTCATCATTGAGTTCATCATCCCAATTGAGCGCTCACTTGCCCAAAAGACTCGCATCGTTGATAGCTGATACCTTTTTTTTTTGCCGAAGGGGGTTCACCACATGTTCACCGCACAACTACCAGTGCACATTATATGGCAAGGTCTTGGACAACTGAGCCTAGACAAGGTGTTGCAGTACTTTGTGCTCAACAAGTTTTCTGTGCTTGAATCGTCTGATGTGGTCTGAATCGCAATTGCATAGGTTGCAGCGAGACTCACCTTTGCTCCATATCAGTCTTGCATGTATACATTAAAGCCTTGAACTGCACCCTGCATACACCAAAACCATTGAGCACAAACATGTTCCATAAGCCTCTGACGAACGGCCGCCATGCCATTCTCAAAGAGCTTCATGGAGTAGACAGATTTCCATTGGCGCGCCGTGGGCTCAAATGGCGCGGTCTTCTCCTGCCACTCCCAAATCCTGAAGCTTGCGGCCTGGTGCATTTGCAAGCAGCCACGTGGTAGATCTTCACCTTCAGGAATCTCACCACAAGAGAATGAGTTGTGAGACAGACTCTTGATTCTACAGGATAGTGCTAATGATGGGTCCGAGGCTGGCTCCTGCAAAAGAACTGCTGCTTCCCACTGGATCAGATCGTAGCCGCAAAGGTGGCCTTGAAACTGAACTTGCTGGGTTTCCGAGACTTTGCCAGATCCGGCACCACAGCTATATCCCGATGCCCTGCGGCTTGTAACAGTGTAGTCCAGCTGCGGGTCACACCTAGGTGCGGCTGCTTCCACTGAACACTCTCCTGGCAGCTGCGGGGAAACAGCCGAGAAGAGTTGGGACACCTTGCTGTCGGGATCTTGACCACATTCCAGGGACAAAGCCCATCTGCACCTGCCGGCCGTTCCATAAAAGCTGTGGCCAGTGTTCGTTCGTTAAAATGTGGTTTTGCCAAGTTGATATTTCCAATGTCCAATATGCATGTGTGTCTTGCCCAGCATAGCCAAGGTCAAACACTGTATAGCCCAAAGACAATTGCCCCCCGAAAGCTTACTTGCACAGAGTCCTTTAATTTGTTCATTCTCGGTTCTACAGTAGTAGTGCAGGAATGCTCCCGCCTGCCAGGCAGAAGTGAACGCACAGAAGTCCACTGGACCTTCCCCTGATCACACGCATGCCCATGGAAAACCAGCTGCTGCCCAGGATCACAGTCATAACCATGAGGATCCTTCAGTTCATCCTGCAGCCAAGTTGCATAAACGATGTTGGGAGAACATCTTGGGATAGGAAGGCATTCTCCAGTCGCCTGTGTTCCAATCCATTTGATTTGGCCATGGAATCCTGGCAAGCATTGGCATTCAGGACCCGGTGCGAAGTCTGAGTGCGGAATCCGGCAAGGCACCGCTGTACATGATCCGGATGGCTGGTGCTCATTCCAAGAGATGTGGCCCCGGTACCCGTCGAGGCAGTGACAGTCCAGGCCTCCATTCCAATTGGAATTCGCAATGTTGCAAAGCGCGGGCTTGCATCTGCCTTGTGCGATCGAGCCCTTCCAAGAGATTCTGCCGCTATAGCCGTCCATGCAGCGGCAGGATGGACCTGGAGCACGATTGGAGTTCTCGATTGTGCAAGGTGCCTCAGAGCAGTTTCCAACCATTGAGTTGATTCTGCCCGAATATCTGAAGACGATTGCCTGAATATCATTCGCTATCCCTGGTGATGCAAGGTTTGTGTAGGCGTAGGCAAACTTTCCAGCAGGAGCAAAACCGTCGGCACAGCTGCAGCCAGGGCCTGCAACACCATTGACATGCTGCCCCGCACAATGGAGAGGCCAGCAAGTTCCAAATGCTTGAGGGCCACGCCATTGGACTTTGCCACCGAAACCAAACTTGCATTTACAGGCAGGGCCTGGTTTCCCGTTGGAATTAGCAATGTCACAAAGAGAAGCTTCACAACTCCCATAGGGCACTGGTCCCTTCCATGTGATGTTTCCTTTGAATCCCGCTTTGCATTGGCATCCAGGACCTAAAACCTTATTTGAATTGATAATGTTGCAAGGCACAGCTTTGCAGGTTCCTTTTAGAAACCCTGCCACTCCGGAACCATCCATTGGCAGCTGGATCGGCAACACTGATCCCCGGTAGCCATTTAAGCAAGTGCAGTCAGGTCCTCGTAGACCATTCACATTTTCCCCCACACATGTCATTGGCTCGCATGTTCCTTTTGCAATTGCTCCATCCCAGTGGATCTTGCCTTGGTACAGCTCCAAGCATGCACACTGGTGCCCTCGTTTTTGGTTGGAGTTCGATACGTTGCACCAAGCAGGCTTGCAAGAGCCATGCGCCTCAGCACCCTTCCATCTAATGTCTCCTTCGAAACCATTCTGACACTTGCATTTCGGGCCTTTGCCGGTGGAGTTGGGAACTTTGCATTCCGCTTCCAAGCAGCCAGGAAAAACAGAAATGAAGTCTTCAACCATCCTCGTCTTGCCTGAATTTCAGTGCCGTCAAGGAATCCATATAACGTGCATCATAGCGAATGTAACAATATTGCGTGAAGAATGAAGTTGGAAAACCTGTAATGCTCCTTAGGCCTTGAAGTGGATCCCTATCTCAGAAACCGCATCGCACAATGAATCCCAAAAATACAGTACTATATATATATATAAGAGGGGAGCGCTGTGAGCGGCGCGTTTTTCGATGAAAATGAGCATTTTCAACCTTTTTCATGCGTTTTCTTGAGAATGATTGATGTGTCTGACATTGCCTGGAAGGATCTGCCTGGAAGCGCCCAGATGTTATTCAGTAAGATCGGTCAAGAAACCTACAGTGATTATGAAAAAACAAAATTGGAATGATAGAATGAATGACTTTACAAGAAACTTAAATGATCACTTTAAACAACATAGAACACTATATGCTGAAGAGAAAAGTATAGCAAACAAGGAGAAGATAGAAGACCGCAGGGGCTTATGGAATGCCTATTCATCACCAAGTGCTGTTTACAAAACAAGTAAGACTTTATACATAAGTGGCACAGGTGGTTGTGATGGATCTTTAACAAGGGATATTATGGATGATCTGTTATTAGTACCTACTAGAAATGTTCATCACAGTGAGAAATACAAACATGTTATAGAAGAATTGGAAAAGTCACCAGAAATAACCCGTTTGGTTGGGCATAATCTTGCAAGTGCTGTAATAAGATCAATCAAGAACAACCTAATACATTTGCTACAACAACCTATGCTACCCCTACAATAAAAACAAAAAGGAAAGGAACAAAAGTCCCAAAAGACTTGACTACCGCAATCCATCCGATATTGTTTAAATGTTGGATGGTTACGCTGTAACTTCTGATTTGAAAGAACCTAACCCTTTAATGAGCCACAGCTATATCAATTTTGAAGGGAATGGCCTTTGGAACATCAATCCCGGCACCAATATAAGCAATGGATTTAACCCCAATCACTCATTTAAAAAACAACATTTAAACTTAGTTAAAATATGTAATGTTATGGTGGATTACTCCAAGGCAAAATTTTACAGAATACTAAATGACAAAATGACGATGTCTATATTGGTGCTACTTGTCAGCCATTGAGTGTTAGAATGGCAGGACATAGAAGGGGGCGGAATGGCAAAGATAAGAAACATTACAAATTGTTATCACACAATCACCCAAACATTCAATGCTGGTGGTGGTGAAATTAATATGAATATTGTAAAATCATCTTCTAAACTGACTGGAGCATTCATTACCTTATTTAGAACTCCAAGGAGTGGTGAAGAACTGAACCGATACTTACCTGACAATTATGTATATAAGAGATGGAATTAATCCTATGATCTATGGAAGAATTAATGATACTGGTAATGCTGATACAAATGACTTACAAGGTACAAAGGTTTTCAAGATGCCACCCGTAGTTTAAGTTGGCAAATTTAATTAAGCAATTCCCAGAAATACACAGAATTTGAAGCGCAATCATTATCATAAATCTTTTACTATTTAAGAAGAGCTATACAGTACATGACAGTTTAAGTTTTTCGTATCGTCAATACAGAAAGAACAAATTCATTATTGGTATGTCATTTGAAAAAATTGCAGATGTCAATTTTACTGGTTATAATTCTAAAATGTCAGGTATTATCAATTTTCGAGTTAAAGGAGCAGAAGGAGCATTATTAGACCCTAATGAACAAATCACTGAGGGTTTCAGAGACTGTTCTGGAATTGAGAGAAAGTGGTAGTATTGTCTACTTCCAAGGAAATTGAAAATTTAAAACATCCCAGGAAATCAAAAAATCCAAAATTCCAATTTTCCAAAATTCCAATTTTCCAAAAAAAACCAAAGAAACCAAAAAAAACCAAAAAAAACAATTCTGCACAGACCATGGGGGGAAGAGGGGGTGAGGCAAAGTCCTGGCACAATTGTGTTTTTTGTTTTTTTTGGTTTCTTTGGTTTTTTTGGAAAATTGGAATTTTGGAAAATTGGAATTTTGGAAAATTGGAATTTTGGAAAATTGGAATTTTGGAAA
>CAXAMN010022406.1:241744-313678 GCA_963970005.1 Durusdinium trenchii | reverse complement strand
ACACACACACACTTAGATCCATGCTCGCAAGAGCTCTGTCAGTTTGGAAACTCCGGAGAACTAGTTGCTGATTACATTAGACCTTGACTCGCAGGAACAGCAAGGTGAAGGAGTCCGTATCAACAGTAATTTTTGACGACGCACTAGCACTTTACGAGAAGAGGAGGGTAACAGCGTGGTCAACAGTTGACAACCAGCGAGGCTTACAAATTGGGTTGCAGGTACATTGTAGCTTCGTTGGACATGGTCCCTGAACGCACACCATGTCCCCCTGCAATTCTGTACATTAGTTGTCTCCTTGGGGACTATATAGATACATATATATATATATATCAGGGACCCGGGTTGCAAATTCATCAGGCACTGGTTGGGAAGTTGAAATCTATAACTGGGTGAATCAGCATTATTTTCACTGCCATGACTGCCATCCATTGTCCATGGTCCAATCGCTGCCAATTGGACCAGAAAAGTTCATCTGCACTTGATCCAAGTTACTTGATCAAGCGATGATTGAGCTTCCCACTGCTACAGGGAATCTGTCCAATCTCTCCATTGCGGCAGCAAAGCTGAACCGTCCTCAGTTGTTGGGGAAGGTCTCAACAAGGGACACATAGTGATCGCCATAAATAGAAGGACACCCCGGACACCCCTGACTAGTAAGGATACCCTGGACACCCCGGTCCTTCTTAGGGAAGGTAGTTTCATGAATAAGCCATTGAGAGGACACGCCAGACACCCCTGACAGCGGGAAGGCCAAGTGGCGAGGTCTTCTGGTAAGTTGTCCTCACCTCTCAGTTGCGGAAACTAGCACAGGACACAGCAGCTGTCGAATTCAGATACTGTACTTTCTCAATTGAGTCTTCATTCCCGTAATGATCATTGTCTTCTTAGGTGTGCTAGTCCCAGTCCAAACTAAAGCCTGCAACATCTTGGAACAGCCCCCTTCAGCCCCTCAAGGATAAACATTGGGTCCAGTTCTGTCTATTCATTTGCCGAATTCCATGCTACCAACTACCAACTGGCCCCAACCCACCAACTAAGTACAGTAATGGCTAAGGCGGCAAAGACCGTACTTTGACTTCAACTATTAATTTCATGTACTTGGAGACGCCATCTGGACATGACCCACTCATACTGCTTCAACTCGGAAGCAAGGACACCCATCATCCCATTACCACATGACCTCCTCGAAAATGCGCCAATGGGCGTCCTAAACTATGATTGTCTTTTTGTTTGCTTGTTTGTTTACAATGTATTGGGGTGACTTGAACAAAGAGACTAAACATGATTGCCCCTTGGGATTCAGAGTGTCCTGGTTGGGAGGCACTCAGCCAACTCTAAGATCCCGCATCGATCCTCGTAAGGCCATACCCATCCACTGCGAATGACGCTTGGCCGGGAGCAGCCTGGAGTCTCGCCGCCATCTCATCGCCAAGGAAGACAAACTTCTTTCGCCGAGCCTTGGGGTTCACCAGCGTCTGCAAAGTCTGCAGTGACCAGCCTCAGGGGGTGAACTGGCCCCAAGCCAGGGCAATCTGCGCAACATTCCTCTATGTCGATCTGTCTTTGACACTGCCTTTGACCCATCATAGCTCAGAAAGATCAGGAATAAGCTGAACACAAACAATTGAACATGTCGGCACTCGAGCTCTGTAGGCTATCGCGTGCGTCCTGCCAAACCCAGCAGGAAACAGCTGGTCTTCCCAAGAGTTGCCCAGTGAAGATCCATTAATATCCGAACCCATTAAAAACACTGGCGAGGAAAAATAGAACAAATCCTTTCTTGTCCTGTATTATTCGTTTCTGATGTCTTTTTCTAAAAAATATTCTGACCATGCATTTAAACATCCAAAAGGGAGTCTCACTCACACTCCTTCCACTTGCGTTCTTGGTCACTGGGTCTCTCCATCACTCCATCGAGTTCGATCTCTGCGATGGTCCCAGTGGTGCTTTTCCTCATCAGCTCACAGTATGATCGCGAGAAGTTATACTTCAAAAAAGCATTGCTCCTTTCTAAAACTGTAGGATACTGCAGGTAAATTAGGCTTCAGCAAACAGTTCTTCCATGTTCTTCCAACAGATCGAGTTTCCACACTCATCCGCCTTTCGCTTTGCCCATCAACGCTGACGCGAAATGAATCAAACAAACAAATTCTACCAGAAATATCACCCTGAAAACATCTGAAAACCATCACAGTATCCTAACCGTCCCTTTTCTGCGCCCCAGCGGCAACTCCACCAGGTCGGGATAGCCAAAGAACCGCTCAGCGCCCAGCTGCACCAGGAGTGGAAAGGCGCCAATCGCCAGGACACCACAAACCACGTGCCTCGCACCGTGTCCAGTGTGCACACGTGCGCAACATGCTTTGGTTGCATATAGTGCCAAAAGGGTGCAAAAAGGTCCAGAATAACTAAATATCATCGCATCAAATCACTGCATGCCAAACAATTGACTTAAAACAAACCTGAAAAGTGATACAGTACAGTATTCTCCCCGAGACTTTCAGTCAGGGAGGGCAGCCGAAGGCGAGATGCACTAAAGGTCCACGACGTTGTTGTGGAAAAATCGCGTGGCGAGTGCCCTTGAAGGCCAGCAAGACCAAATCTTCTCCTGCATAACAGTCTGAGCTGCCAGAAACAATTGTCCGTCCATAGCATTGATGGTCCGTCTGAGTCCGGCAAGAAATACCAACGACACTAGTGTTTCTTACATGTGTTTTGTGTGTCAAGTGCTTTGCAATGCTTGGTTTGGCCCTCTCTCTCTCTCTAAACTGACCTTACCTTACCCCAAGTTTATGATCGCAAAACGCACACAAATTCCACAAAACCAAACCTACCTTGTATCTTGCTCTTTCAATGGGCCCAGCATTCGAGCTCTCAAGCCCGATATGCCATATTCACTACAACAGTTTCCTGCAACCATGGCATGGTCCGCGTGCGAGTGACTCTTTCTCTGCAAGGTCAGTAGTAGGGATGGGCCACGACCAATGAAAGTTTGGGTCCAACATTATATATACATCAAAACTAAAATCTAACGGTCTGACAATTCCACCCTGATGGCGACAACTTGCATAGCACTGCCTGTTCGAAGCCTAACCAGTAAGCAGGCATCAATCACTCACAAAGACACAGACCAAGTATCTGAAACGAATTGCTGGACCTATCAAGAGTCCTATCAAGTTGAGATGAGCTTGAGAACCTTTTGCCATGGACATTGATGATCAAAGGCTTCCAACAGCTCTGGCGATGAGCACACCCAGTAGAATTCGCAAAGGACCTTTACGACCTGAAGTTTGGGACAACTTGCTTTCGCATGTGGTACAATTAAGGGCGCCATCAAACTATGCGGTGAACCTATATCAGTGATGCATCTGTGCAAGTCATTCTGTCTGGAAAAAGGCTCGCGACAAAGGGTTGATCCAGCACGAAGTCCAAAGATGCCGTGTCTCCTCTCTCTCTCTCTCCCTCTCTCTTTCCCATGTCTCCTGCGAGCCAATGAAGGAAGTCGGCCAAGGAAGCGTAATCGGACACATTGGTCGCCATGCCTTGTCCAGATTCCCCTTCCAAGAACTCCTCGAGAGTCAACCTGGTCCGAATGTGCTTTGGTGCAAGCATCGGTTTCTTACTTCTAGGTTGGACACACTGGAAAGAGTATTGGCCCCTACATGTGTGGCAAACCTCCTCTGTCGTGGGAAAACGTGCTCTCAAACTTCAACCTGCCGCCACAGCCAGGCTAGCCAGGTGCATTGCTTACACATCGAAAGACCTTCAAGTTGAAGATGTGAATGCTGCTCCTCAAGCACCCCTCGGTGAAGTGACATCACCGCTGCTTGGTCGGACATGCTCGTTGGCAAAGTACTTCCACGATACAGTAAATATGATACAGTACACCAAATATACCCTCATCTCAAAATAAACTCACCATACTGACTACACACATGCGACATCGTGCATCCATGTCAAAAACAACCAATCCCAGGATTCAATTGGCGACGTTTTCTCCAACCTCCATATACAGCAAACCAACGGCCCCTGTTGGCACCAAACCATGCAGAATGTCATCAACCAGAGTTTATCAATTGGGCCAGGGTCTCTCTGGGGAGGCGTCAGTCAGTAGTTTCGGAACTTGCTTGGGAACAGTGACAAAGTGACAAGGATGCAAATACAAGAGTGTACGTATGCAAAGGCCAGTAGTGCTGGATATTGATCAAATGTGGGATTTTGTTGGTCTGACTTCTCAAGCCTAACCCAAGAATGGAATGTGCATACCTGGACGGGACCCCAAATTCAGGGCTCTGCAGCATCAGGACTTTGAGCTCTTTCGTTGGCAACCTAAACTTCTTGACCGATCTGAGGGTCAAGCCTAAGTCAGTCAGTCTAAGTCTAGAGTCTAGACTCTATATTAATATGATTATGCACACAATATGTCCCAAAAGAATGTGAGTGAGTCATTGACCTGTAGGTCTGCGGACCCACACCCACACCCAGGGTGCTGCCGTGTCCGGTGTAACACAGGCAAGCAGCTTGTGTTCTCCATGGCATGCTGCATCGAACTGCATCTTGGGTGAACGGTGCAGGCCACCTGAAGTGGTGTGGTTCACATCTGTTTCCACCATCTATCTTTTCCTCGGTAAATGGAGTTCAAAAAGAACTGCCCACAAAACACTGCTGTTCTCATTCAGGTGAACTTTGCATGAACTTTCTGCACAGTGTGGATGGAGCCGGCCACAGGGTCCGGTTCCTTGTACTCCACGTGACCTGATTGTATATTCCCAGGTGGTCCTTTCGCCAACCCCTTCATTGGACTTTTTCCAGAGACAAGAATTCTTTCTTCAGAACACCTACCCAGGGGAAAACAATTGATCCACACATTGACTTGCCACAGGAGCAATTCGAGCTAGTTTGCAAGAGCTGGTTGTTTCACCGGTCCTAATTGCCTGGAATTGGATCAGCTCGCTGAAAATCACCCAATTGGAAGGGCCAGGTCGTTCTCCCACTCCAAGCGGCGGAGGTTGAAATAGAACAGGGCCAATGCGATGCCACCCGCGGCCTGAGCTCCAAATCTGAACAGGACTCACCAACTCACTCTCTGACCAGCGGACTGCTCGAACATGACTGGAGAAAACAAAAAACGTTTGAACCGGGTGAAGTGGCAGCCGGAAGGACCGCTGTGTTTTTACGCAAGCAGGGAAACATGCTCATGCTCCAACCCCCAAACCTGAGCTGACTGCAAACCGCCACAATTCCCACACATGCTAGAATGTGAGTGCATGGCTAACCAAAGACCAAATCCATCTGGCATCACCCAACACATCCCAACACCAATCTGATATTAGGAGGTCCCATGGTTGACGTGCTGCGATGGGTCGGTAGATATGAACAAAAAGCTCACTTGAGCTGAACGTTCAATTTCACAACTTGCAATTAGATTTGAGACCCTGATCCAGGGAAACAAACCAGTTCCAAACATGACATCTTTCGGGAAAAGCGTGTCCCGCCAACCCATAGAGCTCCGTCAAGCGGCAATGTCCACGACCACCCAACGCTTGTCAATGACCATCTCCTGCTGCTCCGCATCCGAGGTTTCCGCTTCTTCGACGATCACCTCGGAGCTGCTGGGACTGCAAAATGAGTGTGAGCTGCTCAGAAAAGACACAATCACGGAAGCTAAAACATGCCATCTTCTCAGAGGAGAAGAGAAACTTCCAGTTTATCATCTATCATTGTCAGATGTCAGGTTCCGCTAGTCTTCAGTACAGTCGGTCGGCATCTGAGATCACACACCATTCCAAAGAATGTAGCACAGGCAAAAAACTCGGTGAGTGGATCCCCCTCAAACCCGCTAGGCGAGTTTGTTTATAACTCATTCGACAAGAACACAGTCCCCAATGTGTTTAAAAACATTGATCTTTGTTGTGCGTTTGGTTCTTTGACCACCTGCAAACACGTTTGGATTTGCAATACACGGCACACCGATGATTGACAGCCTTAACGTGTGGGGCTGGGACCAAAGGACAGCTCCCCTCTACCAGGAGGGTTGGTCCCTTTAGCAAGGCCATGGATTGGTGCATGGTGAGCCGTCCCATCTAGAATCTTCAGCTTTGACCCAAAGAAGCCCCTGAATCCAAGCATCTTAGCAGCATCTCCCAAACACGTTGAGTTCCAAACAACCTTTTGGCATGTCCAGGTGGCACATCCATAGAGGAACAGCATCAGCAAACCAAGAAGGATGATGGCAATGCCAAGACCTTTGCTGATCTCTGAAGAATGTGACAAGTAGAGGAAATCCAAGATCCTATTGAAGCTGAGAAGCAGCGGGAATCCAAGATCCCTTTGACTTTGAAGGGGACAGAAGATAGAAAGGGAAAGTTAGTGTATCATCATTCATGTGCGACCGGTGGAAGCAGACTGTCCCAGAAGAGTCCGATATGGTCCGGTTCGGGTTTCTATGTTCTGTCACAAGTTGGAAACGTATTAAAGAACAATTGCAGTGGTTTTTTGGAACTACATGGCCCATTCAAGCATTTTGTTTGGCGTGGTAAGCAACATGACTACATGACTCTCGAGGATCTTAAAAGTTGCTTGAGAAAGTCCGCTGGGAGCTTGGAGACCACCTTTTGCCAAGCAAAATGTTCCAAAGCTGAGGGCCTTGTTGAACACCAAACATATACTTAGGAATATATTACTCCATCCAAAAACCCACCAATTCCTTACTGGAAGTGCTTGTTCAGGTTGCACATCCTTCATCCTCTCCATCTTCCACCCATCTTCCCCTCCAGTCACCCCACCTGTCTCTTTCAGATCCTTTGGCTTCATCGTGAGCTGATAGCCCTTCCGCTGCGCCGCATAGATCGCCAAGCGCCGCGCATAGTCCACGCCCAGGAACCTCCGGCGCGGACGTGAGTTCACGGTGGATCAACTCCTCTTCATCTTTGGGTTCAGTGCAGGGAAGCCAAAACCTCTAAAAACGTCAAGAAAAACATAGAAAAACATATATAATGTTGTAGAAGGAACACAAGGTTTCTTTAGCGGGTTAGAAAGTTGATGCGTTAGCCATCGCTGATTCGCTGAATTATATTGATTCTTTTACTTAATTGTTTATTTATTGTTTTTTACAGTACAAAAACAGCTTACGGCATGCTTCTACAAGTTTCCTCTGTCTTCCCAACACTATGCTTTCTGAAAACACAGTGCCAAAAGAAACGACACTTTCCCAGGTTCTTAATGCTACAGGGGTGTGAAGTTCATTGAATGCCCTTGAGAGTGTGAGTCCCAAGGTCCAGCGTGTGGAATATTGTAGCATGGCAACACAGGTGCCCCTTCAAGTTGTAGCCTGCAGTTGCTGCTTCAAGTTACGCTGTGAATATATATATATGTATACACATACAAACTAGACATGCAATCATCACAGAAGGCTTGACGGTCAGCCAGTGTGAGCTGCTTGGGCACACGAAGCTGGCAAAAACTGCCACCACGGACAGTGCCAGGGTAGTGTAGAGCAAAATGTTCTCTATGGACCACAGATCGCATGCATCCTGGGCGCGGAAGAATCATCCAATGAATCACATCAACATACATCAACTAGTCATTTTGGATTCCTGTGCAGTCACAACCGTGTGAGGAGGCTCAAAGTATTCCAGCTCTACAGTGGAACCAACGAAGCTAGTCACTCTGAGGGAGTCTAATGCGTCTCATTGCCCCAGGATGCCCCAGGAATGACTGCGTGCACCAAGGGGAATGTGGGCATCGCCTGTCGCCTCACACCGGCCGAGCGTCGCTGAGCGCCACAATCCTGGCCACGACAATCTTTTGAAAGCCAATGAAGCCGACGATGCCTTGCCAAACAAACAACGACACTTCGATACAGCGGACGAAGAAACAGGAGACACACTTCTTTCTGCTGGCCGCCTGTCCTCCCCCCCAAAAGTTCCAATCCGGTACTCCTGCAGCTTCTCTCAGCTTGGACTTTCAGAACTCATTAAAACCTCCTGATTTCTGGCACTCAACTCGTGTGTGAGCGCGAGTTGAAGCGTGTGTTGCCACGTCACGGTGACATCGCCGCGATCCATGGCATGTGCAAAATGTTGACAGGAGCTCCTGTTTCTTCCTGTTTCTACACGTCAATGGTGTGTCAAAAGAACCGGAACAAAGGATATGGGTCATCCTGACATACCAACCACACCTATAGGTTCCTCCACATCCACATCTACACATGGCCTGTTTCAACCTTGGTACTTTAACTTTGACCACAGCTATATAACCCAAATATGTTCATCTCATGTTTCCACCCATACTTCAACGCACTCGGATGCGGCCCAGCCGCCCGCAGCATGGCTGGTGATCGAGTCAAAGGCCACCCGATGCCAACCGATGGCTTCGAGCTTCGGGCGTTGAACTGTTTCCGCACCTCACGGTAGTTCGATGGAAGTAGTAACTTACAGAGCTTCACTGACTATGGGCCCCCCAAGAGTGGAACTTTTAACTCATGTGCGGCCATATGGAGCCACTAATGGGTGGCTCTTGGTTTCTAACAGGATGATTGTGATGATGTCGGGTTACTCCAAACACGTGCAGTTTTGCGACATCTTTGATTGCCCATCCCACCTTCCTGATTAATGCACATGACCTTTAAAACCAAAAGCATGGCGCGATGAGCAGCACGTCCAATGTACGGGCATGCATCTGTGAACCACGAAATGGCCCACTACTAATTAGAAGGCGCACAAATGTCACAAAGAGTCTTGAAAGTGAGGAGTTGTCTATGTCTCCATCCAGTGAGGTAGGCCACTTTGCACTCACGTGAACCTTCATAAAGAGTCATAAAGGGATCCTTTATTTCATGTCTGCCTTCGCTGGAACCGTGCCGATGGTGCATGGAACCTGGGAGAGGAATTGTGAAAGACATGGTCCTCATCTCAAGCTGGGCCCCACCATCTGGTCCCACTGACCCACCATCCCACCTGAGGTGCTTTCAGGTGCATCTTTGGAGTCCGGTGACCTTGAATCCTCTCCACCTCGTCTGTCAAGTCTGGCACACCGAAAACCACTCAGGAACACAGCAAAATCAAATTTATGTAATTAAGGAATGTTCAACAACCTCTTCAAACGCATATTCTCGCCTCGCCAATTCCCTGCTAACCTCACACAAATTCCTTGGCTCCCCACCTTCGCCTTCATCTGCGCCTTCCTCCATCGGCGCCTCTCCGTGGGCACCCACTGCTCTAGTGGAGAGCCCATCAGGTGTCCAAAGGATCAGGGCCAAGGCGATCAACGCAGAGCCCGAAAGCCAGGCCAGGTCTAAGGGCCTGGCTTTGATGGATGGAGAAGTGAGAACATTCTGACGATCTATATACGGTATACTATTTAATTGGACATATGTGATTCTTTAATGTGCTTTAAAGGCAATGTGCTGCGGGTTTCGGCGGCTGGGTCCTCCTACAGTTGGAGGAACCCCTTCCATATTATGCCCAACATTCTAGGAACATAGAGTAGGATTGAAACTGGAAATGCGCGATTCCCCCAAATGCAGGAATCGGAATCAGTAAACATGTAGGCAATACTGATGCTTTTTGGAGGAAAGTTGATTTTGCAACCCTAGTTGCTACCGAGCAGAGAGGTCAAGCACGCTCATGTTAGTCAAAAGTTGTCTAAATATATTACAAAATTGGTTGTAGTCGGTTAGATGCATGCTTAAAAATCATTAGACGGTTAAGAATAGCTAAAACACAGAGTTTTGATGAGCTATCAAAAATATCAAATGTAGTTTAAAACATGGACGGACAGCCAAGAATATAGATTGAGCGTGAAAACCTTGTACCTTCCTCGGCTCAAATTGATCAGAAGTCATGTTATTGCATTTATTCTTACTAACACTAAACGAGTCATATAAATCATTGTTGAGTAGCAAACGCCCATTTTGGATTGTCGGTAGCAAAGGGGATATCTTGCCATATGCGGAAAAAGGGTGTTCAAAGTGGATTCTGGTCAATATGGTGTTGATACTGATTAAAATTGTGTTCTTAAAGGAGCTAGCAGGTTTGAGACGACTACTACTACTGCTGCTGCTACTACTGCTCCTATTACTGCTACTACTGCTGCTGCTGCTGCTGCTAGTAAAAAGACTTCGGTGGCCATGGAGTACACGAAGACTTCCCTGCAAAACTCTTTCTGCGGCAGAGCTCGCAGCTCAGAGCCCTCATTGGAAGAAGACACTATATATCTAATCTCGGCCAACTGGCCATTTCCATGTCCAAGTTTTGTCTGACCAAGGCACAAGAGTATGCTGGATGCGGCATCGAAGTGGTCGCCCAGCTTGATGGAACACTTGCCCACTTCAGTCACTGTGCTCGGGCGCCATTCCTACTCCGTGGAGGAAGTCAGTCATCTTCTTAAGGGTCGTGACTCGAACATTTAACGCTACGAAACTGGGTATTGTGGGGTCGGCATGCCAACGATGAAGCGTGGTGTAGAACAATGCCTGCTTCGGAGTAAACCACGTAGCTTCCAACATTCGAGCAGGGCTGCGCATTGCAACTGAAAACCATGGAAAATGGTTGTCTTCATTTCATATAGGAGCCCCGTTCAAACAGCACGCTAAGGGCCACAAACTAAACACAACTGTGAGGGTACTGCTGCACTTCGTGTCATGCTAGCAAGACCCATCCGCAAAACAGTATGCTGCCACAAGGACTGTTGCCCCCGGTGACGAAAGGATGCACAAACCCAACACTCCTTAGGGGTATTGCCCTGCGCCTCTGTTTGGTTTGGCGGCTGCGTTGGCTGCACCGTTGGCTGCACCGTTGGCTGCACCGGCTGCCCAGGCTCCAGGGTGGGTCCATCCAAGGCATTTCGGACCGGTTCGGTGGGTTGAAGCAGGCTGAGAAAGAAGAGGACCTCAGGCTGCGAGAAGCCTGGCAAGGCCTAGCGGGATTGGGAAAAAACCGCTGGGGGAGGTCTGACATGAGCGGCAAAAGGCTTGGCAAAGCCACGGTATTGGAATGTGTTGGAAGTATACTCCAACGTAACGTATACAACAGACCAGTAATCACCACCGAACCCAGTAGCACATGCAGAAAAAGAATCCCGTAGGCTGCACCCCTCCCTTTGCTACCGCGATCTTTAATATCTTTTCCATTCGGTCAACTGCAACGTAGGATAGCTCAAAGCAGGTCCTGATCTGCTCACGACCGCGGCGGACAACTGGGAACTTCTGCCGAGGAGCTAGGATCCACATGTAAGGAGCCACCTGGTCGTGGGTTGGTTGGGGGGTCGATGTCCTTCAAATGAGCGACAGGGACGGACATGGCACAAAGCCAAGCAAAGAAACGAGCTGCAACTGACCCGTATAGGCAAACACAGGCAGAAAGAACGTGAGCAACTGGCTTGTAAACGATCTAGTTTTGATGGAAATGATGGCTCACAACATCTCACAACTATTCCAGTAGCAACGGCAACGCAAGGACAACGGCAACACCTCCGGCCAAACAAACATGCCCTGCCTGCAATTCAGCCATTGCGGCCTATTACACCCATGAATATGTAGAAGTCAAGGCATTGCGCACCCCACATTCCAGAAACCCGTTTCAGGACATTGCCATTCCTAGACTTGGTATGTTGTGGGATGCCCCCCGCTTTATGTGCAACAATCCGTGCTCTCTATGTCTGCCTGTTCTCTGGTTCAACTTCCCTCGCGCAATGCCAAAGAAACTTTCCAGACTACACTGCCTGTTTTGGCAAACTTGGTCCATTACAGCAGGCGCAGCAGGTTTGTTGATTCAATGGCGGCCATGCTCCTGGTCTGTTGTAAGCCTTAAGGCTTATGAAGGTGCAAATGTCCAACAAAAATGTCCAACAAAAGTTTGCCAGGCATTGCACTCAGTGTTGCGTGGGCTAAGTGCTGGAACTTCGGCTACAGGGACCCCTTGTGTGTTATTGGCATGCGCGTCTAGTAGTAGGCTTCAGGCGCGCAGTAGCAGCGATTGCAAGGGCCGGGCCCATGCATGGAGAAGTGATCACCCATTCTCTAAGCATGCAGATTGTTGCCATCCATACCTGGTTCCTTGCCACCGATTGTGTCAGTAGTGCTAAACGAGGCAACCAGCATCACTTGCATATCTGCCATGAAGCGCGCGGCCATATCACAACAGCAATGCGATATGCTCCCCCAACGTTGCTCTCTTTTTTTGGCCCCAGCCAGGCATCTCATGATGTGATCGTCACATTGGTCTGCTTGGAGCTGCGCATTGCTCTTGCATGCCCTTGCTACTGAAGAAGGGTGAGTCATGAGCCATGAACATCACTTCCCCACATGTCTACTGGACCTGTATTTGGAAAAAGGCAGCCCCAATCACCAAACTTGCACTCAAGCCCCGTCTTCCGCCTGCCATCCTTGCCACCAAAAACCGGCCTGCCAACCAACCGCATGGCCAATACGAAAACAGAGTGATCACTTCCCATCGATTCGGATGCGTATCAGAAGGTAAGGTGGCTTCTCAGCAGGTAGCGCACCATACCGCAAACCAAAATCAGGCCGAATAATTTTTGCAGATCTTCCTTCTGAAATGAGTGTTGGCCACATGGTGACAAGTCATCCGCAGTCGGGGAGAGCTAACAACATTCTGCTGCCAGCGTGTTCGCGCAGTGTGCCCAGGAGTTGAACAACTCTACGTGGAGATCTGAAGCGATGGCAAATGCATCGGCTGCATTTTGAAGGAACTAGTCAACATCGGTTATTGCAACAAAAACATCTCTCATCTCAGGTGTTTTTTGTTTGGGACTGCTCCGAGAAAAAACGGTCCGTTTTGTTGCAAACTTTGTTTGATGCGCTTTGTCTGTGCTTGTCTGGGCCACTGGTGACTCGCACGCTTTGCGGAAACTCAGCGAGGGATCGCCCAGGCACCGGGGCCTCCCAGTGGCTGGACATGCGATGGGCATGTTATGGTATGCTCTCGGCACACGTGTGGTGGAATGGGTGTGGTTCCACTTCGGAGTGCATTCTTGAGCGTGCTCTTTCAGCATAATCCATATGTCATCATATGTCTTTTGATCTGTGTCTTGTATGTCTTGAGGTGATGAGATGTCATCTAACCAGGAGCAAAGATTCTTCCAAAATGTCTCTGGACACCGATGCTCTTCTCGAGAAACGGGGGCTCCCTTTCCCCACCCGATGTTGAGTGGGAGGAGTATCATGTTCACAATACGAACCTCCAACTCTTTCATTGACTGACGATCGATATCTCTATATATATATATATCTCTCTCTCCCAAACAAATCCACCAAACATCCCATCTTCAATACCAAAGTGCCTGCCAGTCCACCTCCCAAGTCGCCAATACCATCTATTCAACGACACATGGCACCCACGCCTAGGCGACCTGCTTAACCTCAGCCGCCAGCACCACACGCTGCCAAACGCGCCAGGTCAGTGGGATCGATGCCATCCGTGTGGTGCTCCTTGCGCGCGCTGGATGATGTTTGGAACCAGTTGCAAGCTCCAAACTCATGAGTTTGGTGAGGATCTTGTAGGCAATGAGGCATGAAACGCCTAAAGAGTAGACAATGAACTAAATCTACACCAGCACTGCAGACTGCACTGCAGGTATTTATTGATAAAACCTTCCTTACTGGTCTTGTTTTGGTTTGGCTCAAGGCCTCTGATTGAAACAAGGCTGATTAAGTCCCAGTAATTCTTTGAACGTTTTAAAAAGCACGGTTGAACAGTTCAACCATGTTCAGGACTATCGAAGGAGCTTTGAGCACAAAACTTTAAACAATTCTTTAGCCGAGCAAGAAGGGGTACAATATCCAAGACAGTTCCCCAGTTTGGCATCTGTGATCCTGTTCCTCTCCGGACCCTTCCTAATCGGTACTTCTTCTACCATCGTCTCATACTGTAGACTGCAGGCAATCCGCCTGGCTCTTTGGGCAAGACACAGTCTGGACCAGCATGTCGCCCCTTCACCCCCCATGTACTGTATTACTATATTGGAAGTCTTTCATCTTCCAAAACTCCCCAGGACTTCGTCCCTGAAAAATGCATCATGAATGAAGGGACCTCGCAGTCGCTTCCCTAAGGCCTTGTGAGCTTTGGACGGCGCATAGGCGCTTGGTACCTCAGGGATGGCTGAAAAGGGCTGAGGAGCAACACTATAGCGTGGTGACCATCGGTATGATAGCTCTGGAATTAGACAACACTGTGTCTTGAACAAGTCTTGAAAGCCGTGGAGCCATAATACTATTACTATATATATATAGTTTACAAACTGTTTATCTATACACTGTCCTATAATTCGTATATATTTCGTATATATTTACTAAACTTAATGAATGATGTACAATACAATGCAATCATACTTACTATACATCATTGAATTCGTTATGGATTGTTTCAGAGGATCGCTGGTGCTAAATAGGGGAGCCACACCTCAATAGCATCCCACGATCCCGTCTTGGAAGCTTGGACAGATCATGGCATGCTTCTTGAAGGGTCAACACTCTATTTAGTGGCAACCACCGAGAATTGGTAGGTTGGTGATTGTGGGTTCCGACTTTAAGATGCAAAAAGCCTCCAAAACGATTCGTCTACCACCCGTAGACGAAATTGGAAGTATTGAGCTGTTGGTGGCAATCTGAACAAACTCTGAATCAGCTGAGGTCCGCACTAGGAGCGAATGGAAGAAACTGTACATGAAGGCCTCACACACGGCAAGCCGCCCACGTGCAGGTGCAACGCGCATGTGGAGCAGCGCGTTGCCCTGTGCCGAGGAACCCAAATGCTCCTGAGCCATGCGAGTAGCACCCGCTGGTAGTGCTGCCAGGTCCTTCTGGCCTCGCGCACACGCTTGAGGCAAGCTGGAGCTCGGGTCAGCTGGAGCAAAGCCACTTAGAATGATACTCCTATTATTTGTTTAATCCTATCTTATGGGAATTGGACAGTCTGAGTTTGGAACCATGTATGTATCCATGTAACCCATCCGTACCTTAGATCTTTCTCCGATGCCTCCCATCTCGGTCTCGCCTGGTCGCCACTGGATTCCATGGGCATTAGCATCACTGTGAGCTCAGCACCTGCCTGACCGCATGACGCGATGAGCAGGCCAATCACCATGGCTGGGAACCCGTGATGGACTTCGATCTGGATGGCATATGTAGATAAAGAATGATAAACACAGCTATAGCGTAAACGTATGTAAATCCGAGATTCCATCTTCCATATGAGTCCCTATATCCTTCATCAGCTTCGGTATCTCCCAGATCTTCCTTCTTCCTCATCCACCGACAGCGCCGGCCGCGCCTTCGGAAGCAGCGTCTGAAGCTCCAGGGAGCCGTCCAGCACCTGCCGGTCCGACGGGCGCTCATTGGGGCGCTTGGATGAAGGGCGCGCGGGGTCTGAAACACTGGAACCATAAAATATGTATATATATATATATATGTGTGTATATACAGCAGGTGCTTACGGAAGATTCTCCCATATTCATCATGAACATCAATCATCATCAATCTATATAACTATCTGGTGCTTGTGCAGCTGTGGCTCACCTCCAGCCAGCTCAGTGTATTGTGCATCTGAAGAAGGTCGTAAATGGGAAAAACTCCCATGGCCTTCCCGCGACAAATCAGCCGTTGCCTGAGTCACAGAGCCGTATTTCGCGTGGATTCTGAAGAGTGTGGGTGGCAAAAAGCATATTATAGGAACAACATGTCAACCAACGATTGCGCAACAATTGCATTCTTCCATGAAGGTAGTAGCTGGGCTCAAGAAGTTCTGACCTGCTTCCGAAAGAATCTGCATACGCCATAAGACCAAACAACTTGTATACTAGACACTTCCCACATCTGGATGGACAAATGCAAAAATTCCATTAAGTTTCTGACTTTATCAATGAACCAAGACAAACATCGGTTGACTTCTGACTCTGCATCCTGAAGAAGCTTTTGTCGTGGTGACCACACCAACGCATTCACATGCTCCCTGATGTGCACCCAGACCCAGGAACAAATGGGCCAATCATCCAAATCTCTGGCATGTCAGAAAGCCTTCAGACTTGACCGCTTGGAGGTTAGTGCCGCCCAATATGATCAAGGTCAGGTGGGATTTGCACTTGTGCACATACCGATAAATATAATACTATACGACTATGTACAATATACATACTAATATAATTAATGCTAATTACATATTAATAGAATTAAAGTATAACAAATATAAACATGTATGAGTGATCATGAGTGTATCACTTCTTGCGAACACCCCAAGAGGATCCAAAAGGCACATCAGATGGGCACCCCGGCCGTCCCGGCTCGACCGAGGTCAAGCGCGAGGCCTCCTGTTTGAGCGCTGACCTGACCAGTCGCGCTGAGTCCAACCGAGCTGGGCCTCCGTCATGTGGTGCTGACCGGTGTCCCCCAACGGGTGGGTTTCGCGACTTTTTTTGGTCGACTTCTGCCCTTTTACGATGGCTGGCTGTGTGACCGGATGATGTCTGGTGTCGCACACCATCCGGAATCCAAGCCCTCCAACATCCTCCAACCCTTTATTACAAGAGAGATGACAGGCGTGACAGGAAAGACGATTCCACATCTGATTCCGATCCGCAAACCTCTGGAGTCTCAAAACCTCCAAGAGTGCCGAGCAGCACTCGGCTGGTGGCGGGCAAGGTCACCTCAAACCTGCAAGAATGCAACAAGTCCCAGGGTTCTCAACTCGTAGGAAAGTTGCAAAACAATTTCTCAGAAGATTCACAAGGTACCAAATACTTGAATGGCATGGGACAGCATCAGGTAGCGTGTCTACAAATTCAACTTTCAGGACTCTCACGTGACAAAAGGAACGGGACAAAGACACTTCACCATGCTCCCATGGGGGTTGACTGCGAATCCTTACGCGAATGAAATTAAAGAAGCTCCAAATCCATCATGTCTCGTTCGTCTGATCCTTGCATGTTCTTCAGATCAAACCAACTTAAACCGACCTGTTCGATGCATGACCCCTTTACCTTTTGCAGGCACTCGTTGTGTAGTAGTGATGCGTCCGGAATCTAAATGCGGGGCGAATCTCTGATCCTAGACTTCCCAAACACCGGCGTTCTGTACCAAAGCCCGTGGGATGCATATCCCCACGTCCAAAAAAGAAGCACCTGTCGTGGTGGGTGGAAGCAGCAAAGATCAAAACGGGTTCTCAGCGGGTGGATCGTTCGACCCCCACCTGTCTTTGTGATGCTGAAGTCGAACTTTGATTTCTCCCGCCATGGATGAAACTGCCCGCTTGGGCGAGCGGGAAATGTTGTTCCAAAGATCCTGGTTTCGACTGGGTTCAGAATGGTTCTTTGATTGGCTACTTTGTCTTTCTATATTCATTGTGGCGTGAATTGCTGCCATACAGTCTATAAATATATAGTTGGGCTTGGGGGCAGCCGTAAACTTACCGATTTGGTCCTTTGAGATCTTTGAGCCCCTTCTCCGGCTGAGCATGAAGATTGCATGAAGTTCAAGTTCGTTGTCATGGTGGCATTCTGAATGCAAGCATCAAAGAAAACATACTTCGCAAAATGGAATCATCCACAGCACAATGCTGTGGTCAAAAGGAAGGTCAAAGGACGAGGTGTAACAAACACACCAAGATGAAGAGCCCAAAATGACGTCCATGCATGAAACACGTCCAAAACGAAGTCCAAAAAATACATCCCAGGGTCCGAGAAAAAAGAATCCCAGCACAAAAGGGCCATGCTTTCCATACTCACCGTGTTCATCACCAGCACATGGCAGAAATGAGTATGATTCGATCGAACAAGGTCACGGAGCCGTGGTCACGGCCTTTTCTTTCCTAGCTTCGATGATCCATGCAGCTCCGAAAACCAGCAAATCTAATCATATGCCTCTTTGGCATAGGAATGCATGAACTCATTCAGCAGGTCGCCCTCCCATTGTTCCTCGCTACCAAAAACACAGTGAAGAAGGACCGGGGACCCGTGTCCTGTCGCCTCCAATCCTCCCAGGGTCAGAGTCTCTTCTTCCCTCCGGTTTCTGATCATAGGAACGCAGGAACCGGAAGTGCCAACTAGATGGTCCTTTGTTCAGTCCTGCTTATACATACATGATAGAATAGACACTATGATGGAAATGCCTGTTCTACATATACAATACAATATAGCAGCCACAAAATATACACAACATACATATATATATATATGATATAATATATATATATATATACACAACCTTGAAAGGACTCATATCATCTGATCTTCATGGCTTGGGTGTCAGGCTCATCAGGTGCTCCTACTGAATATATAATATATCTGAATATTACTGAATATGGGGAAACAGCTGGAAACAGCATTGATTGGCTGCCATCCTCTCTTTCGCACGGATCAACAACACATATCTCAGTTGATCCTACATCAACACCAGGAAGCAACCTGCCACAAGCTATTGAGTCACTGGTGTTCCAATCGCATCCCCTCCCCCACCCTTTCTTCAGCCCAGTCTCAATAACATGTCCACGACCTCAACCACACTTAAAAGAATCATCTGGCTGACCAATTGTTTGGAATCTCTTGCAACTACACTGTAGGCATGCATCTATGACGGCATGTGGTCAGAGTTGATGTCAAGTGGCAGATGTTAGGCTTCGCACTTGTTTCACTTTTACATTTCTTTGGCTTGGCAGGGGCTGACAATTAGAATGACCATGAATGACCAAAGTTGTATATATATGCAATTCATTGCTTCAGTGCCATGACCACTAACCTAGCTTCTGTGACACTACCTGGAGCAAACATCTCACCCTGCCTACATGCCACCCTTTTCTGCATCCTTCTAGCTCTAGTTTGCCGGTCGCAAGGTATCTCTAACTCTCTTCCAATGACGCCATCATTTGAGATCCCTTTCCACGCTGTGATGGAACGTCTCATCCAGCCAAGTCGCCCGTCACAGTCCGCAGCTGCAGCCCACGCCAACGCTCAGCCGCAGCTTCGATCGACCTGAGAATGGTTGGCTTGTTGGGTGGCTCTCGACACATATGGAGTTTCTGGGTTCCCCGCTTCTGCTTCTTTGTTGATTGTTAGTTTTGCGTTACGTCTTCAAATTGCTGGGAATGGACCCATCTTGGAAAACACATCGCGGAGTCTCAATCCCAAAGGGGTCAGTTAGCCCTCCAATATCATGATTGCAAGATCTGTGCCCAGTGTTTTCCCGGTCTGTAACTGCCAACCAGGGGTTCTGAAGGTGCGAAAGTGAGCAAACCAAGTTGCTGCAGGGTCATGAACAAAAAGAATCTGGGCACCCAGCGGCTTTGCCAGCTCCTCCCAGGGCACCCATTGGTCATTCTGGCGGGGTGAGCTGGGCGAGCCGGAGGTTGATGCTGTCGCGCTTCCAGGGGCCTTACAAATAAAAACCACGCATCAATTTCAGTTAGATTATCGATTCTTAAACCTGATCTGCGATCTGAACCAGTGACCCACTAAACTTCTCAAGTTAAAGGCTCCCAAATCCTACTTAAACCATCGCAAGCTTGGCAAAAACACATCTACATGATATTACATGATTACAAATGTCTGGACGGCAGGGGCAGGAAGTCACGCTACATTTTCTGCGCAAGCACTGACCACGTTGAAATGCAGCGCGGCCATCTTCCCGCGGATTGCTTTCGAAGGAAAAACACGGGCGTTTGACGGCCACGCGGTCGAGTCATGCGTTGAGGAGGACAATTAGTATAGTGCAACTTGGAACCGCTGACCCACATAGTTTCGGCCAAAAAGACCTGGACAAGCACCTGACCCGCTTGGTTAATTGGAATTTGTATTTTTGAGAATGGTGTGGAAGTGTGTCTCGACCCAGACTTTTGTCAGGACATGTCAGGACACCAGAGATGAATCTCTCGGTTGATGAACTTCCCGGTCTTCGGAAAGTCCAGGAGACAGGCGTGACAGGCAGCCTAACTGGATGGGCAATGGGAGGAAGCAGTTGCAAGGCGTTGCAACGTCTACTTCTGCAGTACAACTGCAAACAAGACACGTCCAATGCAAGGTTGTAGACTCACTTGCATCCACAGAAGAAACATGCATAAACATGCCACATCATGCAGCGTATATAACAATTTTACACGACAAAGGATCACAAAGGTATCTTCTTCATGCTTCTTGCAAGACAAAGAAAACGCGCTTCCACGGCCGTTCGGCTGTTCTTCCACCTAGATGTCCATCATCACTTCCCTCAGCTCATTCGCCGGTCGGACATGGTCGGACTGTTCCGCTCGTGCTTTTCCAATCACTTCTTGGAGCCCGCCGTTCGTTTGGCGCCAGCGGCCGCGCTGGCCGCTTGGGCTCGACGCTTCCTGAGTGACCGGGGGCGATGAAAAGAGGGTCGCGAGTCACTCGGACCGGCGACAGGGGTCGTATAGGTCGTAGGGGTTAGTTGCAGTGATGCTGGGGTGTTGTATGTTCCAAGAGCAGTTCCATGCTGTATCGTGCTGCCTCTGTTTTGATTTTGCACGGCACCAGGCACAGCAAGTCCATACAAACCTTTGGAGGAACTGAACTGCATGACAAAGGAGTCAGTTTGCCAAATTCCTTCTGCTCACAACCCAATGGCGCTTCCGGTTTTTGAAACAAGAAACCCGTGAATTGTGGCGTCCATAGCAGCACTCCCAGGTCTCCTAGGTGGCTGTTTCGAGCCTAACTTCCCAACTGATGACCTGTTGGTTCCAAGCTCCTTGGATTCCAAGGATCTTCTTCACCTCCTCATATGCATCACGCACCTCCCCAAAGCGCGGTATACCCGGGCCGATCATCGGATGATGAATGATCGACATGGCCCAAATCAAATAAAAAAAACACGAGAATAAGCAGAACAACGCCACACACCCAGGGAAGGTCCCAACCCAAGGATCGTCCTTGGAAGACCGACGATTTAAGAGAAGGTATATGAATGATACCAGTTATGTCATACCAGGCGCTTAATATTGGGACATTCTCTTCCTATCACTTCCTCTACAGGGGGAAGACTCAAAAAATGAATCAAGGCAATCCTGACCTTGTTGGCATAGTCGGACAAACTTCCAGAGATGGGTTTGGTCTTAGTCGGCTGCAGCTTCGCAAAAGATTTCAACGTCTCCTCAGGCGCGAGGGGTGCTTGCCACACTGACAGCACACGGGGGGGCGCCGCTGATGGTCTCCAACAGGGAGAAGAAACTGGAGAAGAAGATTCATCAGTGGACCATCCGTCCTTTGAAAAAGGAGCACTTGAATGCAGTTCAGAGGTGTCACCAGAACTCCCAGCTGCACTCTTCCAGCTGGTGGGATCCCTTCCCAAACCCCCTCAATCCTTCCCGAAGCTGGGCGGACGCTGCACCACCTCCCCGAAGCGCGGCACTTGCGGCGCCGGTGGAGGCGGCTCGTCGGCGGCGGCGCCGGCGGCCTTGCCGCGGCGCTTCTCTTTGGCGGCCTTAACGCGCTCCTGGCAGATGATGTGGGGTGATTTCGGAAGTGCAAGGGAAGAGGCTTGGCATGTGCAGAATGGCATTGACATCATGGCATGGCTAGAACAACAGGACTAGGATGGACTAGGTTGGGAGATGAAGATTTCCTCTGACGGGTGGTGACTACGTTTCGGGGAGTGCAAGTGACGTCATTTGTTGGTTTTGGGATTTGCTGAGGTTGAACTGTTGATCCAATGTGCTTCTGCAACCCTTGTGTTATACATCCTGAGGCTGAGGTGAGTGTGTCTTGAAAGCAGTGGAGATCCAAGCCCATCTGATTCATCCACAAAATGCACGACTCCGTGGTGAAAAAAAGCCCCGGAAGTGGCCAGAACTGAGAAAAACACCACCGATTGGTGCGCATACATAGTCAGTTCAAGCTATTGCCCCACTGAGAGCCATAACTTGCCACGCAGCTGCGTCACGCGTCGCGTCACGTTTCGGTCGACCGTCGACCGGACGCGATGACCTTCTGGCGCTGCCGCTGGTGATCGGTGCTGGCTTTCTTCTGAACCACCTCGCGGGAGAAGCCCAATGTAACAGTGGTGGTTTCAGGGTGATGGCCTGGCCTATATCGGTCTAGTAAGTAGACAAGACGAGTGTTGTCAACATCCACAGGGAGCCTGAACATGAAATGGCATGCATGGACTGCACTGGCATGGGTGAAAAAAAACGTCTGCATGGGACCAGAAGCCGGGATCTACAAATTTCATGCTAAGATAAGATAACCTACCAATTTGTTCTGGCTCGCTGAGCTGCCTAAGAACTGGGTTTCCCTTTCGCATTGCCTTCAGACTTGCCCACGATGCGTTCCAAGGGCAAACCATGGCAAACCCATGGCCTGAAGCTTCTTCTGGACCTCTCGCTCCAGGCGCTTGGCATACTCGCCAGCCGTCTCCAGTGGCTTCTGATTGGGCAAGGCCAACTCCTCGCGCTTGATCAGTGGGTCGAAGCCAACGCACCGAACACCAGCAGGAAGTTCTTAGAGAGTCTTACAGATCTCACATCATCTGACCTAGAAACTCTTTCTGCACCAGACTTTGCTAGCCTTTGTGTTGAGGGATTTTGCGCTTCCAGCGGCACAGTCGACTATTTGGTGACAGGATTACTGGTCTGACTACACGGGACTATATAGGATCTAACGGCATGCGAGCTACCTGCCACCTGCTTCTGCAAAGAACACCGGAGTGAAAAGCTGACCGTCGCAAATTCAGGAAACAATGGCTAGAACCATTATTATTCTCCTGAAACCAGTCTCACACTGCATGATGATTAATGAAAGGCTGAACAAAACATGGTCAGCTAACTCCCCCGCTGAAGAGTTTCCAATACTGTTTTGAAAGGGGATGAAAGAGGTCATTGTAGTCTCACATAATTCGTCTCACCATGTTTTACCCTAAAACTTGCGGTTCACAGATTTCATGGGTTTGACCCTAGTCCTTCGCCGTCTTGGCCGGAGCCTTTGGAATCCCCTTCGGCAAGCCCGGCACCGGCGGCGGCAGCGGCACAGCAGGGAGGCCATCCTGCCAGATGCGAACTCGGCGCTGGACGCGCGGTTGCGCCGGACGGACAATGCCACTCCGACGGATGAGTTCCACCTACTGTCCGATTGCTGTGATGAAATCGCATCCATGTTGTGATTCAACAATGTGACAAATCACCTCCCACAAAATCGACTTCAAGGATGTGTAATCCGGAACGTGTAGACGGACAAAAAGTGCGTTCTCACCTTCGCACTTCCAAGATCTTCAACGGGTTGTCATACTCACGGTAACATGATAAAGTGCATGCTGTAATCTTTCTGTGACCCACCTCTGTCTGCTGCCCTTTCCGCTTCGACTTCTTCCTCTTCTCCGGTTCTACCTCCTCCTTCCTCGTCTTGGCCTTTTCGCTGCCAAGCATGTCCTTGGGAGATGGGACAGCCATCAACATTTATGGAGATGCCCAACTTGAATGATTACAATATAGTATAGATGGGACCTACAATCTCAACTTCAATGATCAAATCAATTAGCAACCTGTCCAAATGGCCAAAGAATCAACACTCATAATTGCAATCTTCCGAATTACCTGTCCCCGTACCTGAGGGTAACAAAGTCACAATCGTCTTGACTTGACGATGGTTAAGTCCAGTCGAAATGTTGGGTTGGCGGATGTTGGCGGCATTCCTCTGGTAGTAGATCTTGCTGTTAAAACACATCCAGCATGTGACATGTGCCCTGTCACGGCAGTCACTTCACCCCTGGAAAACCCACGGCGACCCATGAAGAAACGGCACCACCTCTCCTTGCCCCCGCCGAACATCGATCCAAACAAGGGCGGGATGTCCATGGCATCCTTGTCTCCTGCGAGGTGGCACGTGGAACTGGCAGGAACACACGGTTCCACGCCGATGGAACGCCTATGGAACCTTCATCCAGTCTTCTAAATCAATTTGTGTAGGTTGCAGTGGTGTGGCAGACGGAGAGGGTGCCAAGACAACCGTATACACCCTTCACGTCCGAGGTTCTATGGGTGACCGGACGGCGTCAGACCAGGATTGACCTATTTCCCACCACCAAGCCACCAAGTCATCGGTCACACGGCCCAGCCGGGCCCTGGAGTGAGGGGCAAATCCCTAAGAACTTGGCATCTGATCTCAGCCACTAAGCAGCTGCGGATGATGTTGGGCCCTGCCCGTGAGCCGAAATATAAAGAACTGGGTCGCTCTAGGCCATAAGCAGAGCCTACCGGCCGAAGATCCATTTAAAGTGCCATCAAAGTAGATGACGATGACTCACACCCACATCTGCTTGCCTCACATCTACTTGCGGCATGCCATCTGAACACATCATCCGAACTTGGATGTAGTTACATGTCCTTCTTTCTCTTGCTCCAACCACCCCCCCAAGGCCGTCCTCTGGGCGCTCGACACCGCTCTTTCTTCGCCTTATGTGCCATCCTGGGCGCGTGAAGCCAAAGGCTCTGCAAGAAACCTCTCTCCCCCTTGAAACTGGAGTGGATGGAGGCAGGCTCATCATATATTTATATTCTGTATAGGCCCATGTGCAGCACGCTGGCATGCGTGATGTTTCAAGAACTCCTGGCACCTGGCATCTGACTCTGAACCGAACATGGCCACCAGCCTACAGAAAACACATACACACCCAGGGTTCCTGAATGGGCTACTAATTAAGTGAGCTTCACATCATTTCTGACTTCTGAGATGTTCTGAGTCTAGGTCTGGGACACTCGGACTGGACAGGTTCTTCTCTTGTCCTAGCCGTTTAGGCATCTGACGGGCTGCGCGGCTGTGCCTTTCGGCACCTTCTCCACCAGACCGTTCCGAAGAGAAGACCAAGTGGCTGCTCGTCGATCTTCATGCCACGGTAGACCGGATCCTGCGCTTTGAACTTCCTCCGGCCATTGCTCCACGCCTCGACGAAGGGCCGAATCCGCCCAGAGCCCCTCTGTACCAGCAGTTTGCCAGCCCTTGGTGGGTTGGTTGGTTGCTTGCTTTGGCTCTGCATTTAGTTTAGAGGGTGTACATACTGGTGTACATCTGCACCCTGGTCCGGGCTACTGTAGGTGTTCGAGGTGTTTGGCCTTTAACATCTAGTGAAGCACATCCACTTTCCTCTTCGACATGTATCGGTCTTAGCCGCTGAAGGGGCTAAGAAATATTAGGAAATGCTATAATAGTGGATTGAGAGTAGATGGCACAGACCCCAAGAGGTGGTCTATATGAACCGCCATGTAAAGGACATTTTGAAGTCTGTGCCATCTAATTACTCTGAAACCACTGTAAGAAGATTATGTATCGATGTAGATCCAAGATGAGCCCAAGTCCAAGTATCACTCTTTCATTGTGAGCCTCCGATATCAGAGGGTCCTAGCAATCGCAGGAGCCTCCCCAAAGTAGGTTAGTGGCCCAAATGTCAAGAAAAATCCAAAAAGCCCCCCTTAGGCTCTGCGTGACCCCACCATTTGCAACATCTGGATACGACCTGTGGTCCTTTAAGATGCATTCCAGGGAGCCACACGTGCCACAAAGCTTTCGGCGAAGCTATGCATGAACGAAAACAATCAGTCGAATCATCCCAGACCAGGTGGTGGGTGTCACACTGCGCCGGTGTTTTTGAATGAATATGTGTGTGTGTGTGTGTTCAACTCTTCCATCTCATGACATCTGCTCCCCCGGTGAGCAACGGCAGGAACTCCATCATGTCGGTGTGACCTGATGGAAATTCTGTGATTTTCCTCTGCCTCTCAGGCGATGATGCCCCACCATGCCCCACCTTGTCTTTCTTCTTCACCTTTTTAGCAACTTTCCCTCTTGCCATGGCGGTCTCACTTGATCGGACTGGGCAGTGGCAAGGACTGGCTCTCTTTGGGAGGTGCAATCCGTTTTTTGATTGTCTGACACCTGAACAAGGAACTCACACCAACCACTGTGTCAAGTTGCCATCTTCATCATCCAAAACCCGTGTTGTAGGGGCTTAGCGCAAAACCTTGAGAACAAGTCAGGCCTGGTGCCAAGATCCCTGAATTGTCTGGTCCTGCAGGTGCATAGAGCTGAACCCAAGGCATGTGGGATGAACAGGCACTACCTGCTCCTTGTTGCTTCGAAGTGAGCAAGTTAATGTCAAAGCATCCAACCCATGTAACAGTATACTATAGGCAAACATGTTTAAGACAACACCGGTTCCATTTACCTATCGCCTTCTCAGCAGTTGCCTCGTGCTGCAATTCATGTTCTGCTGATGTCGCTGGTTGAACCACTCAATATCTCGGGACAAAGCCGGTCGCACAGGCGGGCAGTCGTCAGGTTGTTTGGCGGAGGACACTGTTCTGTGGCCGCCAAAGTCAAGCACATGGCTCGTGCATCGCATCGGTGCCACTCGTGTGCCAACGCACAGAAATATCTGACACTCCGAACAGTTGCACACCAAGCCCGGAAAAGCCATGGAAAGCTCTAGCTTTGAAACTCCGGAAGCCTGTGATGTCCAACAATTCGCTGACTTGGACATTGAATGTGAGGTGGCATTTGGATTGGACAAGGCCCAAGGCGACCCCTGAAAACATCTGGTTGTCGTGGTTATATTGCGAGATTCTGCCTAGGCATAGGGGATGTGGCAGTTCCTCATCGATGGTCAGCATATTGCACCATTCCAATCACTGCGAACTTGTTCCGCTTGTTCTGCAAGAAGGGATCTTCAATGTGGCCCTTGAGGGTGATTCATGGAACATGATGAAGCGCGCATGTTGTTGCAAAAAGGCTGAAGGTGTTTCAAAAGGTGCCAGGTGGATTCATTATGTTGTATCTTGTATCTGCCCAGCCTTAACTCCTTGTAAAATACATACAACATCCCGAGGCCTCCACATCAAAGGCAAACAATCTGGTTCTTCTAATGGTTCACCGTGAATACTTATCTCCCCTGACCTTCTTAGCTGTCATTGAACATCATACCATTCCATGTCCTTTGTGGGTGGTTTGTCAAAATCAATCTTGAAAGTGATGGAGGAACAGCAAATCAGAGTTGTTCTTGCTCATTGCCCAATGGTGGGAAACCTGTCAACGTGGGGAAACCCGACATGTGAGGCGTCCGGAGGTCCACTGCTCATGCCGCAAGACTCTCAGCTCTATATAAATGGTTTTAAAAACCTCTGCACTAAAAACCGCATGTATATATATATATACATCCGCGGAATTGCTTATGAGTCAAACGAAACATGAGCGAGAACAGAACGGGCCATCGCGTCCTTCTGGATGAGGACACCGGGGGGCTATCCGGGTTGCCGGTGGACCATGTGTGCCGGACGCCGGCGACCTTGTGACATGGATGTAGCGTTCCTGTGGCCGGGCCCTGGGGTGTGATTCCTTCCCGCAGATAACAACAGTACCCTTGATACTGCGTTGTTTTGAGCACCTTGCACTGCAACTACCACAATGACTCGAAGTCACAGGATGCTCAACACAAGGTGTTTGAACAACAATATTCAATCCACCGCTTGTATTTGTGATGTGCAGCTGTGCTTATTTGACACTGTATGCGCTCCGAGTGTGGAGTGCGTAAATCGGGAAATGCCCTAGCCCCAGCACAAAGCAGCGGCCTACCCAAGCACAAAACCTTATATGACTGGAAGCCTGCGAATGAAATGCTACAAAATGGTTTGTTGGTGAGAGCGAGAGGCAGGGCTTTCAAAGTCCATGACCGGCTCTTCAAGCACTCGGCACTCGCAATCCACTTTTTCGCACGCCGGCCACCGGCCGCTTTGGCTTTTGTTTCGGCGCCGAATACAGCACCTGTGCGCCGATGCGTTTATGGCTGTTGGTCAAAACAGGGGGGCCTGGTTGACCATCGAACATTAACAATGTTCTCTAATTATGAGGGATGTCAAGACTTTCAAGAAGGTCAATCTTTAATGGTTTGGTGATGTTTGCTGGGTGAGGTTTTCACGAAAGCGGCCATATTTTACCCAATCTCAGTGAAGCTGCAAACGTCAGCGGCCTTTTCTCTGTGCGCACTTCTGGACAGCCCCATGTGAGTCGTCTTGGATGGAAGTGTCCCGTACTCCCGAGCCCACGGGAGGTCGATTTCGGGAGATGACCCGGCGAAAATGGTCAAAACAAGCATGAACTGCAACATCCCAGCAAAAAACAAGGATCCAAAGACAACAAGTTCGTGACACACATGAAGCCGGGCTCCATTCCAGATCCACTACACCACGTGCTTAGCAACGCTAATTCAAGCAACAAATCCAACAAACATCCATCCGTTTTAGGCAGCGGGGTACTTCCTGTGACTACAAGTCGCAGCGGTCACAAGCCCTCCAATGCCCCTGACGAACTCACGGGTATGCTACCAGGTCTCGATTGAAACTCCGAGGGCGAACTACCCGGCTCCGATTACCGTCCCAGTATCATTTGGCCGCAGTCCTCCCACGACTAACTTTCACTCGTTCCCGAGACGGGACTGTCAAGAAATGGGAGAAATATGGGTGGAAAAAACGATATCACTTGCGTGCTAAGAAACAAGAATCCAAGCTGATCGGAATTTTCACGAAATCTCTAACATCTACCTATTTTATCACCCAAATTGACCGTCTAGAACAGGTGCTTGCCGGTGACCATGTACGGCTGCCCCAACTTCCTGGAGCCCCGTAGGATCCAGAACACAAAATGCATGTGCGAAATGCTTCCAGTAGCGCACTCCGCACACTCCTGAAAGTAATTCATATGAAAAACAAATGGAAAGAATGTCTCTTGGAGTCTTCACACAGGGAGCCCTGCACCAAAACACGTGAGAAATACTATAAGTACATATATTTACTGATTACTAAGTACAACTCAACACATCTCAGCACTCAAATCGAAACCTTTACCCTTCCTCAAGCAACTGCACCTTATAATGTCCAAAAGGCAGAACAACGATCCATGATGATCCATGCTATGCCCCTGCCAGGCATCGGCGCCTGGCACTGAGACCAACGGTGGGACAGCCGGTCACCGGTTGGGTTCGTTCTTGGGGTCGCCCCCGGACGACCGCTTCTGCTTCGCTTCGTCTTCCAATGCTTCAAGCCGATGCGGACTGGAAGAGACAAAGGGTGTTGCCTTAGGTCAAACATTCTGTACGACCCCAGGGGAGATCAACGGGAGATCAACGGAAACCGACACCAAAGGCACTTGTGCAAAATAAAGAACGCAGATGTCCTTGAGATTCTGGGCCTTGCATGATTGACCCCAGGCGAAATAAAAAGCTCACCTGCATAGATGCAAGTGCTGTGCACGACTGGTTTGTCCTACAAGTCACAGCAGGAAGTCGTGCGCAAAATCCGTGTCCTCCAGTTCGGGTGTCGGTGTGGTTCTATTGGACTGCATTGAGCTGAACAATGAGCTGCTCCAGCGTATGGGTGTTGCCTCTGCAACGCACCATGCTTTCTACATGAGCAACTGAACAAATTCCATATGGGTTTGTACACATCTCGGGCTTGCAAGCAGGGAGAGCAAAAATCCTTTTGCTGGTGTCCCTGATGTCTTTGTGCCTGCCTTTTTACTTTCTACGATAACGTGTGACCAAAGAATGGCCATAACAAAGAAATCTCAAGAGCTGTTGGCCTCGGACCCTAGGCATAAGGTCGCCTGGTACAGCCTTGGCACTCAACACCGCTATAACATACCAAGGGGGGAAGGATTGATGGCGTGAGGTGACTTGTTCACCAGGCAGTCTCTCCCAAGCATACCTGGAATACACTACCGTAGTAATGCCTATAGAACCGAAATGGAAGATATTGGTACCTCAGTATAGTGCTGCACCCTCTGGGAAGTGTGTAAAGCATCAACAAACTGTCCAGGGACCTGTGGAATTGGGTAAATGCATGTTCGATTGGAGGCGAGCTACTGAAATAAGTTAAGTTCAGCCACGGAGTGAGATAATCTAAGCTGATGGAGGATTGAGTTTTGGTGCAACATCCAAATCCCACCAAGCTACATGGCAAGGATGTAGCAACTCCACACCCATCATGGGCAGCAATGCCCAAAACTCGATTTTGCTACTGGCGCATAGCCAGCAAGCATGCCAAGTCCAAGCTTCACACAGCTGGAGATGGCCAAATGTACGGCTGCATCTACATCTGTGCAAAGAGACTTCGCACCATCTGCATTCGAAACAAATTCTGTTCATTTCTGTTCCATTCCTGCCCTCTCTCACAAGGCACACACAGAAAAACAAAAATTGAGACACTTAGAAGTTTCTGTCCGTTCATTCTTCCATTGATCTGTTCCATTCTGTCCGTTCCGTTAAGCTCATGTCGAGAGGTCAGATCTCTACTCTCTGCGCCCACACTTAGGAAGTTGGCGCGTCTGATACACAGACAAAGGGGGCTATCCAGGACAAAGGGGGCTATCCTGCACGTTCGGTTCCACGTAGTTAAAGCACGTGCTGTCAGTTTCCAAGTGGTACCTGCAAACATCAAAGGTTGCTTTGGGTGACTTTGGTAATTTAGTTATTCTGCCCCCACTGGGACAAGTTGAAAACACATAAACCTAGTGTCACAAAGCGTGAAGCACAGCGCTACACCGCTCCACTTCTTGAAGACGACACACGTGACTCATCGTACGTTTCTCATCGACCTTCCAGTGTGACTGGGCGGAGATGGAAGGCACAGCCAAGAAAGTGGACGAGTGTCCTTTAAACCTTTAGGCACGGCTGGGTTGGGGGTGGGCGCTCTTGAAGTACGATCAGCATCGGTCCTTGAAGTCAGCAAGGACCCTGAACCCGACCGAAATGTGTTGCTGAAAATGGCAGAAGCAAGGTTAAACCCACAGTGGCTAAAACCAACAAACAGTTTGTGAACTCAACTTTGTTCCTACCTCACCAGTTGCATCTACATATATCTACATACTGTCCTGCTAAATATCATGTGGACATACAGTACTACTTGCTTCCTGTAAGCAAAGTCAAGCTCTCTCCCAATTCCTGTCCGGAACCCACTGACCTGGATGAACCTCTGACCTGCATAGAATCTTTACTTCCACCGTCCTGGACCCCAGATCCGAGCTGACTCTCAGAGCTGAATGACGATGTCAGATCCTGAAGACGTGGAGCTCGTGGAGCCCGTGGCGTCGGACCCGTGGAAGGGGGATTTTCATGGACCATGCGGGACCTCTTTCTGTGGGAGGTGGGAGAAGGGAAGTGCCTGCCTGGGAGGTCTAGTGCCCATACCTGTCCATACCAACTATAGATGTTTGGGGATCTTCCCTTTCGCGTTGGCGGGCTTTGCATGATCCCACGCCCGTCTCCTAATCGTCTCCTACGCCCTCCCACTGGCTTCAAGTGCTTCTCGGGGATGAAGCCCGACACGTGGCCCAACTAAGAGGATGATCGCCTGAATAGATAATTGCACTATATCGCTGAATATAGCTACGTTCGTAGCCTCTTGTTACTAGTAGCAATGCCCTTGTTACTAGTAGAAATGCCCTTGTTACTAGTAGTAATGCCCTTGTTACTAGTAGCGATGCACTTGTTGCTAGTAGTAAACCTTGAACTCTTAGATGCTTCAAGGGACATGCACGACTTCGTCTAGATCCCGCAAGTGATTCGGACGAAGTCGTACACCATTCCTCTCCTCGAAGTTCAAACTTGGGCATGAGAAAGCGCGCATCGTCCATGATGTCCATCGGAGGAGTCATTGGAGGAGTCATTGGAGGAGTCCGCCTTGGTCGAAGTGAAGTCAAAACGTTTGGCCTTCATTTGTGACCGAATTTGCGCGGGTGATGGGTAAACATCTCGCACCTCACCATGCCATCAGTTGGTCAGATTCACTGTCAAAAACTGCAAGCCAATTCTGGCTGTTACCTGTTCAATATGTTTACAACTGTGTGTGGATAGGCAACATATCGCGTAATTCTGCACCTCAAAACCCAAGCTCCTGTATCGGCTTGAATCATTTCTGGCATTTTATGTTTTCACAAATTGCAAGCACTAGAGCATTGCTCGACGGTGCTCGGCATCCCAACATGCGCATATCCTCGGACTGCTTAGCACCGGGCTAAACCTCCGCCAGCCAAGAACATATATAACTATACCGCCGGACTGAAAGTTAGAATGCCGTACCGGCTCCAGGGTGGAGGCTTAGAATGCGTGTCTCATTTTCCTACACTTAGAATGCCTGCACGGCCCCACAAATAGTAAAGATTTAGGGCGGCATTCTAACTGTCAGTCCGGCTAGAGTGTTTTGCATCAAATGAGCTCTATATACAGTGATTGAATCATGTAAACACTATGTGTATGTATATATATATATTTCTCAAGTATATATAGATCTTCAATGGGAGATGAATCATGGTGGAGATGGTGGATTCACAGGAGCTGGAAGAGGCGGCGGATCTGGATTTGACATGGTCTTTTTCAAGACGGCATGCAACGTTTGCTGCATGGCGCCAGCTCAAATACCTAAATTTCCTTTTTTGAGCCAAGGCACTAGGCAAAACACTTCAACAATTCATATATATTATATACAAATTAGCCCAGGTACGTCTCAATATTTGTTTAAGACACGTCTCAGGTACGCCTCAATGTGCTGGGAGGCATTCTAAATGGTAGCCGAAACCTAGAAGTAAACCTAGACTCCCCACTCGGTGATAGGCATTCTAACTTTCAGTCCGGCGGTATAACACATACTAAAACTGAATCATGCCAAATCCACCTTGGCTGGGTTTCGGATGGCTTCGGCCTGGAGACACATGGCGAACCATCCATCCGAACTCCGATGTCCTCTCGCTGAAAGGCTGCCATGTGACGGCTCCAGGCCGGGCGGCGTGTTGCATGGGCTGATGCGCTTGGCCTTCGGTGCCTCCGAAAGGCGGGTGGGTCTTGGAAGGGGCGAAGATGGCGAGGTTCTGGGCGTTGGGGTTCTGGGTGCCGGGGTGATAAATTGATGTGCAAAACAAGGGGTTTTAGTGAATACAGTTTGGTTTATAACTACAGTTAAACCATATCAATTAAAGGGTTTAGTGTGCCGTTGTAGAAAGTGCGCGTGCTCGTGTATATTTATATAGAATTACTTAAAATTATCAGGAGTGACTGCCCCAAACGGATATATACCAGAATCTTATAACCTGGGTATCAGGACATCTTCACTCAAATCTCCGCCTTGGAGGCCAAAGCCTTGCCCTTCATGGCCCTCCGTGTCTTTGAGCCGGGAAGTTCTTCCAAGAACTCCAGGAGCATATCATCCGTGACCTGCAGAAGGTCAAGTTGGTCGTTTTTCAGATCCAGCTAGAGTCCATCATTGGAGTTTCCGGCCTCCAAAGCTTACTGAACAGTACTTCTTTGATCCAATCATGGGCAACCACACTAAAGTTCAGGCCTGTGGCTAAGTCAAACTACCATAAAATACCTTCCTGGAGCAATCTGTGTATGCAAAAAATGTGATAGGTCAAAAAAAAAACTGCTTTTTGGAGCTGCCCATGTCAAAAAAGTGGAATATGTCACGTTTTGTGCTCTTTGGGGATCTTGACCTGCACCTGGTGCAACAGGACACAATACGGGTGCAAAATTGATAAAGCCCTACACAGCAGACACTCCAGCTCAATTTTGGGCAGTCCAATGATTGATGAAGGGGTAACTCTTGGATGCGCTGCAACTTGCAAAATTTGACAAACAAGTCTATGGCGGAAATTTGCGGGAATATGGCGAAAATTTGCGGGAATATGGCAGATACTTGTGGACTGGAAATTTGCAACATATCGGATTATCGAACATCTCACAAACACTTCAGCTTGACCAGGCTGTCTTTGAAGCCCAATCCTCCGCAGAAACTAGAGAATAAGTTTTTATCCCAGTGAATTTGTGGTCCACGTCTACCTCTCCGCGGGCACCCCATCATAACATATATGTCAATGTTTCGTAAATATCGCTTTTTGTCCAGCATTGCACTTTTCCTTGTGCTTTGAAATATCGCACTTTTGGGGGAATTGGGTGGTCCAGGTTGTCAGGATTTACTCAGCCAAGTGTTCGAGGGACCGTCTCTTGAAATCTTGCAGTATACATTAAATCATTAAATAGATTCAAATAGAATAAACACGCCTTGCTTGTCTCCATGGCAACCGTCAGGTAGGATGAACATCTTTTTGAATCAAGGGCGCTTGCAATCTGGAGTTGCAAGCAGCGCATCATGCAAAATCCACATCATGCAAAATGAGCCTGACAAGTGTCATGCTTTTATCCCCTTTTCGAGCATCGGTCGACAGTCTCATCGGTCAGGTGGCAAGAGTTTGGCATGCCATGGTCAATGGAATCTCCTCATTGTTCACGAAGACCAATGGGAGGGTTTCGTAGGTGCTCATCTGGCCTCGCAGCTCACATCAACTCCCGGAGTCTGAGTCTCAATAATTGACACCCACGCGGACTGCCCGACGCGGACTGCCTCGGGGAGTTTTACCGATGAAGTGGACATCAAGAAGGTCGGTGTGTGGACAGTGGATGACCTGTAGCTGTGGGGTCAACATAATTGAGCAATCTGAAGGCTGCTATGACACCAGTACGAAGTGAATTACAGTGGTCCTGAATTGTGGGACACGTTTTCATCCCCATCCTCGCAGCTCACTACCTGGATCATCGAGGTGGTACTACATGGATCACGCCCTGGTCAATACATGTCAAAACCAAGGGCCCTCTCACGGCTGGTACTTAGTAAGCCAACATCTTTGCCTTTACGGGGAGGCATGCCCCATGGCCTTGCATTGACATGCCACGTCTGTATAAATAAGGAGTAGGCGCACATTTGCCGGCTTGCTCCGGAAAAAAATTGGGAGCCCCCCGCCAACCAAGGGTCAAATGGTGGTGAGCCAAAAGTCAACATTTGATCGCAAACGCTTAAGTGTTGGCATTGAACGATGATACTCCGTACACAAAAGCTCGAAAAACAAAAAGAAGAAACGAACAACCCACTTTGCAAAAAAAATGCATGATCACTCTTTATCCGACCCCTGAGTGAGATGTATGGTAGGGACACTTGAGATGAACCTGGCAATATATATATATATATGCAAGCTACCACGAATGATTAAACATACAACAGCACATCTTGAAAAAGACGGTCAGGATCACAATATGTCACAACCGATGGCACCGCACCGGTGCCCACACTTTGTGTTCCACAAGCCGGGTGACAGCACTTGGCACAGAAATGGGCCAAGTTTGCCTCCAGATTTCGGGCTTCGTTGCTGCTAAAAGCAAGGGCGCGGAAAAAAGGCAAGGTGTGAAATCCAGCCTCCCACCGATTGGAACATTGCAAAAACTGCAAAAGAACTCAGGGTTTTGGATTAGAAGCAGCCAGGTCGGGGCACCCGACATGCAGGTCTACAGACGGTCTTTGGAATTGATCGGTGACTTGGACCCGGATCCACCAAGGTGACTTTCTCTCCCATTTGGCCCGGTCGGTTCACCTTTGACCTCATGTGAGGATTGGTCTCACTGCCGCGGCAGTAATGCAAAAAATGCAACAAAATCAGTTGGCCAAACAAAATTAAACAACAGGATGTTTTAGCACATATACAAAAATTGAAGAATTAGTGTTCTTCAATCAAAGTGAGGGGTCAGCTTCATGTAGAGGATTTCCTTGGTAGCGTTGATCGCGGATCCCTCCCAAAAGGTGTTTGCACAGTCTTCTCGCGTCGTCGCTTCTCTTCTCGATTCTCACTACTTTGGGGATGGCTGCGCCAAGAGTACTTCTATGGGAGCCCATCGTTTTTCATCCTGTCAATGACCCCCGTGAAGGAGGATCATGTGATCGTTTCCTGATGGATTTTCTGTGACCTTCCAGTTGATCATTGGATTATTGAGTTATGTTGAATTAGAGCTTCTGAAACATGCCAGTCACCCAGTCGCCCTGCAGTCATCCCCTCGTTGTGAGACATCACTCCACGGCGCGAGCGGAGTTCCCAGTTCCGACGTCGCTCCCGTTCGCCATCGGCGGAGGTGTTCCGACCGATGTCCAGGCCTCGAGTCCCTGATGCAAACCTTCGCGCACATCGGCCACGGGCACGCCCGGCACCCCTGGAGACCCGCATGGCGCGTTCAGGGGCGGGGCGTACGGTCCGCGCACGTGACCGGGGGCTCAAAGGCGTGGGCCGGCGTGGGGTGCAAGAGAACAACCACCGGAAGAGGGACCAGTACGACTCAAATCCAGTAACCAGTGTGTGACTGCAACCATTTTTGGGGGCCACACATGTTGATTATTCTTGGGCTATTACTGGGTGTAGGTTTCACTGCACATCATCCCAAACCAAGATGTCCGCTTTCCAAGATCATGAGAAATAATCAGAGAAGAATGAGGGGCAGCTTGCTTGTGTATCTTTTCTTGATGCGGACTGGTGCAACTGCTGTCATCGGTTCCTGCCTGAAAACTATCCAACAAGTTATCCTTCGAATCGGTATCAAAGTGTGGTTTCCTTGGGGGCACACAGGTTAGAAAGGACCACCCCGGCCACAAGCGCTCCTGCAAGTGTGCAAGTGAATCACATCTCTCTCGATCGTCATGTGAATGAGCTTGGCGCAAGCTCAATGGAACTGAGTCCGTCGCTGTCAATCTATTCACTTTGCATTCAAAGCCAAAGCCGAAGAAGGTTCCTCACTTGACTTTCACGTCCACCCGTGTGCCTTTCTTGAAAACCCTGGAAACCATGAATCACTGTCTGCATGGAATGAATAGGAGAATCCGTCAACGTCCATCCATGTGCCATTCACCTACTTTCATCTGTTTTCATCACCCCCCGCGGCTGGGCACGCGTCGTCCTCGGTCCGATGGACCTGGACCCCCCCCCCCCCGCGCCTGCGAGGCATTTCATCACGCGAAAGCAGAAATCACAAGCGTCGTGACTGGTGAAGTTCACCACGGCCAGTTGCTTCCAAGGCAAATGAATGAAGTTGTACGGACGCTGGTCGGCAGGATAGCCACACAGGCCTCACGCCGACACACCGATCGAGCTCCGGTAAACGCCCTCCAGCCGGGGCGAGCTGCGATGGTTTTTTGCCCGCCGCGATGGTTCACCAAAATATGGAGAGGTCAACTGATCTGTGGTTTGTGATCCAACACCTACTTAAACACTGATGGGCTTGCCTATTGATCCTATTACAATCTTATTTTCCAACATGTTTATTTCTCATCCTTCCTGACTCCCATCCTCAAAAGAGTCATGTCGTCGTCGCTTCTTTCGCTTGGGATTCCGGCGTCACCGACGTCCAAGAAGCCACCAACTGCAGCTGAGCTACGGTGCAAGGCCACCACGAAGTCTTCTTGTGAAAGCCTTAGCTCTCATGGGCATGTGTTTTTGTCGGCCTTCCGGAACGTGATGAAGCATCTGTGCCCCAAGTTATACTGCTGGAATCTCCCGGACTTGTTTCGTTTAAAAAGAAACACGTGGTTCCCGCCTCCGAGCAGGACCCCGGGCCCCAGGCCCCGAAGAGTGGAAGAAATTATCGCAGCCCACAGTAAGGAAAGGATACTAAGTAACGGGGGTGTCAAACATGCACGTACATGGTGCAACGTGGTGCTCTGCACGTTGGGATTTCCCAGTTGGCAGTCTGAGTGTCGAGGACCTGACTGTCTGTAGTAAGATCTGCTATAAGGTCCTCGAGCTGAAGCTGAAATGACTCACCATAATTAGATATAATTAGGTGTTTTCCCTCCTATAGCGTTGCTCTAGCCAATCATTGAGGCTACATGTGCTGCTTCACTTCAACTGACTTATATCAACTGACTTGTAATGGGAACATTGATGCCAACATGTTGTGCCTCCTTCATGGCCCAACCGTCATGGCCACTTCTCCTTGGGTTGCGGGCTCAAACAAAAACCAAGCGACTTGGCTGAGAGTTTGAAGAGGATGGACGTAGCCAAAGGCGAGAGCTGGCACTCTTCCGTCTGGGTGTGCACCATCGTGGCGAAAGCACTCAAACACAGAGAGAACCCCAGGCAGTTTTGAGCAAGAATGGCTTCTAAACCAAGGACACCTTCGATCTCGGTGCTCAGGGTCTACCGAGTCTACTTGGGTGGGTTTCGCCGTCCCTTTTTTTGTGCCGACGTGGTCTCAAGCCACATGTGGGCCGGTGACCTCTACCTGGGGGGCAAAACAACATATCTATATATATATAAGATTCTCAGTGTGCAACAGGGTAGGCGTCAGATTCAGAGCACAATACCGCACCCAACATTATCAGAACATGTTGCCCTCCCGGACTTGGATGCTTCTTGAGGTGTTCTCCAAAATGGTCCAAAGGGCTTGCTTCGTTGCGTAGCTGCGCATTCCCTCCCTCTCCCCTCCCCGCCGTCTCCGCTCCGCCCCCATCGGACGCTCCATCTACACCGGGACGGCGGTTTTAGTCTAGATATGCCACTTCACCGTGTCGAAACGTGCGGGGAACCAAGGATGCTCAACAGGTCCCGGAGAAAAAAGCAGCAGCTGTGTATGCATGTCACTTTGTCAGGGTGCTTTCTAGCTCCCGATGTCCTCTCACTGCTCCTCACTTCTTTGGTTCTTGTATGTTCTTGTGCTTGACCTATCGTGTCTGCCCATCTCGTCTACCACTTCTGGCTTTGTGTTCCTAATGTTCCCGTGCTTTTCCTGAGCCCTACAGCTTCTCAGCTTTCGTCTGATTCACTTGCACACCAACAACCGCAAGGGCTCAGAACAGCCTTACACAGAACCATGTGTCAAGTGGCGTCCGTTTCACCTACCGTGGCTCCTGTGCAATCAAGCTGCATGTGCTTGATGGGCGATTCGGATCTTCAATCTACTGATCTGCCCCGTTTACCCCATCCCTTGGGTACAGTATGTATTATGTGGAGTCATGAGAGCATACATGCGTCAGTAAAATAAGAGTATAAATGAGTCAGTAAAATGAGATTATTATAGATTCTTCACAGGCCAGTAACTAAATTCTTGAAATTTCTTGAAACTTTGCAGGTCACCAAGGAATTTTCACCCACACAACTCCTACACCTACCACAGCACTGGCCTCTGCACTTGTGGCCGCAGCACTGGCCGCTGGCTTTGGACCTGGCAGCGGGACTTAAAAATGAGTCTCAAAGGAGAGCAGTCAAAATCTTGCCCTCAAAAGGCTACACTTGTTGGTTTCCCACTTTTTCTATGGGCCCTGAAGTTCGAGGCCCAAGTCTGCTTCCGCCCGATACCAGGTGTCCCTGAGATACCAGGTGTCCCCGGGAGGGATCAAGATCGATTTCAGGAAGGGCTGAGCCTGTGTATTTCGATCGGTTGAGCTTTCTGCTATGTCTCAGTTGGTCCAGCACCTGAACCTCCCATCTTTGGAAGAATGCACACAAAGCTTCTCCGGGATCGAGTTAGGAGTCTGCAACTTTGAGTTGACAAAGGCAGAACACCTTTCAGTCACGCTCAGTTCACAGTCTTCCACCCAACTACGCCCTGGAAAACCCCAAGCCCCAAAGAGGCAAACAATAGCAAAGCCTCAGCCTTGCTTAGCCTGAGTGGCCAAGCCCAGTCCATGAAACAAGCGGAGTCAAGCACTGCCTGGGGCGCTCCGCGCACCTCATCCTCCAGAAGTCACTCCAATGCCTCATCCGTGCCCTCGAAGCCCAGGGCATCACTGGGCACCCCACACCTTGCTGCGCCCGCGCGCCAAACGGCCGCTAAAGGCACCCCCCCCGTGCAGCCGTTTGCAGCTGTTGGGTTCAGCACGTGGTCTTTTTGCCCAGCTCAATGGGTGTGGTGAACCGTCTCTTGAAGGATGTACAACCCAGGCCCTAAGACCTGGGGAACAACAAGTCAGCCGCCAAATCCGGCGAATCCGTTCACAGTTGATTTGTCGACCCTGGACACCCCTAGACAATCCTAGACATGGAGATGTTTGACTGGTGGTGCCACTCATCAAACACACCTACACCTACTGCACCAGATGACCCCCTCACATCCCCTCACCCCGCCCACCATCTCCAGCGCCATGGCACTTCCGAGCGCTCAGCCTCCAGAGCCACTGCGCGACCCGCGCGACCCGCGCAGCCGCGCCTGCGACGCGTCTAGACCCGTTGACCGCTTGGAAGGTCGGGAGGTCTGGGCGGTTTGGAGTTGACCGTCGACATCAGGAAGACACCTGGTTTCTTATGGAAGAAGTTGGTGGAGCGAAGTGATGTTACGATGCTTCGAGGTTCCTATAGAGATCACCCGTACGCAGTGGATGGCAAACATGTGCTTCAAGGTGGCCCCACCTTGAGAAAGGCCACCGGGGAAAACGTTCTCTCCACCCAGCAAGGCTACCTGGCGCAGCATGCTTAGGCTTCTTGTGGCTGTTAGAGAGTGTTGTCAGGTGGTTGGACTTGCAAGAGAAACAGCATTTCATATCATTTCAGAGGCTTTTGGTACACATACCAGTAAGAAGCTCATTGATATGCATGTTTCGACCAAATAATAATTCCCCTCCTTGGCTTCTGGCCGGCGTTCGACCAGGGAGCCACTCTCACCTCGAATTGTGCGGGTAGCGAGCTTGAGTGCCGGTGACACCTGTGTGACTGTGAACTACACCAGAAACACAGGGTCAAGGTCAAGGCAGCTGAACTAGTTCAAGCTCATCTTTCAGTGGTGCAACAGGTGCAAGTAGTGTCCCAGCTACTGTCAGCAGGTGTCCTTGCCAAAATCCGTGAAAGGGCAAATCCATGCAAATCCTATAGATCTCTTCGTCAAATTTGCTCAGCGATGTCTCAGCGATGTCCAACTACGCCGCAGGCCCCGACCCCCGACCTACGCGGTTGCCGTCGGCAGTGACAGACCTCGAGTGGCTGGGCCACAGGCGTCGTGGCATCTGCAGGACAAGGACCTCTTGGAGGGTTGGAAGTTGGAAAACTGTTTGTTCAAAAAAGGTCGTCCACTTCCATCCTTGCTGGCGGCTGCTTGCCTTGGGTGGTGCGCTCTTCTATCGCATACCACAAGCAAGTGAGTATAGCGAGTACCCACACCCCATGGCTCACAACCCTCTCCTGTGCACAACCCTCGCGCCCTCGCCATTTCTCAGTACACAGTGCCATGGGCAAAGGAGCAAGTTCGTGGCACGTCGTGCACTGGATTCTCGAGAGATAGCTCAGAATGGCATGGTAGAATGAAGGTCTCACTTAGATGTCTGACCCGGTGCACTCTCAGTAAGCAAGAACCAACCATGGCAAAATAACTTTCTGGCAAACACAGTGTGCAGTATCTTTGACTACCCTCAGTTCCACCCAAAAAGGGCTTCGCAACTTCACCTTTTGGTTCTTTATGTTTCAAACACTGGCCTGACTTCCATATGATTCCATCATGCAACGTGCCCTCTCATAGCTGGGTTCCACGTTTTGACTGTGAAACTCACCTGAGAAAGCCCCAAACCTGCTTACAACATCTTGCAACCTGCTCAATGTCAACTGTCATGTCATCTCTGTAATTGGTCTTTCCAGGACAGTGATCGACCATTACTTGGCGAACCCTGCTAATCCTACAGAGCACCCTCAACTTCTGCATGCACAAAACAACTACTATATAAAATCCCCGAAGTGATGCAAATGTCTTACCAGCACTTCCTGAGCTTCAGCACACACGAACGGGTGAAACTAAGCAAAAAGGCCCGACCCAACTCGATGAAACCTTCACGGCTCGTTGTTGTTTATTGATTTTATTGGATTCACTGTCTGGTGCATGTTGGGATCACTATGAGGTTGTTCCTCCAAAAGGGCTTGCATGGGCTGGTGCGTGTGCAGGACTGTGGATTATGCATTATCATGTTGGAAGCCTTAGCTAGCAACAAACACCTTTGCTGGATATTCCAAATGTTTTGTTCCTTACTCTGCTACTGGCTGTAATTTTGTAGGTGGTCAAATGCCTGCTTCTGAGTGAAGCACCTTGGGTTGTTCCCACTCTTCGATCTGCATACCAAAGCAAAGGCACAAGTGACCTAAACTTCATCTAGACATATCTAGACATAGCCTCTCAAATCTCAAGGGCCCCTGCTGAGATTCTGGGCAAAATGCGATCTTTCACTGTTCACCACCTGAATGCACAGGACCATGTGTTTTGTAAGATGTGATAGATATACATATATAAATATATATATATATGTATATAATTAATTGTTATTTGAGATCCTTCCAATTCAGCAGGTGGAGATGAAGATGGCCAATTCTGCCCAGTCAGTCGGCGCTAGAACATGCTAGAACCGTCTGGTCATTGGGGCCCTTGATCGGGTCAGTCTGGGGCCTTGGGCGAATGGCGACGCGCATGGCATGGCGCTCCCCGCGCGGACGAGCGGAGGTTCGAAGCGTCACCGACCGGCCGATGCGTTCGGAGTTCGTTTTCGGGTCAATAAAAGGAGAAGAAGAATGCCAGGTATGTCATTCTGAGAAAAGATTTGCCTTGCATTCTTGCAATGCCCCCAATGCTCCCAATCTTTTCTCAAATGCAAGGCAATGTTGGGCCAACAAAAGGAGACCCAGAACAGATTTGGGATCGTGGGTCTGTCATTCTGGTCCAATGCTTCTGAGGCTTTGTCGCACGAATTAGGCCAGTTCTGCTGTGAACAGATCGGATGAGCAGAACTTTGCGATCTCGGTGGGCAGAATCAAGGCGGATCAGTTTGTCTTCAATGAAGAGTTTCTCCTTCCGCACCTGTTGCAATTCAAGCATGAGGTCGTCAAACATGTTGGTGCCTCTTGATGTCTCATGTTTTCCTGGCCCCTTCATTCCAAAATCTTGCACTCCATGTAGAACATTGAACAAAATATGGGAAAGCGTCTTCAACGCGGAAAAGGCTATATAATCTACTGTAATCTACTGCGTATCTCATATTCTCGTTCTCTTGGTGCTGCAAATTCGCTGCAGAGTTCTCCGCATCCGCCGCCGAAACCGAACCTCCTCACCGACCGTCGGGGGAACGCCCCATCCGAAGCAGCTGAGCTGAGCTGCTGCTCTTTCATCTATGCTCGCCCTGAGGACTAACACAGACCCAACGTTCAATGCTGGCTTGGACTTCAAATTCTTTCAGGGTCTGTGCTTTCTTCAGGCATGAAAGAGCTTTTGCGTGACACATCACTTGCGGCGCACTGACCGCGCAACAGAAAAGGACTGCTCTTTGGCAGGATCGGGCGCCACTCATGCCAAGACGGCGCATCGGAAAGTGGAAGCGGTGCACCTGAGAGTGGCGTGGATGTAGAGCATGAATCATGGTGGGCATTGCAGCCTGGTTTGAGATTTCTGCGGGCCTTATTCCCAGGTCCTTCAGCTCAAAGGACTCATTGCAAGAATGTCATCAGAACGTTGCGGCAAATGTGTGGGCGCCACCGTGGCGTGCTTTCCCCGCCAACTTTCGAGCTACTGCCCACCAAAAGTCATGTTTAGTGGCCCCTGCAAATCTCACAAAAAGTGACCAAAAGATACCAAAAGTACTAAGTTCCAAGGGATCAGCAGGTGGTAGGCCGGTGAACCGGATTGCCTTGTTGTGACGTCATTCCACCCTCCTCGATTCCCGGAACGTACTGCTTCTGGGCGCAAAAACCGAGAACCCACTCTTTTGAAGGAGGTGGTTGCAGGTGGCTCTTCACTTCTTCGGCACAGGTTGTGATGATATGTCATGTCTGAAAGCATCTGATAGGAGTATCAAGGCTCAAAATCCCACCTCCAAACTATACACAAAGCACCATGCTCGACACGTTTATTATGCAGCATTCCAGCTGACCCACAAAGCATGGACCGCGCCTTCATTAGCGGAGACCACGGGAGCTGCGGATCTCCTTGATGTCCTCCTGGATCTCCCCTGCCATGGTCTTCAGCAATCCTGAAAGGCGGAGAACATGACAGGTGTGGCGGGGGAGACTGTTTGGGGCGACCATGCCATCACAAAGATTTCCAATCCTCCTCCATTTTGTGCAGATGGTCACAAGTCATGACTTCCTGCCCTATCTAAGCCGTTACCCAAATGCTTTCTATAGGTGTCCTTCAAGTCGTTCCCTTCAAACGAGCCTGGCAAACCAATCTTGATCTGCACCGTGCGTGCATGTGTACAGTAGAACATATAACTACATATACATAGTATAGTTCTCAAAATGCATGGCTTGTAAGAAAATCCGTTTTAACATTCTAACCCACCAGTGGCCCACCGGTGTTGCACCAGAAGAGCATCTCGACCCGCATCCTTGAGTGACCCTTGGAAAGAAAAGAGGGCTTCGTCCGCTCTTAAACAGCATCATGCCTAAGGTGGAAATGTTGACGTGCCTGGAACCCAACAACCTCAACCCAAAAGACACCTCAGCCCTCCAGGTGTCGAGCACTGCATGGGATTGCCCTCCTACATCTCCAGTTGGCACGGTCCTACACCAGTCATGTCTCTGCAGTGCACTTACACCAGTGGGCGAAACCACGGTTTCATGCCCTCTCTTCAAGAAAAACAAAAACATATCGAAGAATGAACCAGCATAACCCGCAAACGCGTGGGTCGATGTTGCGCTGAACCGCCATGGCGGGTCGAGGGTTTTCTCAGGGGTGCCCGTGCCGATCGGTCGGGTGTCGGCGTCCGCTTCTGCCAAGGGGCCCAGCAACCTGTCGTGGTGAGCGGCAAAAGAGGGGAAACACGGGCATTTCGAACAGAAGTGACATTGAACTCCAGTAAATAAAAGTGATTTTGGTGGAAAGCCTGCTTGGCAACGTGGCAATGTGGAAAGCCTTAGCCTGTTTGTTTGCCTCATCCATTACTGTTCATGATCTTGTAGCTGCGCTAAGTGGCGCACTCTATTGATAACTACCATTCCATAACCCTTGTTCGAAAACATTCTGCGAACTCCTAACAGAACCATCAAGAATCATCCGGATAATTTAAACCCTACCATCCATGTTGCTGCGCAAAATCATGCACAACACTATCAGCATGTCTCACCTTTTATGAGCCTTCGAATGGAATGGACGCATTGGAGTGCAATAGCCATAGTAGTCATCACAAAATCTAACTCATCTGCCCTAATCAAAGAAAGGCCACGATGTGGAAGCATCGTTGGTCCAGTCCAGCCCTTCAATCCTTTGGTTTGTTGCTTCCTGTACTTCGTGAGACTCCGCTTACTGGTTTTAGATGGTTTCGAGCCCAAAGCTAGATCTCCTTAGTTGCTGGAAGTAGATTTACATTGCGCAGCACCATAACCATCTAAACTAAGTAGATCCTCTTCTCCCAGTAGTTTCCTGATTTTCCAACGGAAGGCCTGAGTGACTGGATGGTCCAAATGGGCACGTCCTTGGCCGCCAACGACTGGGGAGGCCATCCCGGCCGGATCGACTCGGAGGTTCAGATTCGACGCCCTGCAGTGGCATTCCGCCATGGATCGCCATGGTCTAGAATTCGCGAGTACATATATAGCATCTTACAAATACGGCTCAACAGGTCAAAAGCAAACCTTCCAGAGCTCTTCCAAATGATTCAAGTGGCTGACCAGTAGTGGAGGTGCGAGACTGAGGCATCTGGCTAAAAAACACCAGCCAAAGGGTTTTCGCCAGCTGCTAGAAGCTTCCACAGCCCTCTTTTTCCCAAACCTTGTCATGGCTCTTCATGTTCAATCTTCTTGAGCTACCCAACCACCACAACCCCCAATTTGCGCATTCGACCGGTGCTGAGGCAAAACTGCACCCCCCCAAACAATGCTTTCCTTGCTTCGGTCGGCCGCCACGCTTCGAGCCCGGGGGGTGCGTCCCAACATATATATCCCCCCCAAGCATGGAAGTGGATGCGCCGGCCGCTGGCCCCTGGAAAATCCAATTGTTTGGTCCGAATGCGGGGGGTGGTGTATGGGATGGTCTACTTTCATGGTTATTGGAGAGCGGGTCACTATTTTCGAACCAGGCCATTCAGAGTTCTCATCTCCCCGGCACCCACCGCGTCCCGCCATGGCCGCCAGAAGTGACCGTAGGGGACTCGTTGCAGCGAAGGATCCAACAGAACCAAATTCAAGAGCCCTTCCACAAACTCCTGGAAGGAGGCGCAGGGCCACGTCGGAGGGTGTCTTCTTGGAAGGGGCCAGAAAATTACCGGAAAATACCACCAGTAGAAACAACATAAACCATCATGAACCCATGTCATTATAAGATATACAACACGTATTGATTGAAAAACATGATGCTCTTTGTCAGTCATAGGGGGTGGTTGTTTCGCACTGCGTTGGTAGGCCCCTGTGCCAGTCGTTGCTAACACGGCCTCTATTGCAATTGATTTGACCAGAGTCGGTGCTGGAAGAAGGCTACTTCCATCCCAACGAACTGCTGCTCCGAGCTGCTGCTTGTGTCAGTGACCCCGTGCCATCGACATCTAACCTCGGAAGAGCCACTCTGGGACAGTGGCCACACGTCCAGCAAGGTTGCTGACCCTCGCAAAATTATCACGTTGACATGTATTCACCTCCATTCTCGCGTTCCAGTCGCTAATGGTGGGCAGGGGTGCTTCCCCTACACCCAAGGTGAAGTCACCGCCACCTTGTGGGAAGGAACAATGTTGGTCCTCAACCCCGATGAATGGCAAACTCTTGAATGATAACAACATTATGTTGGTGTGGGTGGCGTGCGTAAGACCAATACCTGAAAATGCTTGCATTGCTACACTGAACATTATGCATCGCCAGCATCTCAAACATATTCTATATAGTATCTGAAGCCAAGTGCAACAAAACAATTTCTCTTGATCAACATACACATCAATCATGTTTAAAGATGCTTGAAGTATGCGCACCCTGCCGGCTGTGCTGTTGATTTATTTCTTTGTTTTTTTCTTTCCAGCGCTCCAACCTGCAAATTCTTTACACGGACCATTGTGGAGACCAGTTCGTCGACTGGATGGCTGGCAAGGCCACTTAGCGCCAAGAGACAACTCGAAGAGATCGGCCATGCTGGGGATGGATATGCTTTCCTTAGGGCCATATTGGGGGCGTGATGTGACTCGGTGGGATGTGGAACACAAAAAGGTTGGAAACATGAAGATGGAAAACACCCATCTTCCTTGCTTGTGACGAGTGGAATCTGGTCTAGTGAAGTCAGAAGCATTTCTTGACATGAGAAGCAAGGAGAACTACAACAAAAGGCATCCAAAGACTGTGATGTTCACATATGTCACAGTCCACACTCCAACTGGCAATTGGAAGTGAACAAACCCAGGCTCCACCCGCAGCACTTAGCAATGCTCATCATCTTCAGAAAGAACAGGGTTCGGGTAAGCAAATGATTAGGATTGATTAGGTTTAAACACTTTTTGTGAATTGGTGGGCTGAGCAAACCGGTGTTTAAGATGCTTCAAATGAAAACAGCTTCAAGTTGAGCTGGTATGCGCAATATGTGCAATGAAAGACCTCACCAGGACCAGGACATCAAGCAACAAAAGATATCCTCTGAAGGCCTTGCAGCTTCTTGGGCTTCTTGCATTGCTTCTTCAGGGTCGACAAGCTGGCGTTGCTTCTTCCACCCCCCCCGCCAAGATGTTAGGCCCAGGATCCAGCAGCTTGCCAGGCAAAATGTCCAGCGGCACGTGCTCGATCTCCTCCCTGGAGATGAAGCCACTGTGGTCCTGTAGAGTTGCACCAGGCGTGTGGCGTGGCACGTGGCGTGCAGAGATGGGAACGGCGGGGCACAAGGCTTTTGGAAGGTGAAGAAAAATGCACACACAGTAGACTCACTAAAACTAAACGGATCGTCTGGTATGCAGTGCACATAATCAAGGAAGAGCTTTTTGCCTGAAAAAGATGACTGGAGGTTGCGGATGAACTTATTCGACAAGACACGGAACAATTCACAGTGAGAATCAGTGAGAGGTCTCAGGGGTGGGGCTGGTCAAGGACGGTGACCCTTCACAACATGGTCTCACCAAATGGCATTGTCGTCAAGGTACTTCATAGCTTGCAGTTCATGGGCACGGTTGGGCGAGAGCCCCAAGCCCCGCATCTGTGGACTCAAGCTGGAGCTCAGGTGGTGAGAGAGGAGGTGTTTCGTGAGAGGAGGCCCCCTTCGGCCTTCTGGGTGGTGATGGAGGAAATGCACACGGTTTGCAAAGAAGGACCCTGATGTCGTGTTCTTTATTTAACATCTTCTGTCTTCTGAAGGGGTGTCGAAGTAGGCCTGCTTGCCCAAACTTGCCTGAATGGATGATGCGACAATATCGACGATTGCACTCTGTGCTTGCGCTGTGCTTTGTGCACACTTAGCTTGGGCAACCGAAACAAGAAGCGAAAGTTCCATGCAACAACTCAAACAAATGTTTCATCTATTCAGGACCCATATTTGAAGCCCATACAATATGAGTAGCAGATGATCCATGGCAAATCATCCGAAAGTTTGACTCATTGAGCAGTGATCTTCTATCTATTCTATCTAGCGTCAAGTTCTTAGCCAATACCACAAACATGGACCTGACTCTTACCGGAAGCACCCTATAAATCCCTGATTCCCTGACAATGCTTGGAAGAAAATCATGGAATTTCTTGATTGTTGATGTTTGATTTGGTTGAAATACGGGGCAGTTTGATTCCAAAGAAACTTGTACCTTTCACTGTTGCCAAGCTAACCCATGTTAACCCTTGCAATCTGCCTCTTTGTGTCTACCAGGAACCCTATGACTGTGACGGACCTCTAGCTGCTGCCTGGAGCAGAGCGGAACTGGTGCCGTGACGCGAAGGAACCCGCCTGCCTTGTCGAGCACTTTGAAGATTTCGATCATCGCCGGCAGGGCGGCCTTCGCCTGGATTGGGCCGTCCACTCGCTTGGATGACCAAACAGGTGGTGCTCCACTTCGGTGATGATGTCACGGAGGGCAGCTGGAAGCTTTTTGGCGTGCGCAACTCTCAATGAAACAAACATGAAACAAAGAGCCCGTGTGGATCATGGGGTGGGTCGCACCTTGTTTTTGAGCTGCAGCCGTTCATACTCGGCTTCTTGTGCTGCATTTTCCAGGCAGTTCTCGACCTGAGATCAAAATGACGAGAAGATCGAGAAGGATCTATCTATGTATCGATATACCTCTGAAAGAAATCCGTGCCACGAGAAGACCATATGCAGTGACCCCAAATAGATAGAAAATAAGAATATCCCCCAACATGGTAGGCTGATCCCTTTATCCAAAAAAAGAATTATTTGATACTCTTTGGATTTGCATTTGTGTCCTTTCTGACATTTTCTGAACAAATTCCTCGACCAAGGAGTTTGGAATGTTTTGGGAAACCTGAAACCTCTCACACCTGTTTGGTATAGTGGGTAGGGATGGGTAGCGGTAGTAGCAGAGGTTTATTAGGTCAGTTCAGGTCATTCAAGATCAGTGATCTGTAATTATGCATATACTTGCGCATATAACTGGCGTTTGACAATGGTTTTTGTTTAGTAGGTTGCTTTGTTGGCTTATTGGACTCCCTTAGGATCACCAGCGAACGCTGGAACTGAGCTGCCAGAACTGCCGTCACCAAGTTCATCAGTCCTGAGCCCGCACGCGTGGAGCCCTTGAGAATTCTGAGGCTAGCTTCAGTTGGAGGACTTGAAACTCTTTGATCTGCAATTTTTACATGGACTTCCCACATGCTACAACAAACCAGAGCTGGTGCGGTGTGATTCTTTGGATGTTGGATGATGTCAGCTATTCAGCTGTCATAGACCCAAAGCTGAACCGCCAACACTCACCTAGCAGGTTCGTCATGGTTCATCCCTCCTGCAAATACAAGCATGAATGACCCCCAAAAGGCGTTGCAGTTGCACCAAATGCGTAAAGGTGCGAACTTCAGGTCCCACTCCATGGTCAACTGAAACACTACAAAGACCCTGCACTGACCCTGCCAGTGCCGAGGGGGAAGCTTGCAGGACCTTCAGGCCAAGGGGCCAATAGAGATGATGAGGCCCAAAGGAACAAAAAAGAAGAATAGGAGGGGCCGGGCCATCATCAACCTTAGTCAGAGGGGAAGTCGTTCTCAATGGGACGAGTCCATCCGATCTGAAGTGGAAGAATAAACATCAAGAAAAGAAGTGGACTAAGATGGAATAAGGCTGCCTCATGCTGCCTCCCTTCAGGGCAAAGATTATATACTAGTGCGATTTGAGGGGACCGATGACAGTAGCAAGGAACAAGCCGCACAAGGCACAGTGGGAGAGGTCACGATTTGATACCAGTATGTCAGTATGTCTGACATGTCATGCTATGTGATTGCCGGGGCATGATGCATGATGATCTGTGAAGTGGTGAGGTGAGATTCTGTAATTAAATGTACTGTAATTAGCCATTTGCCGAAGTAGAACGTGTTCCACTCGTGGTTCCTTATGTTGAAGCATTGTGTGAGGTGGTAAAGCATGATGTGAAATCTTGTTCACCTAAACTGTCCCCTATGACTTTGGTGTGCCTCCCTGATTTAAAGTGAGCGACTGGCCTCCAAAAGTAGCACAAAGTACCCGCACTTGTTTGCAATTGGAGGACGGCCATGAGAGAAGTCGCTGGATAAATGATTTTCAGACCCAGTAGCCAGTAGCGGAATGCGTTGGCAAAAGGTTTTGGATCATGGGCAACCTACAACAACCCAATAATTCAATGAGTTGCCGACGCCTTCGCCATGGGGTCTGCGGATGGGACACAGCCACGGTAAGGGGTAGAATACACGGGTAGAGCCTGATACCCTTAGCTTAAGAGTGGCATTATTCAGTCTATACCGCTACAATCCACTACACATTTCCGTTTGAGGCTGGAAGCTTGGCTGATCGTTCTTCTTGCTACAAACTCAGAACTTGACATCACTTTTCAACTACTTACGTGTGATTATGTGTGCATAATCTGGATAGATACTCGAAACACTGGAAAACGAAAAAAGCAAATCAAATAATGGTTTTCTCGATGGACGCTCTTCATTCGGTGCTTCCTTTTCTTCAGTTTTCCCTCTTTCTGTATGGAGTCCTCATGAGTCCTCGATGGTCCGCCGAGTTCCCCAGTTCAGCGACTCCCAGCCCAGGTGCGGGAAATAGACCGCCGCAATCGAGTCCAAGGTCACCTCAAGTGACGAAGCAGCTCTCTAAACGGTGGGATCCAAAAGCTCGTACCTACCAAACGCCGATCGAGACATGATCGGACATGGTCACTCCATTGGCACCATGTCCCTCCATGGTCATGTCCCCTGTGTTAAGGAATTTGATGGAACCTAATTTGATGGCTTTCTGAAGTTCTATACATGCCAAAACCATTGGAAGTTCTATCACGCAATCGTGTTGTTCCAACCCCACACCCCGTTCTTCTCCACGCTCCTTCATCGCCGCTCTATTCATCGCTCCTTCCACCATGCTAGTTCCGCCCAGGCACGAACTGGCAAAGCGTCAAAATCGAGGTGGGCAGGTTGGCAAAATGCCTCTCCTGGGCGTTGGGCAGGACTTGCACGCCAACCAAAGCCGACAAACACTTGGACCAAGCGGTTTTGACCAAGCGGAGCGAGCAAACCGGTGCACCAGGAACGCCCCAGACCCATCATGCCCCATCCACACAAACTTGTGGCAATTCGGCAGATTTGAGCAGTGAAAAAGGCAAAGTTTGGAGCCGTCCCCATTTGTTTGTTGCTCTGACTCTTGCTGGAAGCTGTCCCACAACGCAAAAATCTGATAGGGCGGACAGTACTCATCAATCGAACTTGCAATGGACCTGTGTGTAGACTTTGGACCTTGGAGCTTTCAGCCAGTCTAGGTCTCGGTTCTTTCCTTAGAGCCTTAAACCAAAATGGGCAGAAGCAGGGCGTGACAACTGCACTCTGGCAGCCAACAGCTCTGCTGAGAATTCTTCTAGAACTGAGATGACATCGAACGAGCCAACCTGGGAACCAAACATGCGCCCTCATCCCGTGCATCCTCAAGCCAGCCGGCGACCACTATATGAACCCTCATCAAGCAGTTAACATTTCAAGATGGAGTGTGGACCAGTGAGCGAGCACTGAGCGAGCACTCAGATCACCAGAGCAGGGGCTACAGTTTTGGTCCAGGCGTCAACAATAGGCCCAGTCTCAGGGTCGAGCAGCAGGTCCTTGTCCTGAGACAAAGGACCACAAATCCAAAACATGCCAACATCATCGAAACACAATAGAACAATAAATGCATTTAAAGTTTTGGGTGGCCTTGTGAAATGCTATCTATCTATCTATCTTGTGGCGCAATTGACGGACGTCTCCAGGGACGTCTTCCCAAGGATTCCTCCAGGGACGTCAGCTCCAACTGGTCCAGCTCCAACAGTACTGAACCAACAACCTGAAACTCCCCAAGAATAGTATAGACGGTGTCCCCCTCAACACCCCTACGGCCCCTACTCATGCAGCAAAGAACGCCTACCTATTATCATCGCAGGATGTGACCACTTCGATGTCTATACATGCATATTATATCATAAAGGCATGTGATTCACAGGCCTAGTGCAAAGTACCATCACGAGACAAGCTGCCACAAGTTCAAGCATGCCAAAAACAGGTACACCGATGCATTGCTTGGAATGCTTTGCTTCGGCCGCTTCCCCCCCTGCTTTTGTGGTCCTTGGTGATGATCTCCACTGCGATGCACCCAGAGATGAACCTTCGCCGTTTGAGGCTAGCATGATGTCAGTGGGTGCAAGGTGCCAGCAAGCAACCCGTGCAGTTTGTTGGATCTGAGCCCCCTACTTATATAGCTACATGTGAAGCAGTGAGCCAGCAAGGGAACAATTGAATTGTGGACTGAGGCGGGCACTTGTTCCAAGGACCGGCTATCACCATATATATATATATATACAGTTGGAATCTGGAAGTGTCAAAAACAGATCAAACTGGGCTATGGAAAACTACGTAGCTGATTGCCAAACTACTTGTTTGCCTACGTACCTTTCCCCGCGCGAAGGCATACTTATAGCAATCCTCTGCTCTAGTCAAAGGGCCCCCAAAACCTTCACAATATCGTTTGCCTGGAGTTCCACTACCTTTACTTTTGGACGCTATGTACTCTATATACAGCAGTTTACTCCGTGTATTTTTCCTCTTTCCGCTCCAAGAGCCAACACCGCTCCGAGCCACAGTGCCAATGCCAACAGCGATGTCGTCGAGAGCAAAGTGCTTCCAGCTGTCAGGAGGCTGTGCACCAAGCGCCACATCACCTGGCAAGCTTGGCTCCGTGCATCTTTGTTTCGTTGTGAGAGGAACGAGACTATGGGAGTTCAAACAAGATCGTCCATCCGTTCAGAGCGGTTCCAAAGACAAGATCGTGACAAATACAGAACTACAATGTGCGTTCAACATGTTTAATTATGATTGTTTAAGTGCATTTTTGGGACCACAGGGTCTATGAGCACGCACTCGTTTTTGTTGGTCAATCATACTTCAGGGCCTGCAGTCCTGGAGATCCGGCTTCGAACTAGACACCTTCGAAGGTCCAACACCGAGGCCGGTCTTGTCTCTTCTTGCCCTGTGCATCTGCGATCATCTGCATCTTAGGAAAACCCCCCCTTCACACCTCGCAGCGAAGCAACTCACCAAAGAACCACCAGCCAAGTCCCCCAACAAAGAGGAAAACCAAAAAAACGATCAATCCCGTTAACAAGCTTCAGTAGATCCAACATGTGGACCTTTTCTCCATCGTGTCCTACTGGCCTATCCACGCCATCCACACCCTGAGCCCCTGGCCCCTGCGCGCCCCATGCGGCGGCCTTGAAGTAGCTGATCATCCGCAAGGCCCGCACCAAGCGCAAGAGCCGCAAGCCGCGGATGATGAGCCTTGCAAGCCATGGCAAGGCAAAGGTCATGGCTTAATGGGGGGGGAACGAACAGTGTGCTGGAGGCAAGTGGCCAACGCAAGTGGGTTGACGTCATTTTGGGATGTGTATGGGTTTGTTGTGCGTAGGTTTGGTCTGCTGTTGGTCGAAAGGCTCGTCATGTGAAGACCTCGGATGTCCATGATGTTTCTTCGTACATGGATGAGGGGCACGGGGTCCTTCAACGCAGCCGAATCATCCGCATCCATCCAAGGAAAACACCAAAACAGCACCTGAGACCAGAAGCATCCAGAAGCAACTCCGGTCTTCAGGTCTTCTTTTCGCACGTTGGCGAGCCGAAAGTGCTTCAAGAGAAGCCTGTGTGGCATAATGTGTTCTGGATCATTGCAATCCTGCCAATGCGTAGAAGTGACTTTCCAGCAACATTGGATTTTGTGAATTTGTGGACTTCTGACTTCCACGCCCCGTTCCATGTGAAGCAATGCTCCCAAAGACCTACAGCAACGCCACAATCACCCAAGCAGCGCTTCCTCTCTCTGCTCTCAGTTCTTACGGAAGAAGTGATCAAATATGAACAAATCAAGGAGCAAAGAGGCCTCTCAGGGTGTTGGTGTTTTTCTTCGCCCCTGGTCGCAAAAATTGACTGATCGATGTAGTCAGCTGCCTATCTGGCCTAGCGAAGTTCTCGAAACACTTAGTTGATCCCAGGTCCCTACCAGCACCAGTGCCCAGTGTCCTACTTGCAGTTCTGAGCTTCTCCACCGGTCAAACTACACAGAAACGCACACTTGGACTCCTTGGATGTTGCTTTAAGGAACCAAGGAGTCCAAGGAGGAAAAAAAGCAACTCCCCAGAGGAGAAGATTCAATGGCATTCACCCAAGACATCAACAAAAACCCTTAAGCAGTTCTCCGAGGCCTCTCCCCCTGCAGTTCTCCGAGGAACAACTTCTCGATGCCCTCCATGGCGCCCTCCCCGGCTTCCGACATGACTGGTGCCACGACGAGCGCCAGCAAACCCACCTGGTGCCAGGAGCGGTGGGATCAGGTGAGGCTGGAGATGGATTGAGAGTAGATGGCACAGACCCCAATGTCGGTCCATGTAAAGGACATCTTGAGGTCTGTGCCAAGGAATTGCTTGTTCAGTGGCTGGATGGATTCAGGTCACTAAGAGTGGGAGCGCGGAAAGACATTGCCTTAAAGTAGTTCTCGACTCAAATGTTCTCGACATGCTCTGATTGGCTCATGGAAGCTTTGGGCTCTGTCGTGATTCATGAGGGAATGGATGGGAATGGAAGGAAATTGCCAGCTGGATGAGGATTATCTGAAAGAATGGGAGGATGTTCCATCATCAGATCAGGATTACAACGATGATTAGCGTCATTTCAACGAAACAATTCTCTCAATCCCGTTTCATCATGCATCGATCACTGGACTGAGCTGGAGCAAAAACTGATTGATTTGCATGACTGGGGTCGGCAAAAGTATATATGCATATCGCAATATAGAAGTATAATCCTTGATCCTAATTTGTAACATATGGTAGGGGATATACAGTTAATTAATTCCATTCCCCCAAAAAAAACAAGAATTCTCCGAAAACGGTTCCAGCCGCTGAGCTTTTGACCATCTCACTGCCGCAACGGAACCAACAGTCGCTTTTCGAGGCCATGTCCGATGCCCTGCAGTGTGCGTTCGATCACATCCCACTCTCCCACTCCTACTGCCAAGCTGCAAAGACCAACACAAAGTCCAAAATGAACCAGCCATTGCCTGAAATCGCCATGGAGAATCTGCAAAATATCTCAACATAATTGTATGGAATTATGGACTTTTGCGCACTTGATGCATGGATATGCCTGGTGACTGTTGATGCCAGCTTCTGGAAACAGCTCAGGGATTGGCATTGGGCTTACCGTCTTCGCGCTTTGCAACGACCATGAACAAACACATTTTCAGGGCACCCTCCAGGAGACGATGGAAAACCGAGAGGTTGGAAGACTCCACGTGTGGCCCCACAAAGCCAAAGAAAACTGGGCACAGAAAGGATGGCTGGCTCAGTTTGATGCTATACATAGGAGGACTAGTTTGGATGTTTTGGTGCATCAAAAGCATCGCTGTGGCGATCACCCAATGCAGGTCCACCCTCTCTTCTGTCGGGCAGGCAGGCCGGGGTGCAAAACATCTGTCGCCCGCCCGCGATGAAGCGCAGGGCCAGTTCCTCAGATGGCCAAGGCCAAAAGCGGAGGTAACGGCATTGTGCCCCTACCCAGCAGCAGTCATAATGCATAGATATAACATGATATAACCAACCAACTACACATGTCCCAGAACAAACCTGATTCTTGCCAAGGTCAAGTTGCACAATGTGTAGCCGAATGTTTGACCATGTTGCAATTGAATGTTGTTCGTCTTGACTTGGTTGCCCAACCAGTAACCGAAACGCCGCAGGTCTCGTAGCATCACCCTCACTCTCCAGGTGACCAGCCTTCAGGGCGAAACAAAGGTGGCAGCTGAGCCATGATGCATTCTACCAATCAGTTGGCTCAGCCAAAACTTGCGCTTCTTGCCCGGGTCCTCTTGCCCCCAAAAAATAACCCTCGCGACTCGCAAGGACTGAGCAAGTAAGCCAAGTATCCAAGGTATAGATCGCTAGAAACACCCGCTCCAAATTTTCGAAGGAATCTTCGTGGCCATGCCTCGATAAAGCTGAACGGACGAGGCATGGACGCCCGATGTCTGGCAGTCGGTTGATGCGAGCAGGTTCATTGAGACATGAGCTGAGAATATGCAGGGGGTAGGAAGAGCAGGATGAAGGATTATGACATATCACGCTCCCGCGCTCCCTTCGTACAGCACATCAGCATAAGAACATTTTTGCTGAGCGCCCCCACATCCACCACCACTTCACCCTAAACAGAGTTGTTGGTTTACTGCAGGGTAGATGCTCAGAAGAGTCGGGGACATTTGTTCTCCGTACCTCCGCTGAACTACCATTGATGCAGTTGTGGATTGCCAGGTCCCCTTGGTTTTTGGAAAGCCTGCTCTCGTGGGCGGGGCCAGGCATACATGCGATTGGTGTCCTAACTGTCTTGTACAGTGGTGTTCGGCCCCTTCCACATGGAAACTGGGAACATTGACGCACAACCTGCAAAAACTGAGCAAACGCAGCAACTACACCTGACATTGATAAGGCCCCGCAACCTTGTCCGCAACTCTTGCAACTTCCACCTCCTGGGTCCCCTCCCTTATTCTCACTCTGCTCTTTTCAGACACCACCCGCATGTCATCCTCCACCGTGGTGTGGCCAAGGGGCAAGGACGTCTCAGCTTCTATCCCAATCGTAACCATGTTCAACAGAATCAGGATGCTAGCAGCCCACTCGAACCTGGAGATTCCACAGCCCAAACTCATCCGTCTGGTCATGTCCTTGCAATGAACCCTGTGGAAGGGACTGGTGAGCGGCCGTTCCCTGAGTTGGACTTGTTCCCCAGATAGCGAGAACTATTGGGGTTCTTTCTTACTTCAAGGATAGGAGGAGATGCCTGTGTGTGCTTTGGGGCCTGGGTGCTCGTGCCGCTGCAGGGTGCCGCTGCCAGATGTGTGGCCGCGTGCGCTTTGGAGCTTGGGTGCTGGTGCCACTTGAGGGCGCTGCAGAGTATCGCTGCAGGGTGCTGCTGCCAGATGCTTGTGGCAGTGTGCGGTCTCGAGCCTGCATGCCCGCGCCGCTGCTATGGTGCTGCCCACAAATATCTTTTGCTATCTGGGATCTATGTTGGCGTAATGGTCTTTTCTTCAAAACTCTTGACGATGATGGGCAGGTTGGTTCCCGTTGTGTCAGGTAGCTATTTTATGAAGCAAAATGCATTAGGTGAAGATTAGGTATGGAGAAGGGATTGCTAAACTTTTGTTGTTGGGTCAGATGTTTCCCCAAAAGCAACAGGCTCCAGGAAGATCTAAGAGGCGGGCGTTCAATGTGTTCAATGAATTCTTCTCGTCTTGTGCTTACAGCAGCTCCGTCGCCTCGAGCATGCGGTTCTGAGTACAGTGCACTTGCTGTGCGGTTGGTTCTGGGTCCGGTACCTTATCATTATATAGAGAAACCAATGTCTACTAGATTTGCAGAAGCAAGACTGTCAAGAACACAGAAGTCGTGTACTGTCGTGTGGTGCCAGCTGGGCATAGGAGGGTTCCTAAAGATTAAGCCAAGGCGTTGACTACTATAGGGATGAGTGAACACGATAGGGGTGCTGGATCCTTTGTTGGATCTTCTGCTACTTGCCGGACTAGGAGTGGGGTGTTGGGAGCCCTACGCCCTACGGGCTCTAGTCTATAGACTGAGGAGAGGGATGCCGCCCCAATCTTTGAGGATGCTCTGAGCCAGTGAGCCCCAAAAAACTTATCCGAAATCGCAACACACTTATCCAAGGACCCGATCTGGAACCTTTCCTGAGACTCATTACTCATTAAACGTCCAACAGGCTTACAGGCTAGGATTGTTGATTCTAAATTCTAGAGAAGGGCCCCAGAGCCACCTCAGTGGGTGTTCGACTGGCCAACTCGGAACTTCCCGATCATCACGATCAATCAAACATATCATGTCACTTGAATCATCTTGAATCATAAAATATCAATAATGCGTAAGATAACCCATCACCATTACCAAGGTATCAACACCAAGAGATGTCATGAAGAGATAAGATTACCAAGGGATATCACATGACATCACCATCACTATATATCCTCACCAATCTCTGCATCGGAGAGCCATTTGGAGTCCACCATCTTCTTCACGGTGTGTCGATACAGCGCCTGCGCAAACCACTGTCGAGCGGAAGGGGTCCATTGCAGTCTGCAGTCTGCGATCAGTCGTGATCCAAGGCTCTAGCCAGCATGACCCAGACCTGGATTCTGTGGCGAAAGGAAATCCCGGTCCAACGCACCACCCCACACCGTGCCCGAAACATCCAACTGACTCAACCTTTTGGCCCATTGATCCATTTCTCTCTTCAGGTTTTTGATCCACGCCACTACATGTCACTTGGGCTTCCCCAAATTGAGGTCTTGCCAAGCAGCTAACCCCCAGTGGACCTCAGGTCGGCTTCGCCAAGTGGCCCACCCACTGAGCTCTGCCGTCGGCACACGCTTCGCGGCCGCATCGCCTCGAAAGGACGTTCTGCCGAGCGTCGGCGGACCGTGCCGAGCGTTGGTCGGTGAATGAGGTGGCCATGCGCGATCGTTGCAGTCCATGAAATCGTATGACATATGATGAAGATCGCATACATGCTGAAGTTGCATTCATTGTTTGTTATTGCATTTTTCTGCGTGTGAAAGAAAGATCCAGCAAATTCAGCAAGAGATCGAGCTGAAAGAACTTCCCTTCAGCTATTGAATGGTCGCCCTTGCTGTGGGTTGCAGTTGCAGCAGGTTCAATTGCTAAAGGAAAACCGTTGGGAGCCAAAAACATCTGCGCATCGCACTGCGATTCCGCCTGTTCGCTGTCCCCTACCACTGGGGCATGGGGCGCTGGAGTAAGAAACCACTGAAACGACATGTCCAAACCACATCCATCCTCCACACGGTGACCAGCTTCTCCCCCCCAAACGGCCCGTCACTCGAGGTTTCTCGGACCGGCTCGACGCTGCCCAAAGGGCTGAGGATCTCGGCGACCACCTTCTTCAAGGGGCCCTTCCTCAGCGGAGCGCGCGCCAACGGCCGAGGATCTGGGAACGACCGGGCGACGGACCCCTAAGCCATCGCCCGGTCGCTCGAGGCTTTGGGGCATCGCATCGGGTCGTTCCATTCCGCCACAGGCCGTCGTCGGGTGGGGGGAAGAGAGTCTGGTGTTCGGAGCTAGTGCCTCATGAACCCCAGGGCTCCAAGCACATCCTCAGGCTTGGGGGTAGGTTTGGGGGTCCAACTACCTTCTGAGGATGTGCTTGGAGCCCCACTGGGCCAGAGAATGCTTTGCTGGAATATGTCACCATAAAAGAGATTGGCCCCTCGTTCGCTCAAAACAACACACACGTGACCGTAAAGCAATGAAAGCCAAGGCCATGCCGCCCACACACCACCGAAGCAAATGCATTTGTGGCTCTCTTGGAACTGGAAAGCCTCCATCATCGTCTCGTCAATCGCCATGTGTGCTTCCTGCCCCCACCGGACTATGTCGAAGACCCATCCAGCCACAACACACGAATCCGTACAGCACATGAACACATGCATACTGATGCACCTTTGTGTCATACGACCAAAAATGAACCCCCGCGGAAAAGACGCGTGCGCGACACGTGCGCCATCTGTGCCTGTCATGGCAACGTCTGGGTCCAAGTCCCAAGCGTTCCAACCGTTCAGTGATGGTCAAAGTGACCATCATCTGAAAATCCTAGTGTCGTTGACCCGCCTGCGAGATCACAGGCATCTCTTCGGTGGCCGTGCCGTGTTGCCGCTCGATCTCCTTCTCGGGGAAAGGCCTCCAAAAAAACCGTACCTGTCTCGAACCTGCCTGTGTTGGGAGTTGCCTGTCTGATGTCAACGACTGAGAAGATTACAAACATATACAAGGTGCTCACTGGCAAAAATCTACAGCCATTGAGAACCCGAGATCTCTGCACAATGCAGTTTGCTGGCACACACCAAACCCTCCCCAAACCCACCGCAGGTCACAAAGCCTAAGAGATGTGCACCCCACGTAACACAATGCTTAGCACATAGGATTTGGGTAGTTCCTAACATCTCCAAACTAAAAGCTATGGCCACCTACAGCAGTCACGAGCGAGCCTTGCTCAAAACACTGTGGCACACATACAACTGTATACAAAAGGCACCTTGCTTCATTGCTTCGGCACCCAGTTGCAAGTGCTCCCTCGGCTTCCTTGAGGCTTGACCCCGCGACCTGCAGCCCAGGCACACCGAGTGCGACACGACGCCATCGCCCTCGTCGAGCTTCATGGCCTTAGGTGAGCAACGTTGGGAGTGGACGCAGCAGGTGGGGCACACATCTGTTTGGTGACGTAAAAGCGTGTTTTGGGATGTGTTGGGCAGTTCTTTTCTTTCAACATGCTGGAGATGCTCGGCTAATACTAGACTCACTTGTTTTTGTTTTATCTTTACTAGCGCGGTCTCTCTCTCTCTCCCTCTCTCCCTCCCTCCCTCTCCCTCTCTCTCAATGTGTCCCGGTCTCTTTCTCTCTGTGGGCTTAGACACGTTGGCTTGCTTGTGACGCTTTGGGAAACCTACATGATTTAGTTCAGAGGAGCTCGAAACTCTGGACAACCTTGGGGAGGCCAGAGTAATGTTTCCAAGCCTCGAACCAAGTATGACCTGATTGTTGACGATAGGGAGTTGGAAGGGCGTAAGACTAAGATGTCATTCAAATGTTGTCCTCCTCAGGCGAAAAACATGTCAAGTTGACATGCTCTTTTTTTTTTGGTGACCAAACTCTGACCGACCCCATGTTTTTGGAATGAACACTGAGAAGTAAGCAACTGACTGCAATAGTTCGAAACAGCATGCTGAGTTAGCAGGGTGACCCGAAACGTGTCAAAGATGACAAAACCTCCAAAAACTGTCTGGACGTCAACTGGATGATGGTAAACAAACCTTTTTGGTGGTATTTTGGCAAATTTTGCAGGCTTCTCATTATTCTGGCGCCAAGTTGCCACCTCATGATATTCAGGCCTGCGAGCAGTGGTGAGACAAACACCGAAATTGCACACCGGGTCCTGGTGACTTTCTGGCTGTGAGTGCAGTTTAAGGACAACATCAACGATCACCAACCACCAACCGCCAGCACCACCACTCTGGCCGCGTTGATCCTAGCTGTGCCAAAACAGCATGGAGACTTGCAAAGGGTCGTCACCTTTCCAGAAAGCTCAGCATCTTGTGTCCATACCAATGGTGCTTCCCATTCCAGTCCATACCAATTCACAACAACATCCCCAACCGGATGGGCGTGATGGGCGTCTTCGCTCGCCTGATTTCGCTGAGGAGGAGCTCCACCGACTCTTGCCTTTCTGGCGCCAGATCGCCCATCTCACGGCACTGGCGGTGTATGTCAACCAGGTAGGGTACTTGAAGGTGCCCTACCTACATACGACATCTGTTTATACATATATATATATTAAAAGATTATATATATTTATATATACATGTAAAAACTTATACATTATACACATTGCACGTTGACATTATTATACATATATATATATATATATACATGTTGCCGTTCTTTGTTTTCCACTCCCTGGAACTAACATGGAAGTGGAATATAGGAATATGGACTCTGGGAAGACTATTTTCCGCTACCAACTACCAACACGGGGGTTTCCACTTCCATGTTAGTTTCAATTTGTGTATTGTTAAATCATCTTCATGTGCGTGTGAGGTAAAACTGTAAATATGTGCATTATGTAAATTATATTTGATCATCTGGTGTGTGTGTGTGTGTTTGCCCGGACCTGCCCAAATGTGACCAAAAGCGGGAAAGCCTATCTTTGACCTTAAATGCATGACAATGTAAGAAGAATTGAACTGCACTTCTCTCAGTGGCTTAGTCTTACCAAACTGCCATCTCCGGACATCCGGGTCTAAGTCTAACACGTTAAGGGCCACAGTCTTGTCACATTCCCAGGAGCACATGGCGCCGAAGTCCACCGTCCTGCTGCGTTGTCACTGGTGTGTGTCGCCCTGAATTCACGTACACGTGTTATTGGCTGCGGCATCGTCAATTGGGTCGCAAGAGCGTGGTGCCTTCTAAAAAAAGGCTTTGCATCCTGGGGTGTGGACGAGCACATACGAGCACCATGGGGCCCATACAAGGAGATTGAGGAAGGTGTATTGTACGATCTCCAACCTTCGCGCCATGTGTGCTGGGTGGATCTCAATGTTTTTAGCCTGGCACTTTCCCAAAGTTCCGTTTCATGTGGGTCTTATGGACACCCAAACTGACACCTGCCCCAACAAAAACGGCAGTGTAGGACTGTTCCCAAGTGGCTGTGACAAGCATGGGGGATGCAGCCCAGTGACCAACGCAAATACTGTTCCCTCAAAATAGCCATGCATTGAAGAGACTCCTCGCTGGCGCGGGCCATGGCGCAATTTGTTGCCTAACTGGCGGGTTTCGATCGATTTCCCATGTGGGGCCCACTGGTGGGATCAGCAGGACCATAGGAGAGTTTAGAGCTCCAGGTTTTGACCCACCATCATGTGTGTGCCGGCATTCCCTCAGACTGTCCGTCTCAGGACGTCCTTTGCCCACCGGCCACGGTAAGGCTGTGTGAGGGTTGCCCGGATGCTTTGGCCATCGTTCGTCGGCTGTGCATCAACAAGATCACTTGAAAGAGCTGCCCAACTCCCACATCAAGACAAGAATCTCAACCACTACCCACGAAATGACTAAAAATACAATAGGAGAGGACCACTTGAACACCACAATGAAGGGTCTCCAGCCGCCCCAATGGCCAAAAAGGAAGCATGGCCAGCTACCCGATTGCTAAGCATTCAGAATGGAGAACTCTTTTCTGTCGGGTCCGTCAAGGCCGATGTTTCTGGGACGAGCCGGCCTGCCTGTCAGGCCGTTGGCGGCCACGAGCTCATCCGTTGGACTCACATGGATTTTGGAGGAAACCATATCCACGTTCAAATCCACTTCAGACAAAGACCCCTCCTGCTGCTGCTTCTGCACTGCCTGCAGACAAGCTTGGACGTCCCTGTACATGTCTGAACAACTGCTTATGGCATCATTATTCACTGGCATGCTGCATCTTGGATGGAATGCTGAACATTTCGAGCAAGGACTGCAGTTCTATCTTTCTCTCCCGCTTGCTCGCTCCTCTCTCTTGTTTCTCTTCCATTGTCACTGTACACCTGCCCCAGTTTCCGGCCTCGATTGCATTTTCCACTTCCTGCTCCGTGAGCAATCTCTTGGGAGTCGCCATGGCGCCGCCGCAGGACACGACTACGCCGTTGGGCGAGGAGCCGCGACCCACGGTGTGGGGTGAGATGAAAGCACGGCAGGGGGAGAGGCTTCACACTCGCACCCGAGCAAGGTGGGTTGATCTCAACCTGCAAGGTATACAGCCACGATCACATCCCATAGAATGCTGCAAGTGCTAATTGGGTAGTATGTATAATATTATTTAATATACTCCTGGCCGCTCATGTGCAGAAAATCTTCTCGAAGGATCAGTTGCCAGAAGTGAGATCAGACGTACAGTTCCTGCACAGTCTGTCTGTGGCCAGCTCTTGTTCCTGTTCATGTTCCGTTCTTCCCCTAGAGCCTGGATCTCGATTTGAGGAAGCAAATCTTTAAGGCCCCACTTTCGAACGACTTCTGCTCACAGCCAACAGGGACACACCACTCACCAAAGCACGCGAACACTCATGTGCGCCAATGGAAGCCCAACAAGTGTTCACATGCTTTTGGCATCAAATGAACCCAGGCCCTCAGCCAGTGGCTCCTCCGCTCTCACCAAAAAAGTCTGGCACAGCCCCTTCTAGATGACTCAGAGGCTTAGAGAGTTTCCCAAGAGTATACGAGCAAATTAGACCCCAGAAACCACCTCACAAGATGGAGTACACATGAAAACTTAGTGGCTGGAGCTCTTTTCGGGTCTCATGCTTAAAAAGGAACTCCTTCGTTCCTTCTGCGCTGTCCCTGTCACCCATCCTCCGACTCCACATGGAAATTCCACGATTCTTCTCGAGCTACGTCGGAACAAAACGCTCCGAGGCCACAATTCCCAACACCGAATTCGCCATGGACCTAATCATCATTGAACTCGGCTGTTGTGACCCAAGAATACCCAAGAATGATGTGCTTTCCTCATCTTTCCTCCAACCCTCACCGGCCCATGACTGTCATTCTCTCACGCAGATCACGCCGTCACGCCGTCACCTTGCTCTCCTCCTGCCGAGGGGCTGATGCCGTGGGGCTGATTCCGTGGGGCCCCGTGAAGCTGTCGCGCCGCACTGGGCGCCGTGGGCAGCAGCACTCGAAGCCTGGCGCAGCGCAGGGTGAGGATGAGGTGCTTGGTGTTGGGGATCCATGGCGATGGAAATTGAAAGGGAAAGGAAAAGATGGAAAGAAAGGGGAGAGGGGATTTGGTCGGAGATGCCGTAATTCTGGAGTGATTTAGGGAGCAATGCATCACCTTGGCAAGGCACTCAGCAGCTATCAATGAAGAGATGTTAATGAGTCAGTACGCAAGTGCCATTGGTCCCAAAACACCAAATACACCTGGCTTACAGCACATCCTTGACTAAGATTGACGAGCTCAGGCTCCGGTCCATACAACTGGTACAACATATACTGTAAATGCCTCATCATCTACAAAACCTCAATTGAGACATACTAAGACCACCCGCGACTTGATGTCTATTCCTGAGGTGCCCGGACACCGGCCAAAGGCATGCAAGTAGACCAGCCTCAACACTACGTTCGACGCACAATTCTCAATCGGGATGAATGATTATGTAGTTTACTGTGTGTAGTCTTTGCGTCTTTCTGGAGGGTCTGTGGAACTTGTTTCGATCAGGCTTCCAGCAGAACCGGGTCAACGATGCTGGGCTTGGCGTTAGCACAGGTAGGGAGAAGGAACATGAAAAAGTTAACTGCATGTTGAGCATCGACAACGGCGGAGGAATTGCATCGTCTGAGCATCAACCTGCACAACCCAAAGAAAACATTCAAATAATGACTATTATTGATCCTCCAGTTCATTTAGATGAATCGGCGGGGTGGAGGGTGATCACCCCACCCCACCCCAAGAAGAGGTTCCCGTGTGAACACGTAATTAAGCTGGCCCTAAGAGCTAATATGGACCCAGTATGGTTGAGATTGGTTGGGGAGACGTATTTGGGCACTGTCAGCTCGAGGACACTTAGCAAACCCGGTGCCCCCTGCATCCTGAACAAGAACCAGGATGCCCCCCCAACCCTTCTTACAAAACACAGGTCCAATCTGCCAGCTTATCCACTCGCACATGATTACTCGCACCCCACATGGACCATGTCATGACCCATCTGCCATTCATGAACCCTTTGAAAATTCGGACACGCACTTCCTACCACCACCGAGGAAATCCGCTTCTTCCACCGATCTCCGATCCCTGAACGCAGCATGCAGGACTGCTTGTATGGAAACATGTATGTCAAATAGATGGATGATATGTCCATGAAACAGCTAGTGGATATTCTTGGGTAGATCGGCCGAGGCGGCGATGTTGCACGAGGTGCAAACCCCGAAAGTGGGATTAGCTCTTCTGAGGGGCCTCTGGTCTACTTCAGGGAGGTGATTTGGGGATTCTGACCTGCAATTCTAGATCTGAAGCATTCGAACATCGTCAACCCTTGCTGAAAGTTATGACCCCCGTGGACGACCCACCAAACTCTCCACCAAACAGAGAATCGGATGTCAGACTCCTCCAAAACTGGAGGCTTAACACTAACTCAGACTAACTTGAACCGTATAACTCTAACACATAAACTCTAACTGCATGTAACTCACTACTCCGCTGAAGCCATATCCTCCCCGCCCCATCCCGTCCCCCTCTTCGCTCGTCCATCGGAGCCGTCGGATCCCAGCGTGGCTCGGCCGAGGGGCCGGTGGAACAGATCTGGTGGGTCGTGAGGTCTGATCATTTGGAGCATCGGCTTGCAACTGACCGGTTGAGCAGTTGGGAGGAAAGTCATAAGTTCACTATATAATTAAGGTAGAACACCTTCCCTTATCTTCCCTGTCAGTTCTCCAAACGAGGCTGCGGCTGCTGACGCTGCTCAACGTGTGCTTCATTGGCTGGTTGGCTGATCCGGGGCCAAGAGCCTGCTTCTCTGATGCCAACCGCCCGCTTTTTGCCGCCTCGGCACACGGCCTGACTGCCAGTGCGCCAGCGTATCATAACTTCACACGAAGGGGGTGTCCTGCACCTCCACTCAAAGCAACAGCACCTCACGCTCCAACATCTATTCCTGTGGATCCACATACCTTCTGCGAAGGTGATTGGAGACTATTTAAGTAGGCTTGGAGGACCCAAACACTTTCTGAGAAGGTATGTGGATCCATAGGGTATGGCAATCTATCTGGATTGAGACGTGATGTTGCCCGCGCCAACACAGCGGGATACAGCCTGCATTGCCTGCTTACCCACCGTGCTGCGCCTCCGACATCTGTTCGGCATGGGACACCCCGTGCTTTGGTGTGACCGTCGCATTAGCGCATCGTCTGGGCTCTGCGCGTCGTCGCTTGGAGTTGATTAGGACACAATTGAAGGATCACGGAAACATGCGAAACGTGCCAGAAGTATGTTGCGAAACTCTTGGCATATGTTTTGCTCCGCCAAATTCGCCATAATTATGTATCTGTTGGTGGTTGGTCATCAGCCTCTCCAAAGTATATATGGCGAAGACTATCCAATCGAAGTTGTTGAAGATCGGAGCCCAGATAGTGACTTGAGTTTTGAAGTCACTCTTGGAGTTGATATATACAGTTGGGAAAGGTGGTGGCACCGTCATTGGACGGCCCAGCCAAACAAGGCACAAATCGTGGCCCTTTCAAAACACCAGAAAACAAAAGCCCCTGCACTGACGTTGCGGTGCTCATAACCTATCCACTTAGACCAGGCATCCGCTGCTCAGATTCAGAATGTGGCTGGAGCAGTACCAAACCCCAACAAGGCGGATGGTGCAGACCAAGAGGATGGTGACGCCAAAGCTGAAGTTAGTTGCCAGTACACCTTGGCGAACTCAGATAGGCAGGCTATGGCTATCGCATGGGTCGAAAGCGTGTTAGCACTGAAAAAGCTCAAAAGTGACAGGGCTTGCTGTTTGTGGGCCTCCATGGGTCAAGCCTGAAGGTCCCACCACAGGGGGGTGATGTTGACCCAGTCACATCAGTCAAAGCATCAAATGTGTGGTAACATGACAACCTCTTGTACAAATCACGTTCTTCTCGGGCCACATTACCGGTGAATTCCTCTGACTAGCGAACATGGGCGTCAAAAACGGTCAAGCTTGCAGTAGCTGCAGTCTCTCCCCTGGCGCTTATCAGCAAGCAAGCAAGGTACCCCAAGCAAAAAATAAATATCAAAAAAACGGGGTTGAAGAGGCCACCATTTTACCATGTCCCACCCCCACGCCCATATTTGGCTCACGTGCCCAGTGGACGGGAAACATCAGGAGAAGCTCCCTCAACGCTCTCAAGTGTTGCACTGGTTGGAAAAACAGAGCACATTAAAGACACACCGCGCCAAGGTGTGACTTATACAAGCCACATGCGAGGCTGAAGGGACTGCCCTGCAGCCGCAAACCGGTACATTTTGGCAAATTGACACAGCGCCAGGCAGCAAGACGGCCAAACCCTGGTCAACAGCAATTGCTAAGCCAAAGGGTTGGCATTGAGTTCTTGAAGAGTAAGACATTTGTCTATAAATCTAAACATATTAAAGAAATTTAAAGAATACTATATATATATATAACAACGCATCACCACTAACTATAGCTGTATATATGGACTAAGATCTGGTAGTTCTGCTAGTCATCCATGTCGCATCGTGTCGCGGTGCCTCGCTCGATGGCACATTGCTTGGTGGTCAAGGGCTGAGTCTGTGCGACCCCATGTTGATCTATGGCATCTATAGGGGTCATGTCTGGTGCAAAAACAAGGTGCTGTCTAAAGCATGGTGCTGTCTAATTGACAGCAGGATACGGTAGTACTCGTTATATCCAGACCACGGATTCTCGCGGTCGGTTCTGAGACACCGCCAGACCAAGAATATGTTTTTTGATGATGTTCATGTAAGAACCTGAATGGTTCCAAACCAGCTGCAAGAACGTTTTCACCCCCTCACGCTTCGATATGTCTACAAAGATGGACGTGCTAAGAAGAACGGAAAGCCGCTACTGCATCTTGACAGCAGTTTGATCGAGGAAAAGAAAAAGACAACACGGGGCAACTGATCCCTCTTTTGCTACCAGGGAACAGCACATCGAGACAAATGTCACCGCAGGGCTTTTGGCCGTGGCGGAGTCCCAGGTCAAGGACAGCAAAGAAATCTGTAGCCAAAGCGCTGGCAAAGCCTCCCCGACAATCTTGGTTCCTCGCAGCCCGAGCCAGTCGACAGCCCGACCATGAGAACAAACACCATGATGGACACGAAGCAACCCCTGTGAGATCAAAACCACAAGACGAATTGCACAAGGAAAACGGTTCATGGCGACATTCCGGATCTCTCGTTTATCTAAAAAGCGCTTAGTTTGTAGCACAAATCGCCGGAAAACAATAAGTCTGCTCTCAACGAGCAAGCATCGAAATGAAGCATTCCGATCGGGCACGGGCCAAATCTTCTCGGACAAATCAATCTCCACTTGCACAAGCTCTCGGAAAACATCATGAAGCAACATCAAGCTGCCAACATCACACATGTGGCTCATGTAGATCCAAGCAGTCCATCTGCTTGTTGCGGCCTCATCCAAATCTGTGTTCTGGAAAGACTGCTTGACGAGACCCAAGGTGCTATGAACCTGAGATAACCTGAGCTTCCTTGCGAAGAAAGGAGAAGACTTGCCAAATCGTTGTGCAGCACAAGAAGATCAACAAAATCCTTGGCAAACCAATCGATCCAATGGTGTGACCCACCAATGGAGTTGTCTCCCATGCAGCCGCAAACTTCTCTCGCACGGGAGCTGTGCACATCTCTTCGGAATTGGCAGCAGTCCAAGCGTCCATGGCTGGATCCAGCGTCTCTGAAAGGGTCACTAAATAGATCCAGAGTTCATGCATTGTGAGGGCACCTAGAGTCTTCCAGGTGTCAACCGCCTGAATGTGGGGCTGCCAACCCTGATCCAAATGTTGGCGAACCCACTCTGCCACTTCCCAGCGGAGGTGCATCTGTGCGATGAAGGAACCCAGCAATTGCAAGATGGTCGCAGCGATGACCAGTCGGGTACAGCGCAGCTGGGCCAGGGCGAAGACCAACGGGATCACGGCAAACTGCGCTAGGCCCATCCTGTGTTCGGTTGAACAAGCACACCATGAACACCCTCACATGTCCTCAAGATTTTGAAAATGCAATTCTAGTAATGAGAATCAATAAGACAAATCGATTGAAATTCAAGAACTCAAGCATCCACTTGCATCTTTGGACGGCATACTCTAGGAAATCCAAGTCATCATCCTCAGAGTCGCTCCCGTCACCACTACTTTGGCTTGTCTTGCTGGCACTGGTAGCTGCACTACTTCGGCTAAACCTGCTCGAGCGGCTGCGATCGACTGCCACAAGTCTACAAGACATTTCCATGGCCGAAGGGAAGATGCTACCTTACTACCCGGGTCTCTCTTAAAATGATGGCATGCCACAATGGCTTTATAATACTGGTAGATGAACGGGCTTACCCCTGGGGGGGCCTGATCCTGGAATGACACATTCAGCTTATATATCTTTCAAAAATTAGGTTCAGTCAAGTCTGCTTTGTGCCTTGTTCATGGGCATGTTGCTCGCGTCGCGTAGTTTGAGAGAAACCCACGATGTGCTGGAGCCGCATCACACCGCAGCAATCAAAAACAAAAATGATGTTCCATCCTTTAAATCATTGGAAGTACAACCATGGACCATGGCCCAAACATTGCGGCGCACCAAGAAAAAACTTGATGATCCCGGAGGGTAAATATACGTCTTCAGCGCTCTATGAGACCCAAACAAGACCCAATGATAAAGGAACTTTCAAATGGGCGTGTCCAGCGTAGTGCTGCATGAGAAGAGCGAAACAACATACACGCATCCGCCCATTATGTGCACACGCTGCATGGGATCGTTCCCTGAACCAGTGAAATCACGTTGTCGATGCGAATCAGAGGCAAATCTCAAAAGCACGCAAACGGCAAATGTGGACTATGCTTCTCGGCATCACTTGCCAAGCAACAAGCAAATGGGTTCCAGCTCTTGTTTCTAACCAACGGCCGGGAATCTCTCGGGGCCTTTTTGCCCGGACTTCGGTGAAAGGCATCCGGTCAGTTGGGTATGGGTCCAGAACCCACCAAAGCAATCAAAACAAGTATAGTACTTGCCAATTCATGACAATTCTTCACATCAAGTCAGGATGCGAAGTTTTGATGCAACACCTGAGTATCTCTGAATCTTCGGCACTCTTTTCAAGAGCTCCGCATAGCGAAAAGCTCAGAAGAAGGGCCATCTTAGGGCAGCTTCTTCACTTCCCACGCAGCCACTGCTGAGATTGAGAATGTGACTGGGGCATTGTCAGATTCCAGCCAGACGGATGCTACATGCCAAGGCCGTGAAGATAGCCACGAGGAAAAAGCAAAGCAAGCTGCCTGAGTCGGAGCCGACCATTCATCTCTTACAGCATCTTACAGCCAACTGGCTGGGATCCGGCCTGTGGCCTTGAACATTTGGGTCATGGGAACACACCCGACGAGATGCCGTCGAAAAACACCCCCTAAAGAGGTCGGACCGATCTCCTGTGTGTTTGCGGATGTGTTTGCGGTTGTGTTTGTGGCTGTGCTTTTGTGATTGTGTTTGTGGCTGTGCGTTTGTGATTGAATTTGTGGTACTGGTAGTGGTTGTGATTGTATGTTTGTAGTTGTGGTTGTGTCTTTGTGACTGTGTGTTTGTAGTTGTGGTTGTGGTTGTGGTCGTGTGTTTGTTGTTGTGTTTGTGGTTGTTGTGTGTTGTGGTTGTGTGCTTGTGACTGTGTGTTTCTGATTGTGGTTGCGGTTGTGTGTTTGTGGTTGTGTGTTTGTGGTTGCGTTTGTAGTTGTGTTTGTTGTGCTTGTGGTTGTATGTTTGTGGTTGTGTTTTTGTGATTGTGTGTTTGTGGTTGTATGTTTGTGGTTGTGTGTTTGTGGTTGTGCGTTTGTGGGTGTGTTTGTGGTTGCGTGTTTGTGGTTGCGTGTTTGTGGTTGAGTGTTTGTTGTTGTGTTTGTGGTTGTGTGTTTGTTGTTGTGTTTGTGATTGTGTTTGTGGTTGTGTTTGTGGTTGTGGTTGTGGTTGTGTTTGTAGTTGTACGTTTGTGGTGGTGTGTTTGTGATTGTGGTTGCGTTTGTCGTTGTGTGTGTTTGTGGTTGTGTGTTTGTGGTTGTGGTTGTGTGCTTGCATTTGTGTTTGTGGTTGCGTTTGTGGTTGCGTTTGTGATTGTGTGTTTGTGGTTGCGTTTGTGATTCTGTGTTTGTGGCTGTGCTTTTGTGGTTGTGTTTGTGGTTGTGCTTGTGGTTGCGTCTT